>VZTJ01003258.1:934913-1031436 GCA_013397795.1 Orthonyx spaldingii | reverse complement strand
GAGGATGCTCGGCCGCGAAGCCACCGCGGCGGGCGCGGGGCGCGCCGGCGGAGGGCTGCGCTTCGCCTTCGGGTTGCTTTCTGTTTATTTTAGCATTCGTGCTTGTCACCATGGCAGCCGCTACAATCGGGGAGCAGGGTGGGCAGTCTCGGGGGAATAGAGTAATGCCGTGGGTAAAGTGTTTGCGAGTTGTCTCCGCCGCTCTCAGCCCGGGCTCTGCTCCTCGGGTTGAGAGCGGCTGCCCTTGGCCGGGGAAAAAGGCGGGTGAAACAGCTGGGACGTTTTTGGTTCGCATTCAAGAGGCGCACACATACAGCTATGTATACACACACGCATGTATGTGATCACAGTGCTTTCCCGTCAGGACCAGCTGAGAGCCATGACCTCGCACAAGCCCTTCCTCCGGCCAGCCGCGCTCTGAGCATCGGGCCGGGGGCAGAGTGGCACTTGCAGTGGGGTACTGTACAACCTCTGCCTCGGCCCCCTTCGCTTGGTTGCCAGATGGGGAACCTGGGCGCCACTCGGGAGTTTTGTCTCTTTTAAGCCAGAGGCAGCAGTCTCGGGCTCAGGCTAGGGTTTGGGCAGGTAGATGGTGGGAGTCCCCAGGGCTGCTTCCTAACCTGAGGGATGGTAGCAGTGCCCTGATGTGCTACTTCAGTTTTGTTGAAAGCCCCACATTCTGCCCTCCCTGGGTATCTGTGGGCTCAGGAGGGGGATGAAATTGAGCTCCTGACTTAGGGATGATGAGGACCTTTCTGTTCTGTCCATGGGGTTGATTTGTCCTCCCTTCAGTCTGTGTAATAGCATCGATAAAGCTCTCCCACCTCTAGGCAATCACTTCATAAAAAATAAATCAGCCCCTGGAGCAAGAAGTGGCCCAGCAATGCCGTTTCCAGGAGTGATCCGGCTGAAGCAGTTCGGGAACTGCCCTGTGTGTCACTCTTTGGCTGCAAATCCATTTGTCAGCTGGTTACGCGCACATGGAAGCGAACAAAAGCAGCAGCCTGGTCAGAGTCGGAGCAGGGGCCAGGCGCCAGGGCTGCCCGCTTCCCTCCTTGGCTGTCACTGGGATTTTTTGGCCTGTGTCTCGCTTTTCTTCACCTGTAAAGTGGGGATGGGAGGTGTGTGTGTATGCGTGTTTGAGAAGTCTTGTGAATGCTTGGAAAATGCTGTCAGAGCAGTCCCAGCTCTCAGGCTGCAGGGTGGAAACCCTTCAGCTGACCCTCTTGGCCATTGCTTGCAGCTGCTGAAACTCAAAAGTTAAAGCTGAGGCTCCTGGGCAGAGCACTTACATTATTTGCTGCTGGCTTGGGCCGGGGGCTGCTGGCAGTTCAGGCTGCTCTGCTGTGAGACCCTCTGTGGAGCAGGACTGTGGAAATGAGTACAGTGAGGAGCTCTGTGCGAGTGCTATTATTGCTGTAGCCCTTTGGGTGCGCTGGGAAATGCTCTCAGGCTGGCCAGGGCTGAGTTGAACAAATGGAGGATTTGGAGCACTCCTGCTTTTTTGATTCCGCCTTAGTGGCAGAGGAAGCTGCCCCTGAGCCTCTGATTTCTTGTGTGAGCTTGAACATGCTGCTCTAGCAGTTTTATTTCTCTGTTCCCCCGCTTATCCCTTCTGGTTTTTTATAGCAGTTACTTTACTCCCTCTCAGAGGGCTTGTGAGGTTACATGAATCCATATCGTCTGCCAAGCACCTTAAAATCCTCATGAGGAGGATGCTGTGGCAGTGCCGCACGTTGTTATATTGCTGCTGTTTGGGGGGAGGCAGTATGTGCTCATGGCTAACCGCAAAGCCTCCCTTACAAGATACAGTGCCGCGCAACAGCCACTCCTGCTCCTCAAAACGGCGTAAATCATCCCAGCTCTGCTCCATGCCTGAAATCCCTTAGCAAGGAAAAGTAATCATCCTTTGCATCTCCTGTCTCTCTGTAACTGGGGTCCCAGGATGTGCCAGTCCTCCCAGCAGGGCTCTCAGTAGCAGTTGAGATGAAGGAGGACCCTTTCCTGATGCACCTGGCAGTGGGGCATGGTAGCAATACCACATCCTGACTTGCCATGATCTATTTGCATAGAGAAGGGAAACAGGAAGGGTTTGTGGTGTTTGGGCTTTTCCTCATGCATGTGGGTTTCCCAAGGGTTTGGTGGGTTGCCATGAGAGGCAAGGTGGTAAAATGCATTATGTGTACTCCTGTAACTATGCAGTGCTATGGCTTTGGGGAGCCCAACAGGCTTAGCAGTGATGTGCACAACGAGCTGTCTCAGCCTTGACCTCTGCCTGTGCTGCTGGGGCAGAAGCAGAGAAGCGACTGTGGATGGGCATAGTGCGGGAAGCTTGGTGGAGGTCTGGGGCACTGTCCCTCGGGGCATGGCATCTAGCAGGGTCTGAGCAGTGGGTCTCATGGTCTGAGCTGCATGGTCTGAGGGCTGCTCAGGCCAGGGCAGTAGCTGTGCGGACAGTCCTCAGCATGCGGCCGGCTCCATCCCTGGCTGCATGGCACAGCCTGCCACCCTCTCCCAGCCAGCATGGGAAATGTGCCAGTTCTATTGCCCAGCTGGAGAAATAACCAATCCAGAGAAGCAACTGTCCTTTGGCAGTGCAGAGCCCTCAACCCTGAGTTCATTCCCCTTGAAGTTAGATTATTTGACTTAATGTATAATGGCAGTCATGTATAAGGGCAGGTGTGCCTGTGCTCCGCCTGCTTCTCTATCCCTTGGCTTTCTGCAGAGTCACCGAGACAAGCTGCCCATTTTGATCCAGCTTCTGGTTTCCTCTGCTCTGCATGAGTGATGGTGTTTGAGTTCAGGTTTGGGCACATCTGGAAATAAGGGTGACTCATGTGACTTATGAGTCTCTGGAAAAATATTTTTTCAGTTTTCTAAAATTGGCTGCTTTTCTGTCTGGGACAAAGAAAAAAAACCTTTCTTTTGGATGTGTGAGTCCAAGAGTTCCGGTCTTGCATCTACGCTATGACATTTCAAATCCTGGGCAAGTGAAGGTGTATTGCATGGGTTTAAAAACTGAAGTGCTTTCTGGGCTTGTGTTTTTCTTCTTAATTCTCTCTTAAAGTGAAGAATAAAAATCACCTCAGGTAAACACTATAGTCAATTGCAAGTCTCAGCTTGAAACTGCTTTTTATTTGTTGACCTCATATTTATTAGAACAACTTTGAACTTAGAATCTGGATGTCTGATTCCTGGAGTCAGCCAGGGAGATCTTTGAATATTTAAGCTGGGGCATGGAGCTGTCAGAGATCAGTGTCCCAGAAACAGCTCGTGCATTAATAGTGATCCTACAGATATCTGCTTTATATATAGAAATCTTGACATGTGGCTTCTCTGCAATTGGCTCTTGACAAACAGGCTCTACAGATGCTTGAAATGAAAATTCAGAAATTGGTAAATGGCAGGGCTCATTTGGTGACATGCCGAGCCCCTGCATCCTTCCCCTTCCACTTACCGCAGAGGGTAGAAACACAAGTGAGTACCACACTCGTAGAAATGAATTTTTTTCTCTGGAGCACAGCATAGTTTCATATCAATTAGAAGGAGCCCTGAGACCTCGGACGGTTGGTTTGTGTGTTTTTGAAAGATGAACTTCTTCCCAGGACTCTTTTCTGTCCCTCCTAGGCAAAAGGTTGTCTTCTGTCTCCAGGAAATTTCCAAAGGCCGGAAGCTGTGCAATGTGTCTTTGGAAGGGCTTTGCCATCATTCCTGCACAGTATACAGGTGGTTAATTGTTCACTATGTGCTGCTTACCTGCTTTAGTGTGGCACTGATGAGCAGAGCCCAGGGCTCTGTTCCTCCCTTGTCTAAAGATTGCAGCACAGGAAGCTCGCCCAGCGCACTTGTGCCCCACTGAAGAGGGGGAGGCCATTGCTGCAGTGTGGGCAAAGCTTGGTAGTGAGAGGGATGGCTGGTAGGCAGCTTTGAAAGAGAAATTTTTCTGTTGGCTGACTGTCAGCTGAGGGTGGGAGTATTTGCTCCTATTCCCTAGTCAAAAGCAGGATGTGAGGCTGCCCACGGGGTTCTCCAGCCTGTTGACTTCTCTGGGGTGGCAGGAAAGCAGCAACACGCCTGGAAGTTGGAGACAGAAGAGTATCATTATTTAAACGCTCTGAATTGTGTTAGGCTGATGCCCAGTTGCTCTCTGGAGCAGGTATGATGCCTCTTATCTTTGTCAATTGCTCTTTGGAGCCGGTATGTTGTCTCTTGTCTTTGTCCTGCCAACTTCTGTGACCTGTGTAGTTGCTCTGTGACCCCACTGGAGCAAATTTGGCAGCGGAGAGGCCCTGTATTGTAATGCTGACTCAGGTTGCCTGGACTCAGCCCTCCTGGCTGCTCCCTACCTCTCTGCTCAGCCATGAACACTGGGGAGATGAGATCAAGGCATCCTTTTTCCTTGTAGCAAAGGGTTTCTAAATGCTCTGCAAAAATCACTGAACTGAGTGTCACCTGTGGTGAGACAGCAAGCAGGAGACTCCACTGGGATGCTTTGCTCAGAACAGGTGGTGTGTGTAGGCAAAGAACAAGTTGGCAAGGAAAGACCTCAATTGTTTCATTCCCACGTCTGGTTTAGTCAGAAAATAGGCAGTGGCTGTGCTTTACCTGACCAAGTAATACCACCTTGATGTATGCTCTTCAGAACATGGAACACCGAGTTAACAGCACGCTCTGCTGCTTTTGTTTTGTGTTGCCTTTGGCTCCTGGCTATCTGGATCCCACAGAGCAGGTGCTGGCTGATGTTCACCGTGCCTTCATGAATGATTTTATTCTCATCCCTTGATCACGTTTCCTCTGTGCACAGCTTTCAGAGGATGCTGTTTTCCTCACAACTGGGATAAGCTGCAACTTTTATGATTTGCTAAATGATAGCATTTTTTCAGTGACCTGTGTCCCATGAGGCTTCTGCATGTGTGCCTGCCTGGAGGCAGGTCTTGTAGCCCCAGGCATGTAACTCTGGAAACTGAGGTGGATCCTAAATAAATAAAAAAACCCCCGACAAACACAACAAGAGAGGGAACAGCACTTACTCCTTGCATTGGCATATTGTCAGGCTTAATTTCATGACCTGCTGTGCCATGGAGAGAAAATTTTTAATGAGGTGACACAGTTCATTTCAGCAACTTCCTTACCATTTTACTCATAGCAGGTTGTTCCCACTTGAGTCTCCTGCCTTTTGGGGTGAGGATCAGGCATATGGCTCTGTAGATTTCTTTCTGCTCTTACACTGAGTGTCTGTGTTGAGTTTGCACACAGGTGGACAGAGCACTGGAGGCTCTGTGGTCTCCCCCAAGGCTGTGATCTTGCCTGTAAGGCAGAACACCTCGGGTGCAGCAGCAGGAGCTCGAGGCTGGGAAGGTATGTGAGCAAGCCAATGAAGTCATCATGTTCAAGAGTTCATGAAATGCTCTTGTTTTCTTAAAACATCTTCCTTTCAAGTTAAAGGAAAAGTAGAGGAAACTTCATCTCTCCATCCTACCAGCCTGCAAAGCAGCTCTGCTCTCCGTGGCCCTGCAAATACCTGGGGTGTTGGAAATGAGATGGAAAAGAAGCTGCAGGTTGCAGTGCCAATGCTTTTGCAGGTGAAGGTGCCCCTGCCAGTTGCTGGGTTTGTCTGTGCTGTTCAGCCTGGCCCATTCCACTGCCAAAATCCAGCATCTGCCTTGCTCTTCCCAGCACCTGTATGGCCTCTGCTCTTCCCTGTTTGTATCACAGTGGGGGGCACAGCCCTTAATGCTTGGGGTTTTGTGACAGCCATTCCTGCTGTGGCCAGACCCTTGCAGCACTGATTTTTTTGGATCTCTGTGGCATCTCTCTTATGGCACATGAGGCCTGTGCCAGCTCCCTAGGAAAGGATGACTTGGTAACTTTTTCTCTAAGGGTATTACTACAGGAGGAAGATTCAGTAACAGCTTGACGATTTAATATTTTATTTACAGTGTCTATGTTTTAAAAATGTGGGAATAGCTGCTGTTTGCCTAAATGACAGAAAATTATTTTCTATTTAATTTGTCCCAGTGGCCCTTGTGGTGCATTAAAAATAAAATAATAGTAAAAGAAGTGGTTCACAATAGTAGCATTAATAAAATCCAGTTGGCAGCACTGGCCTTAATTGTTAATCAAAATGATGCTGTAGCTGCAGTGAGGTAGCTGGGGCTTGGGGAACGTGGTGGTCTGGGTGGTCTGGGACAGCGTGTAGAAGTGAGGGGAGTGCCAGTGCAGTGCTCCTGAACATGATTAATTCTACTGGAGCCTTTTCATTAAATCACTGGGTGCAGCAGTTGCAAGTTTTAGCGAGCTGAAGCATTCTTTAGTATGCAGCTGCTTCCTCCGTTAGATTTGTCTTTGCATATACCAAACTGTCTTAATATTCAAAGACTAAAAATTTAGCAGTGTTTCTGGAAACAGAAAGCTTTGATAGACATCTCAAGTTGCTGTTTGCCATGGGGAAACTTGGTCCAGACACTTCATCCCAAGGCAGGCAGGTTGAGAGTCACTTAAAAGGCAAAGAGAGAAGATGTCTTGTTTCAGTGGCACTGAACTGGGACTGCTCGTTTTGGAGTACTGAAAACTGACTGAATTATTGCTGTTAGAAAAACATGCAGAACACAAAGGCAATGAAACAGAGGCAAGTGTGCTGGGGATGAAGCACGTGGGACTGCAGGGGACCCTGGCTCACCTGTGCATTGTCTCCCTTCTTCAGGGGAAGCCCCAGGGCAGAGCCTGGCAAGGTGAGATCTCTTGCTCTTCCTTGGCTCCCCATAGAATAATGCCAGTTGGTTGTTCCTATTCCATGTCACCCGGTGAGAGTCCCAGGACCTTGCTTTCACTTTCCTGTTTTGGTTGTGTATGCTGCTCTCATGTGCTCCTCCAGCCCTCTCTGCCAGCTCCTGCAGTAGGGTTGTAGGCTCTTTGGGGTTGTCCTGTCAGCTGTCACTGCTGCTCTGTCTGGTGCCTAGTGCAGAGGCCATGATCCACAACACATCCCATGCTGTTGCATTAAGGTAAAGATTGAACCACAGTGAGACCCATGAATTGGGAGTTGAGCTGGCTTATTGACTGAGCTGAACTCATCTTCCTCATGGACTCTTCATATGCCTCAGTTTCCCCAAAGTCTAAAATGAAAATTTTATCTCCTTCACAGGGCTTTTGGGCAGCTTAGCTTGCAAGTTTTGTAAAGGGCTGGAGATGAGAGGGATAACCTTAGCAAAATATTTGATTGAGTTCTCCCTTTGTATACCCTCTGAACAAGGAATGGGATTAGCGGAAATGTAGAGGGTCAGGGCTGATCTGCAGGAGGAAGGTGTTAAAGGCACAACACAGGCTGCTCCATGCACTGAACAATAGGATTTGTTAAAAAAGGTTGTGTATTACCTGATGCTGTCTTTTGCTGTGTCTTTACAAGCACATATTCTGGCAACTTATAAAAGTGATAAAGGACTGGAGATGGACTGTCTGCTTCAAATTTCCATGTCCCAGTTGTGCTTGGGGCTGTGGAGACAGTGAGATATATAGCAGTACATTTAAAAAAAAATAAAAAACAAAGTAAAAAAAAAAAATATAGTGGTCTCTCGGGCCCCATCTTTGCAGAGAAATTACTTGTGTTTTGATGTGCTTTGAGCATATGGGTAATTTCTTGATATTGGTAGAGACTGGGTTTCTTTTAGGCTGCTGCATGCTCCCTTTGGAGCTGCTTTCAGCTCCTTCAGGGGCACCTTCCCTGCAGAGACCTGCCTCAGCTCCCTCTGCAGTGCCACTGCAGGTCTCACAGCACAGCTGGTGTCCCTGTGCACCCCCAGGATGTGAATGAAGCTGTCACGTGTGGCTGCCCCTGGGCTGGGAAGCTGCTTTGTCTGGTCAGATGATGCTTGGTTGGTCGTCCTGCCATGATGGAGCTGGAGGGTTGACTTTGCAGTTCAGGCTTCAAGGCTGCCATGGTTGGGCTGGGGTAGTGCTCTAACTTCTGGCTGTTACCGCATGGTCACTGATGACATTCAGCTAAAGCTGCAGAAAATTATCTGCTTTAACCTCTTGTTTTCAATTCTCCCACTTAACAAATTTTTCATCTTGTGACCTGTAATATGATCCTTTTGAGGAGGCTAAGTTTAACAGTAGCAGTGAGAGAAAGCACCTGTGCTGGAATCTGCATCAGACATTTTGTGGGCCTGTGAGGGGAAAAAAAAGGACTGTTTTTCTTGCCTTTATTGTTTTGGATAACAGCCCTGAACCAGCAAGGGCTTGGCTGGAAAAGTGCCTCTAACCAATGAAAGTGTCTTCAGAGGTTCTCTGAAAAAATCTTAACTGTAGGACAGAATTGGAAAAATGATGCTTTCCATCTGCTTGCATGCTGAGTGCCCTGAACAAAGTATTTTGTGCCAGAGAGTGTCATGCCCAGTAATGCCATATTGTAACTTTGTGCCTTTTGGTACCAAGTATGCAGTAAAAAGTGTAATAAATAAGGAAGAGTGTATAAGAGCTGCTAAAAGCAGTACAGCTCCTTGGGTAACTGGTCAGTTAGTCTCTGAGTACAGGAATGTGGACACAGTGGCAGTGCAAATGGGAGCCATCACATCCACACAATGAAATTGAAACAATTGTGTGCTTCCTATGTAGTTCCCTGTAGTCTTTTGAAATTGTAAAAATTAATAGTAAAGTACTGGAGTTAAAAAATGTGAATGGTACAAGTGCTCACAGCCAAGTCCTGGTGCATGTGATCATGCTATATTTCCCAGGTGCTATAATATGCATGTCGTTTTTGGTGGATTTTTTTTCTTTCTTTATACCTTTCAGTGAGATTTTTTTCGGATCTGTTTGTGTGGTAGGAATTACCAGCCACCAGGCTGCTGATGGGGTAGGCTGTATGTGTCTCCCAACCTTCTGAAATGTCTCCGTTTGGCTGAACTACCTGTTTTATTTTTTCCCTAAAGATAGGGAACAGCTTCTCATGGTGACCTCTGAGGGGGTTGGCAGGAGCATTGACAAACAGGTAGGGGCATAACCCTATCTGTGGCCTAGGGATGCTCGGGTGCCACATCCCTGTTGGTGCTTCACTTGCAGAGCTGGCTCCTCTGTCAGGGGCAGGCTGGGGTGAGCACAGTGGTGTTTCTCTCATTGCTCGGGTGCAGGGTGGTGTTTGTACTGAGCTTGAGTTGGCAGCAGAAGGATGGATGCTCTGCAATGGGGTAACCCTTCCAAAACTTCTGTTGGAGGAAATCTGAATGAACTTGGCGTCTGTCTGTATCCTCCCTGTGTTTGGGTAGTCTGAGTCTGGTTGTGCTATGCCTTGGAATGCCAGATTGCTGTGCTATGCCTGCTATCAGAGTGGTCCTGTGGGACATTTTGGGACATTTCCAGTCTGTGCTGGGAAAACTGGACCACACTGGCTGGGCAGCCCAAAAGAAACTTTGGGAAGGGCTGGGAAATCAGTGTTCATTCGGGACCAGCTGTGAATCTGTCAGGCCAGGCAATGATGAGATGAGGTCAAGTGAGGTCTGGCCTTGGAGAAGCTGCCCAAGCTCCTATCAAAAGTTGCCTTTGGCTGTGAAAGGATTTTAAGTGAGCAGTTGGACTGCTGGCTCAGGTCAGGTCCTTGAATAGACATCAATCTCATGCTACATGTTAGGCGAGCCATGAGGAGGTGGCTGACAGTGAAAGCAAACAGTGTGCTTACAGCACAGGATGCAGATTGAGTCACATTGGGTAATAGGAAAAATCTGATGGTCTGCCTGCACCACTCTCTTTACAGCATTATTAAAAATTATGCATTGTAAATTATTTACTCATTAATTTTCTTGGGCCCAAAGCTTCACTTTCAGGAAAGATGTGCTAGTGTTGAAAGGAAACATAGTGAGGTGATAGAAATCATTGTGTGTGGCAGGGATAATGTGAAATACAGGCTACATTCTTCTCCCTGCTGCTGTTCAGTTGTTAATCATGCAGTACTGCCCTGTGTGGTTGGTACCTTTGCTACCACTTGTATCTGTGACTCAAAAGTGCTACCTGAGTGCTTCTGCCATCAGATGCATCAGTCATGGCATGGCTCTGCCATGGCAGTAGTGTTCTCTTGCCCACCATCAGCATCCTTGGGGCAGTGGGTCTCACCAACTCACACTTGCACTGAGGAACTAGAGGGGACAGTGTTCTGTGAGGACCTTGTGAGAGACATTTGAAATGTGCAAAGCTGAGCCCTTTAAATCTTGGTGCCCTAGTTAACGGGGATTTAGTCCTTCCAACCTGTCGCAGTCCATCTCATTTTCCCCCCTCTTTCCTTTTAGTTAGAGGATTAAAATTGTTGCATTGAGCTTAAAGGGGATTGGAATGCTCTGTATTTTTCTTCTGCTTTCCCAGTATCTCCTAAGAGACATCATAAAGAATGGCCAAGAATGGATAAACAGGTATTAACACCACTGCAAGTGCTGAAGAAGAGGTGAAAAAACTCTCCCTGCCCTGTTGTTGCCTGCATTATTGCAGGGTCTGTGCAGGATGCTCGTGACCTCCTGAGCTGTGCCAGCTGCCCGACCCACTGGCATTTGTCTACAGATTGCCTGGAGTCAGGAGCAGGGACTTCTGGCACTCAGTTGGGCAGGACCAACAGCTGCAGGAGGGGAGAGTGATGAGAACTGGGTGTATGAAGGGATTCCCTTCTTATTCTTCTGTGCCTCCTGTACCATAGGAGCCTTGTATGGCTCCCCAGTTCACCAGTGCACAAAAGGAACTTGCTCCTGCCAGTGGGATGCATGTTCAGAAAACCTAGTACACAGTTCTGCACAGTTCCTTCTGCTTGGCTTCAGCAGAATTCAAAATCTAAACTTCAGATGAAATATCTTGACTTGTTTTTTTGTGGGGGACAGGAAGGGAGGGGTGTAGCTGGGTGGTGCTGTTCACCACAGAAGAATACTTACAAGTGTTACAAAGTAGAAATGCAGGGTGACCGTTTGGATTCCCTGGCTCATACAGCAGTGAATCTGAGAAATTAGGAAATAATGCTGCACATGGTATTTATTAAATATCCAGGAAATTGCTAAACTAAATCTTGTGACAGATTCATAAACACTAAGTAAATTTTTAGTATCCACAGTACATCATCAGTTTTCTTGTCCAGCTTTCTGTTAGTGCTTTTATAATTCTGCTAGAAATACACCTTCCTCTGCTATATTTAATTTGCTGGTCCTGTGAGGATCTTTAAGTGTGGTCTTCACCATTCTGTGTTGCAAGGACAGCCATGAAGCATGTTGCCAGAAGGTTATTTTGAATCATTAGAGGCAATTAGTATCTTTCTGGTCTTGACTAGGTAAGTTGAATTTGAATGGAAAATATTTCCATTGAGGTCAGAACTTGCTTTAAGTTTTCTGTTCAATATTTTTCTTCCCAACGTAAATTCCCATATCTGATAGGGGTAAATTTAGATGCATTTTGATCAGTGCCTGTCAGTTGGGAGCAATTTGAGTCAGGTGCTGCTCAGCCTGGGGTGAGCTCGACAGCTGTGCAATGCAGAGATCAGATTTGCACTGGGTCGCAATGGGGGTGACTCCAGCCATTACCTGGAACTGCTTGGCAGGAGCTGGGTGAGGGGTGGCAGTGTGCTGAGAGTTCAGGTGCAAAAGGAGAGATGTGGAGAGAAGCTATTCTGTATGAAAACTCCTTTCCCCTGCCCTAGCTGTAACTCTGTGTGCCAGGGGAGTGCACAGCTTACAGCTCAATGTGTGTCTCTGTAGCATCCTCGTTCTGTATGTGACAGACTTGTTTGGGGCCCTTCTGTGAAGTGAGATAGGGAGCTAGTTAAGTAATAAACCATTAGGGGCTGCCACAAGCCTGCTTGGGGTTACCAGTTGCTTTGCCATCCTTTTTCAAGCAGTTTGCATGTCAAAGTTGCATGAGATCTCCCATTTGTCTTGCTCCTATCCAAGACCTCACACAAGGCCTGTGCTACTGGATGCTTCCTGTTTATCTGCAGATCTCTTTGAGTATCCAGACTGGGGGCTCTTTGGCACAAATGTGAACAGAAAAGACAGCTTCTGTCCTGGAGTTTATAACCTCTGTACATGAGTGAGATAAAGAGATGGGGACAGAAAGCATTCTTTCCCCCATTTCCCTGATGCAGAGCTGAGATTAAGCCTTGAGCTCTGCTGAAAGGAATCAAAGCATTATTCAGAACTACTAATTTCTGGTTATTAACTCCAATGAAAATACCAGTGAAGCCAAGGCAGCTTGGATATTAATATGTACCAACACATATTCAATGAATTTGCTACTGGATTCCAGTTACTACCCCAGAGACAAAACTTTGTCCTGTGGTAGCTGCTATTGTGACTGGCCGTATCTCATTACATTTTGCATTGGCAATATATGTGGACCACCTCCCCACCCCTTGTAATTTCTGTGACCAGTGATGGGTTGGCCACCTAAAACCACTTTGACACATATTGTATGTAACCTGAGTGGGCTGGGACACCTTGGGGGAACAGATTTGGCTTGTGGCTGGAGAGGACGTCTTGGTAAATCCCTTCCCCCAGATTACCTCAGTTACCTCAAATGCCAGCTTGGGTTTTTGCATTTCTTTCTGCATGTTCATTTTGGGGGAAAAAGCACCATTTGACAATAAGCTGCTGGGACAGGAGACAGGTTAGGAAAAACTTTTATGTGATGTGTAAATGTTAATCATTAAACCTGTTACCACGTAGCAACATGACTTACCATGATGAACTGCCTTGCCAGGCTGTACTGGAGTAAATCTCAGGATGTTTCCTGAGCGCTGGAAGCTGAACTTCAGCTTCTCCCATCTCAGCCTAAATAGTGAATGGTGTTGAAAAACTCCTTAACTGGCTGGGCTGATGACCACCGGGGGCTGGTCCTTGGGGCTGATGCTGCTTCTTCATTCTCAATTCTGCTTTTGAAGAGTTAAATTCTCAACTTAAATCAGGGTGAAGTCAGGTTCCCCATGTTATGTTGTTTTCAATGCCACATGACATGCTTAACCATTGTGCTTAAAGCAGTAGTCTGTGTAATTTGCTCTTCTGAGTGGAAAATACACTGTAGCACTGGTATAATCATTGTGTATGCAGAAAAAAAAGTGTTTTCATCAGGGAATATGTTCCTGGTGTTTGTAACAAGTACTCGTTTGTTGTCTCTCTACCCAGTTCTTTGTGCAGATAGATAAAAACAGGAGTGCTGGATGCTGAAATGTTTATATGCCTGGCCAGTGGCATGTGGCACAAGTTGTCACAGGCAATAGTATCTGACTGGGCATATGGCCTTTTCCCCACAAGTTATTAATAGTCAAATGCAAGTACAGCAACATTGTCTACTTTTTAGGAGCAGAATTTTACAAGGGTGAATTTAGCTGGTTGTACTCATTTTCCTTCAAGTAGGAATCTGAATGGCGGGCATCTGCTGCTGCCACTGCACGCCCAACTTTGTGTTCAGGAGGGGTACTTAGCTGGTTCAGACTCCAGCAGTCTGGACAATATCAGCTGAATGATGAGAAGTTACAAATGGATGGCCAGGCCTTTACCACTGTGGCAAGTGATATTGGGTAATATTGCCAATAATTCTGTAATGCAGGCAGGGGAAACTTGGCAGTCTAAGGGTGGGGTCCCAGGGTACAGTCTATATCTGGTCTGGAGAACCCACTCTGTGCAGCATGCTGGAGAGCACTTCTCCTGATCAGAGGGGTGAGGAGTAATGTTTCCAGGTCAACAGCAATATGCCACCTCAAGAAAGCTCCTAACAAGTGCAGGCAACTCAACATCCATAGGTAAGTCTGCCCTGTTAGATACAGACTTGCTATTTCTTCTTGAATATCTTTGTATGGTGCTATTGGGGTAGTGGGAGTGGCACAGAAGTGGTTATGCAGAATTGGTTTTTCAGAATGGTTCTGCATTGTAAGCAGAAATGGGCTGTTTGGACTTATTTGAGGGGAAAAAATGGCCAAAATAGACCAAAAGCCTGATGATCTGAAAGAAATAGCTTTGCTCCTGAAAAGGGTAAGTGAGAAATCCCCACCTGTTTGGTAGTGCCGTTCAGGCTCCCTGTAAGCTGTGCTTCCAGAGGAATTGTGTGCATTTCTCCTGCCAGTTCAGTACCGCCAGTGTGACCAAAGTGTGTGGAAAAACAACTGCATGGGAATGTCTGTGATGTTAAAGGGCAGCTCAGCTATCTGTTCTCAGGACAGACATGAAGTCTGGCAAGGAGGAAGGTATTTATACTGTGCTTTAGTAAGTGTTGACCTGAAAGAACTTGTCGCTGCGCGTTTCTCCAAAACATGTTTAATAAAAACTCTCTTAGCTTTAATTAAATTGATTTGGTACATTTCTGAGAGTATGATGGTGTGATAGCAATATTCTCCTTGATTTGCTGAACTAGCTTATCTGAATTGGAGGAGCTTGCTTGGTGCTTCCTTGGGATGGAAAAGGTGCATGAAGAAGTGTGGGGTGCAATGACTTTTTTGTCTTTATTATGTTCTCCTAGTATAGAGAGAGTGTGGAAATATTAAAATATATTTAAAGCAATTTTAATACATTTAAAATATTTGAATGTTCACTGAAATGTAGACTCTTAATATTGCCTTAAAATAACTGCAGCCTCCCTGCAGATGCTGACTGCCTCCTGTAGAAATGGCTCCATGGCCCCTGGAGCTTCTGGCTTGCTTTGGGAGGTACAAAAACCATCTGATAGCTCTTCCTTTCCTCTGTCCCATTAAATAGGTTGACAATATAAAATGCAGGAAGCACAATGCTGTGGTTTTAGTCTATATTGAGCCAGATTCTTGACTTGTCCAGGAACCAGCGCCAGGAACCAGCAGGAAAGATTATCTAAGGATAAGAGTAGAATTCAATGTGATGGGGCTGGAGCTGGCTGCTCTTTAGAGATGTGTGGTTTGGGAGGAGAGGATTGCTGTTAGAGAGGCCTGTCTGCTCCTTCAGAGCTAATTTAACAGCCTGCCTTCCATTCAGGCAAGGGAAATGCTATCAATGGATTTTTTCCTATTGTATTAAATGACCTGTCTGTATGTCATGGCCTTATTGTGTTACCCCAGAGAGCAGTGGATAGAGGATGATTTTCCTTGAAAGTTTTCTTTGCTGCATTGGAAAGGGACTGCTCCCATCTGATTCAGCTGCCAGGCAGCCAGATTTCTCTCTGCTGGTCAATAAACAGAAACTGCTGTTTTATGCACCAGAAGCTGGGGCATTGGCTGCTATAGTTATGACTTAATTACTAGTGTCTGATTAGTTAGGACTTGGATATTGCATCAATCTAAAGATATGTCTACTAGAGATGTACAGGTTGAAAGTGAATCCATATATCTACATTAAACAGATTTGTAGTGGCATCTGTTTTGCCCAATGGTTTTTACAGGGAAAACAGTCCACAGACAATAAGACTGAAACATTTCAGTTGGTACTTTCGATAATAAACATTTTTTGCATTGACAGGTCATGTGCACTTGACTCTTCAGAATTGTGGTAAGTGCTTAAGCAGCTTCTTTTACAGATCAAGAGTCTGAAGGAGGCTCAGAAAGGTTAAAGTCTTGATTTACACTGATTGCTCAGGCTCCATTGACTTCCTCTTTGAATGTCTTTCCTGCTGGGCATTTAACTGACATCTCCTTCCTTAGAGTTTCTCTGCATGTTTAAATAATCATGGTTCTTCTGCAGGGAAGGCAGGGGTAATAAGGAAAATTGAAGTGAATATACCCTGCTGATGCACAGTGCCAGCATGCTTTGCCCACCAAGGTATCCTCTTTGGGTATCTTAAGGATGCAGCATTGAGAGTGCTCAGGTCTCTTTGCACGTGGGACATCTTGCAGTGTTGTGAGGTGAAGGCGCTTGTAATGAGTGGCTCAAATGAGTCAGACAGTGACGAGTTGTCCAGGAATGGTTGATTGGCTCCTGCCTGGCAGAAGGAAGAGTGTCACTGTGATTTGTGCTTACCTAGCTATGCAATTGAATTTTATCCTTTAACTTGGTTCCTGGTTTAGACAAAGTCCCTCATGTGAAACACATGACGTTTGCACAGGGTTCTTAATTAGAAGAATTCATCATAAACATGGTCATCTTTCTCTTGTTATTACGGCAGGGGATAGAGATTAATCACATCCTCAGGAATTTCTCAGAAATGTATCTGTTGTTGTTTACTATTTCTATAAAATTGGCAATCCTTGATGTCTGCAGAAAGATGAGATTCCATATGATATTACTGTGCTACTGCTGTTATGCTTTTAATTAGTTAATGAACTAGTGACTTTTGAGTTGAGGTAGTTCCACAAGGCTTGCTATCTGTTGATCAGCAGGTGCTTAAAACTTGTATATTCAAAAGTATCTAGATCTGTGGGGATAAAGGGGGAAAATCATGGCATGTTTAATTTTTAATAGCAGCCCTCTCCTAAAACAGCTGTGTTCTCTTCTACCGTACTGCCACTAGAAAGGAAGGGATAGAGTGCAAGAAAATAATTTGCTATGATAATTTCAAAATGAACAGCTTGATTTGGGGCACATCTTGCCCCCTGCGTTCTCTCTCTGCCCTCCCTCAGGTGGCCAAGGCATGCCATTTTGAAAGCATTCAAAGAAGAGAAAGTCTATTGCCTGTGCAAAGTTCAAGAATTAGAGGTTAAAAACAGCTTATTAGGTTCTTCTGTGTGAAACCTAGCTTCCAGCACTAGAGATTAATTGCTTACCTTCAGGTTTTGAAGGGTCTGTGTCTTTCACAGAGCATAAAGCAAGAACATTTTGCTGGCTGCAAAGCACATAAGCATTGTTTGAAATGCTTGCCAGGGGTGTGCAGCAGAGCACTCCTCCTAGGCTAGGAACTATTGGACTACTGCAGAGTTGATTTTGGTGAGTTTTTTAGCCAATAACCTCCATTCATCTCCTTGGGGAAGTTTTCTTTTAGCTGATTTGTCTCCTTTCTTCCTCTCCGGATGGGTATCATGGTATTAACAGATGGCTAAGGAGAAATGTTTCCTTCCCTGACTAAAAAGGAAGTGAACGTATGGAAGATGTCTCAGACATGAGTTTTGAGCCCTCTTTTAACTTGGCAAAGACTTTGCCCTTAGCCCTGGAGCCTTGAGGAGCAACACCAGTGTGGCAGGCAGAGGCAGATGGGGAAGCCCACATAGCAGGCTTACAGGAAGAACAAAGTGTGTGTTGAGGAGGCCAGTGTTGTAGCAGGTGGGCACTCTTGTACTGTACTGGCCCAAATCCCACTCTGACTCTCACAGTATGTCAAAGTTGGGATTTCCAGCTGCTTCTGTCCTTCAAACATAACAGCTAGGTGATCAATGGCATAACTGGAGAGGAGATGAGTATTTGTCCACGTGTTTAATGGAGACCTACTCTTCAGCAACTGCTTTGCACTGCTGGAAGCAGTTAATTAAACAAAACGCAGTGGGTTTTAGACTAGCAAGGTCTTTTGGGTGAAGGACTTGGCTAGTTCTGGAAGTAGATGTTTGATGAAGCTGTTTTGCAGTTTTCCCTTTGAGCTGAGATGGAAAGGGAGTGTTAATCACTTCTCAAGGGCACTGCAAGACATGACTGCAGTCTTGTGAAAATCATTGATTGTGTCCTCCAAAAGGTCTTGCTGGGACCATGGAAATGGCAGAAGGAGTAGACAGCTGTGGTGACTTGCTGAAAGAAGCGAGAATATTTGATTTGAGAGCTTGCAGGCATTTATTACTGCTCCTCTTGCTCAGAGAAGGCACTAATCTTGTATTTTGCTCTGCAGGTTACGATGAGCAACTATGCCATTCCGCCAGATTTTGCCAGCTGCCAGTAGGGACACTGCTTGGGAGGTCATGAAGCACAGGAGAAACTGGTCTTACCAAGACATCCCTCCATCTGTCTGAAAATAATGCCTGTATTTCCTTGTCCCTGGGCACTGCCTCCCCTTTGGGCTGTGAGAGGCAGAGGCTGAGCCAGTACAGTCCCATACCTGCAGGAGATGTGGGCCCTGCTAGATCATGGTAGGTCTAGAGACAGAGGTCGTCTTTCAGTAACTGGACTGAGAAGACACTGCGGGATGTTAGTTGTATTTGGAAGGAGTGTGGGGGAAAACAGGAGAATCAAAAGCCAGGTTATCTTCACCAGATGCCAGCTGTGGTCACTGAGGAAAATGTTTTGCTCTGTTACCATGATGTTTATACTCAAAGCACTTGGGTGGAGGTGAAGACACCATTCTGATAATGTTTTGCTGTGGATGGATTGACTGCAAAGAGAATTCCTGTTGTTACCTTGTTCCTGTTAATACCATTAACCAGGGACTATGAGAGGGATCGTGGCTGTTACTTGCCTGCTAACATGAAAGTGTGCAGTGAATAACATAAAGTCGTTATTAACTAAAAGAAGTTCAGGGAATTCTTCTCCCCCTTGGTTAAAAATCTACTGCTTCACAGGTTAACACAATGCTCTGGGAAGAGATCAAAGGGGTGAATGTGTGGAGGGAAATAAAGTGGGGATGGGTGTTCCATATATGCTTTTCCCACTTGCTGCTTCCCTACAAAATTTATCAGTCATTTGGAAATTGGTTTTGGCAATATTGCTGTATATGTTATAAGAGGAGGAGTCTTAAAAGCATATCTGATGGGTGAGGGAGTAACTGTAGGATCTTTCATCTGTTAAGATGTAACCAGGTTAGAGATGGTCATTAGCTGGCGCGGTTGCTGCACCCCCAGCTCCAGCTGAGCACTGAGTGGAGGACAAGGTGGAAAGGTGCCAGGTGGACCAACAGCTCTCAGTTCAGCTCTAAGGACAGTTGGAGCAGCCTTGCTGGAAATATCCTTGCAGTTTGAGGCACTGACCTAAATGGCTCCATAACTCAGAGAGTGAATGTTAACCTGTAGATAGAAAGGTCTCACAGCCTCTGACTCAGTGCATCTAAGTGACATGGGATGGGAAGAGCTGGCAGGGGGCCTGGCAGGTTGGATAAAGAAAGCTAATTTGGACAGGAAGTATATTGCAAGTGGCAAGATAGAACGAACTTTGTTTCCTTGTGCTTTTCCCCCTGGCTCTAGACTGCAGAGAACAGCAGTTATTTAACA
This sequence comes from Orthonyx spaldingii, assembly GCA_013397795.1. Classification (NCBI taxonomy): domain Eukaryota; kingdom Metazoa; phylum Chordata; class Aves; order Passeriformes; family Orthonychidae; genus Orthonyx; species Orthonyx spaldingii. Next base: position 1,012,406 of record VZTJ01003258.1, on the reverse strand, counting down.
TCCCTGTAGACCTTCCTTACTTTCAGATGAAGAAAAAAAGGGACAATATTTTTTAGGAAACCAAAGATATGGCTACATTCACAGTTTCTGAACTGAGTTGTCTGGGAGATCTGTGCATGTTATTTGGGTGGGTGTATACTGAAAACCTTGAGGTTCTTGTTGAAGAGACTTGTTTCAGTAGAGGATTTTAATAATCTTTTTACTTATTTTCCTGTTTTGTTTAAAGTAGTAATTCAGATCTGTTGTTTCTCCTACTGCTTTGAGTGGTACAGACAAAATACTGGCAAGCCATTTGGACACCTGAGCAAAAGCACTGGAGATCAAAACACTTCCCTGTATTTACCAAAAGAATTGACATACTCACCTAATAAGAAGCCAAACCTCATCAGTTTGTTTTAGACACTTTCGTCCCCACCAAGCAGAGGTTCATCTTGAATACCTTTAGCTTAAAAGCCCCAGAGGCATCCTGCAGAAATGGATGGTGGAGCAGGCAGCTCTGGGATCCAGCTGCCTTCCTTCCTCTCAAGCTTCCCTTGTCTTGGGCACCCATAAGCAGGATTTGAGGCATCCAGGAGCTGGGGACAAGCCAGGTTACCCTCTTGTGAGGATGGGCTTGCTCAAAGTGGGATCACTCACACATACATCTTTTGATAAAGTCACCAGTGACTTGCAGCAGGTAGACCCGCTCTTTAGCTGGAGGTGATCTCTGAGCCTTGTAGCAGAGGCCCCACCAGCAAAAGCTAGTGAAATGCTTTCAACTCTGTTGATTAAAACCACAATAAATGAGCATTTACTTGTGATTGCTATGTGAGTTGTAGTACCTCAGCCCATGAGATTTTAATAGATTTTTTTAGTGTTCCCAAGTTAATCAGCCTCCTTGAGATAGGTATCTCTTTTCTCTTGACTCCTATCAGCATGTCTTAGACCTGGCACAGTAGGATTTGAACTGTTGACACTGCTTAATGCAGAGATATAAATTGCTATTGCATTGCCTTCTCCATGGTGCATGGCTTGTGTCAGTTGTCTCTCTCAAAGGCAGCCATTTCTGAAGCAGTATTTCTCTTATTAAAATTTTGCCTTCAGTGAGGAAAATCACTTACTTTTCTGCAATGAGAAACATGGTTTCTTCCCTAATCTGTGACTAAAGATCAGTGAACTTTTGAAAGATACCTTTCTACTATCCTCTAACAAAATTATTCATTTTCTTGTTCCGCATGACTGACAGATAGGTATCAATTCCAGGCCTTTAGTGTTGCAGTACAAACCTCTGCTGCCTGTGTTAAAGGAATGATTATTCATTTGCAGGAACCATACCAGGCAGTTACCCTCTGTGAACTGGCATACAGACATGGGTAGGGTGCAGTCCAAGTGCATCAGCAAGATAGGTGTGCAAAAATTGCTCCATTTTATGATGGATATACCTCACAAAGGTTTGATGGTGGGAGACAATTTTTTATTGTTTAACTTCACTGGTTTCTAATGAAGTGTGCTGCTAAGCTCCTCTGCTCTACCAGCTCGGGGCATTGGTTGCTAAAGCATCAGCTTTCCAGAATTACCCAAATGTACCAAGTGTTTGAGTCTTAAAAAAACCAAAAGAAATCTTCTGGCAAAAGAATACCTTTCTTTCTGCTTCTGGAAGGATTCTGCTATGGGTATCCTTGATTCTGAGGAATACTTTGAGGAGTAAATAGCTGTCAATCAACATTTTTGTCTTTTTCACATTCTTTGAAGTAGCTTGTGAATGACATGCTGAAAAACAAGCTGTTGACCAAGCTGTGTGTTGATATGGTAGGCCTGGAAAACAGTCTTATGATAGTTGTTTTAAGGCTTCTGTAGATCACTGCCAGACCCTGAAATAAACTCTATCATTGAAGGAAAACTTGGCTTTACGTTTTTTGTGCTGGTCTTGTAAGCTGCTTTTGGCTGAGCTGTTTAGGAAAGAAGCTGAAAGTGGATGCTCTTAACAGTCTGATGGGTGTTCTGAGAAAAGTTAATCACAAGAGCTCCCCAAGAGGTAAGAGGTGCAGTGATGTGGTGCTGATCAGCGTGGGTCGGAAGCAACACCAAGCTGGGTGCAGGCGTCGGAAATGGCTTTGGTGAATGAAGTGGGCAGAGCCCTGCAATTGCAGTGGGGCTGAGGCAGGAGCTGAGCATCTCCTCTCAGCACCCTGCTCCCAGGGAAGAGGCTCTGCCGCATCCACAGCACACTGTGAGGTTTCCTTCTCACATAACTGGGAACTGACTCTGTGTACACTGGATAAGGACCTAGCTTTAAAAAAACTAAAAGCAACAAAACAAGCTAGAAAGTACTGTGGTATTGCTATGGTAACAAACATCTAGAAATGCAGGCAGATCTCTGTATTAACTGTAGGCTTGGGCTTTATAGCCTGTGCCCTGGTGGTTGCATATGCAATCAGAGACAGAAATATTGCTGTGAAGGGAAACAGCAGCAGGTCTATGATACCATGGGGTCTTTCCAAATATGAGACCTACTGCTCCCTCTGCTTGAGGCAGGCTAGGAGCAGTTGCAGGCTGTTGGTGTGTGTCTGTCACTGCCTGTTCACTACCCATCCAGGCAATGAGAGATGAACTTCCAAATGCATTTTGCAGCACTGGAATATCCTGCAGTCTGAGTTTAAGAACAGCTTGGGTCTTTCAACAGACATTTGGAGGGCTTAGACTAGTTGAAGAAAATGGGTATTATTTGCAGCTTCCAGCAGCACATTCAATGGCAGGCCTGGAAGAAAGCAAAGAGAGTTCAGCTTCTTCCCTGGTGTGGTGCTTATTTGTGTGTGCAGTGGTTCTGAGTTTTGCTCTGTTTTCATTCTTGTTTACCATTTTTGCACTGTTGTGTAGTGTTAAAATCCTACTAGAGGGAAGGTACCAGTGGCAGAGCACATTGAGTTTCTGGCAGAGATGGAGCAGGTCCTTCCAAAGCATGCCTGCAGCATGGGGTTTCTTGGTAGCTCAGATATCCATTTTCCTCTCCACAAGCATCTACTGGAAAATACAGCAGGACAGGGCAATCGATAAGGAGAAAAAGGGAAGGAACTTCCAAAGTGTCAATTACAGAGGTGTAGGTGACACTGCTATAATTATAGAGGCTAATGTAACGAAGGCCATTTACAACATAGTTAAAATGGTTTCTAAACGAGAGCCATTTTCCAGAGCAAATAAAGAATTACAAGAAAGGGAACTTTAATGTGCTAAGCAGCTTAATTTTTCCAGAACTCTGAAAGACAGTGGAAAAGTGGGTCCTCTATGAGTGCTGTGTGTGTGTTTGTTTCTCATTGCTTTTATTTTTGTTGTGGCAGAAATCTTGCTGATGTAACTGGCAGTTTCACCACTGAATTTAACTAGTAATTTACAGTCACTCAGACTTTTACATTGTGTTCTTCTGAACACAAACAAAGCCTATGTGCTTCATGCAGCTTTGTGTGGAGAGGAGAAAGCAGAACTCACTGAGCAGTACTTATCCTCACGAGAAGCCCTGTGGGTTTCATGGAGCTGTGACAGGACTGGATGTGTCTATGCTTATTTTTCATTCATATTTAGGAAGGCTGCTGAATGCCTGGGCAAGGTTCTTTGACCAGTGGCTGTTTGAAGCTGTTCTCTCTCTTTGGTGAAAGAGGTCTGTGTGGTAAAAAATGCACCTGCCCAGTGCTCCTTAGGCCACGGGAGGTAGCGAGGCTGTTGCGTTGCCCAGGGTTGTGAATGGAGGTCACTCAGTCCTACTGGTTATACCGAGCTGTCATACTTTGGAAGAGGAGAATTTTTAAAAAAAGCATCTGATGGATGATCTTGAGAACGGAAAACTCTCTTCTTGACAGTATTGGTTATACTCACACAACACTCCTCTGGGAAGCCAAAGGTTGGGATCACAGCCCCAGCTGTGATCAGAAACAGACACCCACATTTTTTGCTATGACCCATACATAAACTTTGAAAAGTGAAAACTTGCTCACACAGTGGAAACTGCTGAGCTGGTGACTAGGTTGTGAGCCAGCTGGGTGTCAGGGAGAGGAAGGGAGGTACGTAAGGAGTGCAGGTTTTGCCATGAGAGGGAAGTGGGACTTGGTTGCATGACTCTAGGAGCTTTTTAAATGTGGAATTTGGGCAAAATTTCACTAGTTGAATATGTGGAGAAAAATGTCAGACATACCTTTTCATAAATGAACTCAAAACCAGCAGCTCCCCAAATCTGCCTGATCAGATTTACAGCTATAGCCCAAGGTTTCTGTAGTGGTGTTATTGCTGACCACAAAACATTCAAACATTATTTGATTTGAAGATCAAGTTCGATGTCCTTTATCTTCTGGGTTTTGAATTTCTAGATATTTACCTTTTTCTTTTTTGCAACTATGACAGCAAAAATTTACTCTATCCATAGAAAAGCTGTGAGTTCTCCTAACTCACCCCAAGATGTTCTTACAATAGAGAACTTTGAGCATTGTGTGTGCAGAATCAGATGATCCCCTTTGTGTTGGACAGGGATTGATTGAGTAATGGATTTTAAAGATCCTCACTGTCATTGAGTTTGTTTTGCTGCAGTTTGCACCTGCAGGATGAGACAAGGGGCTATATGAGGGGCTGCGGCACTTTGTGCATGGGCAGAACTCTATTTCCATGAGCAGTGGTTGTGGCCATACCTGTCCTGAGTGTATTTTTGTGATGCTTCAGTGGTTCTGCTCTTCCTTACGTGCCCAGTTCTTTCCTGGTTGACAGTGATTAAATGGCAGAGCCGAGGAGCTATTGAGGAGGCCTCTATTATTAGTGGGATTGAAGTCTAGAATGGCAGAGGCCTGCATAGCGTAACACAGGTGTTTTTCATATTTGACAGGCATATATGAATCCATTGCATGGTCCTTCATTGGTATGCATCCTTGATTAAATTTGTTGTTGGGGAGGTGAATTTAATGCCTTTGCAAATAGAGACCCAAGCAGAAGCCGAGTGCAGCTCTGAGGGTTTTGTCAGTTCACATTGATTGCTGAGTCCTGGAATTGGAGCAATGCAGTAGCTGAAAAATTAATCAATTAAAATGGAATATTGTTTGGCTCCTAAACAAAATGGCAATGGCCTGATAGTCTCAAATCTTCATGGACAAATAGGCAGTGAGTTTTTCCACTATTAGAAAACAATGTTGCATGCCGCAGGGCTAAATGTCTGGCAGAGAAGATGTCTGGGTGAAGAAAGTCTTATACAAAAGGACTCATTTTTGTAATAAATCACGGATGTATACGCACCATCGCTATTGTCACCACAGAAGGAATGCCAGTACAGTCTTTGGGAGTAGATCTCATAGCTTCAAACCTCCAAAATACAAGTTACATTGTGAGCTGAAGGTCATTGTTGAAATTCTTTAAGAAACCAGGTCATGATTCAGCAGCAACATGAGGAGCTATATTAAGTCACTCAGCTAAATGTCACTTTGGTTGTTGGTTTACAGACAATTTGCATTTTCACATTGGGCCCGTCTGACTCCCAACCAATAGGTCCTGCCAAAAGCCTTTCTTTGTGATGTTCAAAAGCTAATGTGAGGGGGAGCTGTATGGAGCATTGTGGTAAATTACCTGACTCATCAAGGTCAGGTCCTGCTCAGGTGCCATTTCCTGGGAAGACAAGGTCCATGCAGGCTCTGGGGCTGTGGGCCAGCCTCCAGAAGCAGCTTGGTACTGGGCCCAGCTGGCACAAAGGCAGGAAGGAATATGGCTCCTGAGGCCGGACTGCCACCCAGCTTGATCTTTGGGATGTGCAGTGCTTCTCACCTGCCTGGTGCAGCTACCTGTGATAGGTGTGACAGGATCAGTCTGGTGATAACATGGGGGGAGAGGAGAGAGTTGGTGCAGAATTGGATTATATTTTAAATCATGACTGTTTGAGCTACACCTGCTAACAAAAACACATTAGGAAAAAATCTTTCCTTGTTGGAAGACAGGGAGAAATTCCCACCTCCTGCTGTGGGGCTGGCTTTGTCCCTGGTGCAGGTGTGAAATGTCCTGGGGTGTGCCCTTGTCTTCCTGGCTCAGCTGTGCATGAGCACGTGCACAGTATTTCTGTGGAGTGTGAATGCTGGCTAGTTGCAAAACCACACGATTTTATTCTTAATCTTCTAATCTCCATTTAAAGCTCTAACTCGTGAGGATGAATGATTTAAAAGGTACTTCAGCGTCCTTTCTCTAGCCTTAGCAAAAAGCCCTTACAGCATGATCTTGAAGGCAAAGAAAATGAGCCCCAAGCTTAATATAATTAAATACTTTAATACTGCGGGTGAGTGGTGCCTGCTTCTCAGAGCTAGCTGACCTCTGCTCATCTCTTAGGTAACCAGTTCACTGCTTACTATGTTAGCAGCTTATGAGGCCTAAAGTTGCTTTCTCCTTTTCTGTGAAAATATCTGTAGCGGCATCTGTCACTCCAGACAGTTGTGATTCACTGTGAGGAAAGGACTGAATGTAGGTCACTTAAGTTCAAAGGGAATAGATTAGTACATCAGCACAGCAGGCACATGCACATGTTGTGTCTGTGCAGACAGCGTAGGTGGGGGAGTGGGCAGAGAGAGATGCAGTTTATGTGACTGATGATTTATGAAGACATAGACCACCCTCATTTGACCTGTCTTCTTGGCTTTCTGGCTGTTACCAGGTGACCATGGGGGCATAATCTTGATGCAGAACGCTGTATGTCAGTCCATCTTGATATAGGTGCTATAAATCAGGGTTCAGGTAACACCCAAGTGGCCATTGAGCATCTAACACTTAGAAGACAAATAACAAAATATTGTTCCTTTTTCTTCTTTGTTTTCCTAACTCAAAATTGCTGGGAAACCAGAGGCATTCTTTGCATATTTAAATGTCTATGAAGACAGGGATATTTTTCCAGAAGAAAAAAATGTGTCTTCACATAGCTCCTTCCACATACTCTGAAGGACCTCAAAACACACTTTTACAAATTGTGTAAGTATGACCTTTAGCAGAGCGGTATTCCTACATACAGTAAGTAACGTGAATGGCTTATGCTGAGGAGATTTCCTGTGTGATACTAAACAGATGTTTGAATGCAGACACCTTCATGTCCATGTGACCATCTTCTTTGTGCAAAACCTTCATACCCAGAGGCACTGTGTCCCCAGCTACCCACTGGGATCTCTTTCTGACCATGCTGCTGCTTTGGTGTGGGTGCCAGCATGAACGGCCTAATCCCTTAGGTATTCAAAGAGTGTACTGTCCTGTCTGTCTTCTCCCTGACACCAGATGTTGTCATGGATATTTATGGATACAGGAAGGTGTGCTTGGAAAATAAGTGCTGTTTCAGGGAACAGCAACCCTACAGACCTCACACTCCCCTCTTGTGCTGGTAGTCAGCAATTTTGAAGACCATCCACTCACTAGTTTTCATGGGGTTTTCCACATTGTTTTTATCCTGGAGTGGAATACAAAAGTGTAAAAGTTTCTATGAGCAAAAGTGGCAGTGTTCATGTCACAACATAGTTTGCTGACTCGGGAACAAATGGCTTTACTCCAGGGTATGAAATAAAGACTGAACAAACATAGAAGCCAGCTGTATGTGAGTCTGGACATGTGGGTATTTATACAAAATCAATGTATGTAAATATCATAAATATATTAAACCAAAAAATGATATTGTACATTTTCATAATAGACATCTGTGTGCATTAGACTTCAATCTGAGGGAAGAAATGGGCCTTGGCAACTGCCTTACCTCATCTGGGGTCTGGATTTCTATGGTTCTGAGCAGCCTCATTTCCTCTAAGCTGTTTGGAAGAGAGTGCCCTCAGGTGTCTGTCTTTGAAGCCCTTTTGTCTTCCATTGCTTTGCTTGATTCAACACTCCTGAAAACAAAAGACCAGAAAGATACCCTAGGGCATCCTGTCCCCTCCTTCCAGTTATGGACAATGCCTTCCTGCCTCTGGGCAACTGGGCCAGAACACTGTTTAGGGTCTAAGCCTTGTTAAGTGCTGAAAGTCTATTCAGGATTGAATAGCTGGGTCAAAGATGTGCATACTTTATAGAAGTCATCTCCTGCTATATGTTTTATATATATATACACATATATACTATGTCTGCCTTGGCTATCAGCAGAGCAGGATAAAGAGTAATATTATGCACCTGTCACATGAGAGGTTGTATAATAAATTCCAGCTTCTCAGGTTATCCATTCTACAATGAATATACATCAGGACTGTATTCAGAGGGCAATCTAAGTTGGCAGGATTTATGCATTGATTGTTAATCTAGGTGGGCATAGCGAGAGGTCGGTTGGTGTGGAAGCCAGTCACTGCATGTGGAAGTAACTTGTTTTCACACAGTGTGGTGCTGAGCTCGTGTAACCAGCACAGCAGCGAGTAACCCACACTCTTTGGGGCTGCTGTTTACAGAGTGAAGGACTCTGATGTCTACTGTAGTGCTGGCACTTGTGCACTCTGTGTTAGTTTTGGCTGTCCTCCAGTTGTCAACCCATGTGCCTTGCATATCTTTGAGAGCTGGGCAAAGTGATCCAGACATGCTTCTTGGAAGCATCTCTTCCCTCCTATAAACAGGGACATGCAGGATCTGGATGAAATATTATGGGAAGGATGCTTCTCCACAGAGACACTAAAGAGATGGCTAAGTAGGATCATTAGGCAGAGGCCACATGGCTGCTTCAGAAGCAAGATTGCGAGTGCTTACACGTGAAAGCAAGGAGTTGGGAGTGTGGTAGGACAGACACCACCCTTCTGTGTGCCAAAAAGTTGGATGAGGGTATAAGAGAACCACTGCTCATGATAGAGGTGGTAATTTAATTACTCAAGGGGTTTTTTTTTGCTGCTCCCCCTGTAAACTTCCAACACACTGTTTTGCTCTCTTGTGTTGTTTTCTTCCCTAAAACTGCCCAAAAGACCAGCTGTCAAACCACAGCAAGGCTGCTTGAAAGTCAGTGACCAAACCTTGTCCATCAACACAGTGTTGTGACCACTAAGTCAGCAACATGCTGTTTCTAAACTCTTCACATCAACAACCCATGTCTGCTTGTGACAGACATCATAGTAGCCTGTGATGTTCACCTAATCCATGCTGTAGGCAATAACATGGGATACATTGTGCCATCTTCTGTAGCTCTTGGAGGAGGGTCTGAAAGTAGCATCTAAAAATTGATGTTTGTGGGGAGAACACTGCTGTGAAAACCAAACACAGAAATGTAGTTGTTTCTCCTTTCTTCTTGTACAGAATTTCCACCTTTGCAAGCCAGATTCTTGAGGACACTTTCCTTGTCAACAACTCAATATCTGACAAAACCGTGAGGGAGGAAAAGAAGAACAAAATAGAAAATATTTGGTGGAATGGCATGACTTTCTAGTCATGAAGCAGACATAGAGAGAAAGGGCTTCTACCAGAAGAGAGTAGAAATGCAAGTCTTGCAGAGTTGACAGAGAATTGCCTCTGCATGCACAGAAGGCAATAAATGCCCAGAGACTATGGAAAAGAATAGGGAGGTGGAGAGGCACTTTGGGCAAGCACCAGTACTGGAAAGCAAGCCCCAGCACACAACTTCTGTTTCTCACCATCACCATCCCATGGCAACTGCATCTCTGTCACAGGGCCTGGAGAAGCCCTGTAAACTGGTGACCATGGGCTCTTCTAGGAGGGCATTGGAAATAGCCCCTGCTGGGCATCTGTTGCTGGTCTCCAGTTTGGAACTGGCAGCAGGCCTCAAGATTGCCCAGTGTTAATGGAGGTAGAAATTCTTTTAGACCAGTTAGGTGCTGTGGGAGCTGATCAAGTTGCTTTACTGTTTCTATTGTGTTACTCCAGTTTGTGCAAGCTACAAATGAAACATTCAAATTGGTCTCTGGGCTCTGCTGTCAGCACTTGCACTTCTCGAAGAACAGTGATGGTTCTATTTAACTGTGGTAATTTTGATTAAAATTTCATAGTAGAAGTTCCATAAGTGCATGGTTCCCAAACCACATTTAAAATGCTTTACACAGTTTAACAAAGCTTGAGTAAAATAGGCCCTGTGCTGTCAGGCACAGACTTTTGTCTCTGAGGACTGTGAACAATTTTTTGGAGAAGTGTACAGACTATTTCATGAGACATAACAAAAGCCATGTGTGCACTGGGATTCCTAGCCCCAAGTGGAAATGCAATGCACCCTCTAAAGCAAATGCTTTTGCATGTGATCTTGCAGGTTCAGCCCTTAGAGAGCAGATTGCTCTCTCGGAATTTTTTGGGAGTTGCTGCGGCTCTCAGTCCTTCCATGTCTGTGATCTGTGCCATTCATAGCCCGTCCATGTGCCAGCATATGGGTTACAGAACTGAGCAGCACCTGTCTCCGTAGCATCCCCAAGCACTGCTCTGCTCCCCAGCATCTCACTGCTGCTGGTGGTGCTGTGCTGCCTTGTCCTCCCTGGGACTTGTCTTCAGGCCACTGGGACAGTGTATGGAGCATGTGAGTGAGCCCACAGAGAAATGTCACACTGTACCGGCCCCAGCAGCGCCAGCGGGGTTTGCAGAGGTGACTTGGCTCTGACCTTTGTTCTGAGGGATGAGGATTTGCGCAGCCAGCAAATTTGTATCTCAGTCTGATGGGTTGAAATTGGTATTAAACCAGTCCAGAGGAGAGAAATCTGCTGGGGGCAGTTGGACATGCAGAACTGGTGGGAGGGAGGTGCTGACAGGTTTGAGGGTCATGGCAGTGACAGTGTGTGAGGCTGTGGCAGCAGAGCAAATTGTACGGGGTCCTCGAGAAGGAAGAAGGTTTGGTTTTTATTCCCTGGCTTGCTTTGTGTCCATATTGGTCAATTAGACCTTCCTGGTCAGTTAGGTCTTCCACAGAAAGACGCTTACTGGGGATGGCTTGGAATTGATGTTTTTCACTTCTGGGGTTTGACAGAGCTGAGACAATTGCAAAAATGAGCTTAAAACAAAGGAGAAGTGTGGCACCCCCATTTCTGTTTGTTGTACTGGCACAAAACATTTGTAAGAAGTGCAAGAGCTGCAAAGTATATGTCCTGTCACATAAAACTGCTGTTGGACTAATTTCACAGTGAGTCTAAAATGATTAATTTCACTTACCCTTGAGAGTTTTACATACCTGACTCTAATTAAGTAATGATTCCTCATGACCCCTGGAGTATGGTTATTCTTTTTGAATTTGGCCAAGCCTGCTGTTAAGAGAATGCATCTTGGGACCCTGAATTCCCCATCTCTGGTTTTAGTGGTGGCTGTTAGCACAGTGTGGCAGCTGGTGTGCCTGTGTCTGATGGCAGACTGTGACAATGCACAGAGATGAATGGCACTGTCTTTATTATAGTCTTGCTATTTCACAAAGAATCAGACCTAGAGGAATATCCCTGTGTTAGTTGAGAAATGAGGCTCTCAAGTTTTCATAGACATGTATGGCATTAATTCCTTTCCTTAATCCCTCTCTTACAAAGTTAGTTTTGCTATTTAAATAGTTTCTGGTCTCTTGAACCATGTCAAAAGACAAATAAAAACATGCTTTCCACAGCAGAAGAGCATCTGAGTCCATTCTGTCACTGAAGGGAAAAAGCATATGTGAAAATGAGAAATGGTGAAATAAGATTAGAAGGCTTACAGTATTTCCTGAAATTTTGATATGTGAATTTTTTTGGAGGTCTTAGCAATGTTTCGGACAAAACTTAATTTGTGCAAACTGTTTGCTAATCCCTAGTCTAGACACGCACATTTCTAGTGCCTATTCATCTTTACTTCTGCTTTCATGTAGCACTTTTTTTTATTTTGATCTATCAGAGAGCATCAATCATAAGGAACTGGGTTCTTCTGCTCCCATAACTCTCACTTGTAGTTCCAGCCCCAAGCATGGGAATACAGGGTGTGTTACTACATAAAGGACCTAGGGGTATGAACTGTCCTGTTGGTATGGTAAAAATCTTGACTCTGCACTCAGCTGTACATACTGTGCCTTTAATATACCAAAGCTAATATCGCTTATATTGACTTCTTCCTGAAGTGAGAGGTGTTAATGTGAAGAGACAGGACAGAGGGGGGTAGACATTAGTTTGTCCTTCTCACAGGGTTTGGCAGGGTTTCATAGAGAACCTGTACTGTTCCTGTCAAGTACCATTTGACTTCACAGCAATAAACATCCTGTAGTCCAACATCTTTGTTCTAGGAAAATAATCTGATACAGCAAGTCAGTCCTTAAAGATAAACTTTATATTCACGTTATCAGGCTAGTTCATAGCTGTCTAGGTTCCACTCAGGATTGTGTTTGTTCTGCTTTTTTAATCTGACTTTGTTGTTGTGTGGTTTGTAATGAGCTGTAACGTGTAGGGCTTTTCTGAGGAGTTTCTACCATGCTGTCTCTGCCATGTTTTGTATCAGCACAGACCTGGTGAAGGTAAAGGTCTGCAGTGCCCTTGTTGAATTGCGTTTACTGTTTTCAGACATTTTTTCCATGTGTTGAGAAAATTTTGAATTCTAATCCTGTTATCCAATGTGTCTGATATTTTTTCTGGATTTTCTATGGGTTTGAGAAACATACTGTGTCTGAATATCCAAGGTATTTATGAAAATACTGAATGCTGGATCCAGAACAAACCCCTAAGACCTGCTCTTACCATAGCCCCTCTGCTCTGACAGTGAACAGCTAATAATTATGCTCCGACAGTAGCTTTCCAACCAGTTTCACCCCTTCTGCAGTAGTTTCACCCAGACTATTATTTCTCTAGTTTGCTGATAACAACATCTTAACAGCCTCTACCAAAAACATTATCAAAGTCATAATGTATCTAGCTCCTGCTTCTCCATACCCTTGAGCCTGGTTACTCCATCACAGAGAAAAATTAGATTGGTCTGACATGACTCGGTCTTGACAAATCTCAGTTAGCTCCTATTTATTACCTTGTTATCTTCTTGGTGCTCATAGATGGATGTTTGGTTACTTGTTGATTATCTATTGATTAGCTGCCTTTCTGGCAGCTGAAGCCAGGCACTCCTAGGTATCATCCTCTGAATCCTCCCTTTCCCCTGTTTGAAGACAGCACAAAGAGATACTGTCTGAGATAAAACTGCAAATGGGACTTAGCTCTTAACTGACAATCAATTCCCAGTGCTCTTCTACCGCTTTTTGTTGTATAAGTAATGTGAGAGCCATAGTTTGTAGAGCAATTACCCCTGATAGTTCAAGTTTGTCATGGCCTTGAGGGCAATAAAGGGCCTTCCTGCCCCTGCCCACTCCCCGGGACTCTCCCCTCCCTGCCCGTGGCCCGGACCCCAGGGTCTCACAGCCCTGAATGTCTCCTGAATATGTTGTCATTTCCAGCATTTTCTAGTATGTTCCTGGCAACATAAACCAAAAACAGCTGTTGCATTTATGGAACTTGGAGAGGCAAGAGGTAAGTAGCAAAGGACAAGCGACTGCAAAATATTTAAAGGTGTGTGACAAGCTGGGCTTTTGCTGCAAATCAGCATTGTTTTCTAGGGCAAAAGGAAAAAGAGAAATGGAAGCTAAGTTTGACAAAACTCCTTGTATAATTTAAGGAAAGAAAACATTTCAGTTTATAGAGGTATGAAAGTAATTATTTTCTCATCGTACTGAAAATACAATTTCAAGGAAGACTCTAGGCAGCGGGGTGTAAAAAAGTAGTCAAGATGTTCCAGTATCCCAGCACCATGCCCAGGCGATGTGGTGGTGGCTGCAAGGAGCAGAGAGGATGGTGGCACATCCCTGGAGAAGGGGTGGCAGAGCAGGGGCACTCTCTGCCTGGAGGAGCAGAGCAGAGGCAGATTCACCCACCAGAGTGTGCCTATGTGTGTCCTACAAAGGGACAAATCCATAAGCATCGGCTTGGTTGTGCAATGGCTGAAGGAATTTGTCTGTGTTGAAAATAGTAGCGCTTTTTTTCTCCCGTGAAAAGATGTGTGCCTCATTCTAGTAGGATGAGAAGGGCAAATCTGAGCATCAGGCTGACCGTGGCTGTATTAAGTGTAATTTTATGAGCCGCCTTCATTTTTTTTCTGACTTAATTCGTCTTCTCTCCAAATGGAATAGTCCTAACCTCTAATTTCTCTTTATCATCCAGTAGCTTTCTTCCAGATACAGGCCTGACAAAGCTTGTGCTCTGGCCACGGCTGCTGAGCTGTCACTGATTTCATATAATTGCTCACGATGGTTTCAGTTTTCTCTGTCCCATTTGCAGTGCACTCAATTTGCTACGTTTCCCATCTCGGCCGACCAAGTGCAGGATTTCATTTGAGCTGTCCATGGGGATGCTCAGATCTGTAGCCTGAGTGGTCACGGTTCATTTGAAATCCTTCAATGTACATGAGTAGTTCAATTTATCTTTTCTAATGTTCATTGTCTTGCACTTCTGTATGCTGAATTTCATTTGCCATCATCTTTTCTGACTGTTTGGTTCTCCTAGGGCTGTCTGCACTGCAGGGTAGCCCTTGTCAGAGAAAGGTGCAGAGATGAATGTTCTAAGCATTCTCCTGCTTAAGGAATTTCCTGTGCTGCTGTATCTCTTGAATTTGTTCTCAGCCCACTAGGATGGCTCAACCAACATGCTGTGTGATACTGGGAACCGTTCTCTGGTCTCTTGCCCTCTGTAACTCCTGAGAGGAGCCTTTTAGCAGAGGGAGAAACGTGATCAAACCTAGTATTAGAGAGTATTGAAGCTATTTACATAAAAGGATCTCAAGATCTGAGGATTATCTGGTGCTTTGAATGAAACGCGTAGGTGCCAGTATCTGCCTCTTGCAGCAGTTTTAGGGAGCTCTGGCACTCCCTTGCAAGGCTGGGAGCACTTCGTCTTCTTCGTGATTTAGTTTATCAAACAGCTACCACAGACAATTTGTTAAACTACTTTTATTGTATAAACAATCTTGATGGCTTTATAAGCAAATATTTTAGAGTTTATTGTTTCCAGCCAGAATCACATACCTAAGAGTTCAGCATGGGCCAGAGCTGTGCCTGTCCTCCCTCCTGATGACCCTAGCGAATGGTTTTCCGGTGCTGGTATTGTACTGGCTCTGTGGCCTAGGGAAGTTAGAGGAAAATTAGGAGAGGAAAGGGATGGCCCAGGTCTTTTAACTCTTGTGGTCTGCTGGGGACAGTCCTACAGCTTTCAGCTGTAGCAGGGACATCTGTGAGACTGGGCAAGTCTGAGCAAGGCACAGCAGGGAACCTGTTAAATCAGCTGCCTCTGTGTTTGCATGCAGCAGTGGTTGCCGAAAGGCTGAAACTGCTTTTCCTCAAAATACTGTGTTTCAGCCACCTTGGCTAGAGACTGCTCTCACATTCATTGCCTGGACGGATTTCCAAATGCCTGCAGTCTCACACATTCTGTGTAACAAGTGCTAAAGAGAATTTGGCTCTGCCTGTGCTATCAGGAACAGCAGCTTTCATCCCAAGCTCAGTCAGTAAGGATAGTGAAGCCTGCAGTTTTCCTCAGAGATGGCAGTTTTAACACCCTGTCTATGAAGACTTCCTGCTTTCCTTTCCAATCACTTGCCTGTCCTGCCTTCCCCCATACCTGATCGACTTCCTGGCAATGTCTGAACTTATTACCTCTGTCTAAACACGGGCCAGCTACTCTCTCTGACGCTCTGATGCTTGTCTCTGCTCTAGATGACAAGAGCTCCCCAAGGAGAGAAGAACAGCCGGCGGGGTTTTGACGAGAAGGCTTACTTGTCCTCCAAGGTGCTGAAGGCCGGAGAAGACCCCTACCGCCAGCACGCTTTTAACCAGCTGGAGAGTGACAAACTCAGCAGTGATCGACCCATTCGAGACACCAGGCACTACAGGTACCCTGCAGGCCCTGCTCTGAGCCTCGGCTGCTGCTTGGTGCAGGGTCTCCACTGCTCTCCTGTGTCGGTCTGCAATGTTGACAAAAGATATTCTGGGTTTTTCTTTGCTAGCTGTGGTCCACTACTTCACTGAATTTCATGGTTCATCTGGAAAGGTCTCACATACTCAGAGAACCTTGACTGGTTCAGTCCCAGCTTGTGACTTTTCTAACATCTCTTTTTCCAGGTCCAAGCATCATCTTGGTTTAGCACAGCCCCTCCACTGCAGCTCAGATTGCTCATCAGATAATTGTTTTTTGCCCAACTCCCCCCACACTCAGAGCTTCCCTTGGCATCCTTCTGTCCTGGCTGCAAAGTACACCTTTGTTACAGTCTTGCTTTACTCTGGTGTTTCTCACCTGCTGTACCCTGGCTGTCTGAAGCTGGTTTGGTGCTTCTCTCCAGCCTGAACGTCACTGTTTGGATGAGGGCTGCTGGGGTAGGGATGAAACTCACATGGAAATACAGTGTTTCATGGCTTGCAAAGTGCTTATTGTTCTGCCCTTGTTTCACTGGGGGTGAATTTATTCCGCTGAAAAAGCTTATCCTTAAATTGCTAATAGTGCTCCAGTAACTGTTTTGTAGTTTCTGAACTACAAAAAGGTAATGCTTTAGTACGAAAAAGGTCTTGAAAATTGTAGGTTTAATAGTAATAGGATAGTGTATAATAGTCCACTTCAGTCCTAGACTCTACCTAGAACTACGGTTCTACGTATGGTTGCAAAGCAACATTTCACAGCTGCTGGGAGCAGCAAACCAGGCATCTAACTTGATTGAAACTGTGAAAGGGATGCCAAGAGACATGGAGCTTTGTGAGCCTGCCAGCACTGACAGCCATCAGAGTGCTTTGTGAAGGCAAGCAGTCAGAACCTTGGTTGTGGAATCCAAGTCTTGTGTTCCTGTTCTCCAGCACAGTGTTTGGGATTGGCTTCCTAGTGACCCGCAGGCAGTGGTGCTATGTTCTGTGTTACTGACAAGTCTCCCTGCCATGCAGAGTTGCTGTTTTCTGTTAATCTGCTGTCATGTTCTGGTCTAAAACCAGCTCACTTCAAGGGTGAATTATTGTTTATTTTGATCTGTGATAGCATGCAGAGCATGCTTTTTGTGCAGAGCCTCATCTGTGCACTTCAGTCAGTAGAGCAACGTATATGTGATTCCCTGCAAATGTATGGCCATTTCAGAACCAGCTTTTCAAGGATTGCCTTGAGTAATGGAGAGTCCAAAGAAGTATATAATCAGAACAAATAAACCTATTTCCATGTTTCTCCCCTTTATGGGGAGCAATTTGGGAATGAGCAATCTGTATTTGAGTATCTTATGTTATAACTATTTTGGAATAGTTGTTGGGATGGCAACTCAGGATGAGGACTTCTTTCAGCTGATACAGGTTAGATTGTGGACCTGGCTCTTTGCATAAGGAATGGGGAGAGTCTGTAGGTCACTAATGTACCAATTTTTCTTCAGGCACCCAAGCAGAGCATGGACATATGTGACTCCACATCCTACAAGCTCCTTCTGACTGAGCATTTAGCTGTTTCTCTGATCCAAAGCAAAGAGAGGGTCAACTGTCAAGCATGAACCTTGTCCTTGTTCTCTATGATGCTGTAGTAATGCTGAAGTATTGGGAAAACTTCCCCAAATAACACATACATCAGCCTCTTCTGCTTTTCCACTTCCTGATTCCTTAATATGTTTTGTATGCATTACATCATGGAGTTATTTTGAAACAATAATAAATATAGTCTGTCTCATGTGTGTTCTCATGTTTTCCACTTTAGTCTTTATCAGGGTTTCTCTATATGTTTGAAAATTGCTGTATGAAGCTGCTGTTCCCTTAATAAAATATTGCAATGAAAAAGTCATAAACCAGTAGGATTGAAAGTGATGATAAAACAGTAACAGTTTAGCCATAGTCATAAAAGAATAGTAAGTAAATGTGGAAGTACAAGTAGTGGGTATAAGAAGCAAATTGTATTCCCTTTCAGGATGAAGATTCAGTCTATGCAAAGTCTTGAGTTGTTAAAAGTAGGTGTGGGTTCTTCATCAGACGGGAAATTAGAGCACACTGACTGCCGTTTGACACTGTCTGGAAGTTAAGAAGGCAGACATACTTTGGAGGAGCAGGTCAGCCCAAATCTGCCATGTTTAGCATCTGCCAGAATTGGATTCAGGATTCACATCTGTGAGTTGTTCCCACAGAAACTTTGTTCTCCACAGGGAGAAGCAGCCTGGTGCAAGTTAAGAACCACTCCTTGGTTCTGAGTGTGAGAATGTATGTACCTAACATTACAAAGTCAGATGAGAAGATAGAAGGAATTGCTTTTCATCGCCAGCGGGGCCATTAGTGTTGAGCCTCAGCAACTCCCCAGTGCAGATCACAGAACTAGTTAGTGTTTTCCTTTCTGTGAAGTTTAGTGTCCAAAGAATTTGAAGTGCTTTATACAGCAATGCCCGAGTGTACCTGCTCCATGCATCCTTAGCATGTGCATGTCCTGTGCATGAATAAATAGGATTTTGTGTGAATCACAGGTAAATCCAGGGACTGGAGTCCACTGTGCTGAAACTTAGTTCACTATAAAACCCACATGGCCTCCTTAGCATGCAGCTTTGTGAGTTTAGATTTCACAGCCTCCAAACATTGCCTTTCAATAGCCACACTTCTTTTTAAGCTCTGCCAGCCTTGATGTAGGGCCTGCTGAGGCCTCCCTTGCTGCAGTTCAACTGTGCTGATTCTGATTTTAGCATATTATTCTCTTTTTAGAAATTCCAGGTACACTGCTGCAGTGGCTACTGCTGGGTAATGTTTGACTTACACTTCTGCTCTCCTGTGCTGCAGGTGCACTTCAGTACACTATGACACTGACTTGCCAGCCACCAGTCTCATCATCACCTTCCACAATGAGGCACGATCTACCCTGCTCCGCACGGTGAAGAGGTGAGTTCAGCTGGGGTGCCAGGCCTAGATGGTAGAGTCTGGAAGTGCTCTGGTGGAAAATAAGGCATTTTCCAACAGCTGGACAAGCAGAGTGGCTGCAGTTTCCCAAGTGATAACATTCTACTCTTGATCTGGCTCACTAGGACAGGCCAGGGGCTTGGATTGGTATTGTGGGCATATCTTCAAATGCAGAGCGTATCTGCAGTTAGCCACTGTGTGGCTCAAATCGGGGGAATCATGAGCAGCAAGAAAGGGCAGCTGAGCCTGCATCGGCAGGTGAACACAGTCTGTGTGAGCTTGGTTTGGAAGAGTGAGGGGGGACCAAAGAGAGCACTGTCTGTTGCTAGGTGCAGCTGAGGAATGGAGGATTGGGAGGGACTGTGTTCCCTAAACAGAAATAAGCAGCCAGCTCCCTGCTAGGGCACATGTTACAGGAGCTGAGACTGGCTCAGTGTGGGCAGGAGCGTAGCTTGCAAGTGTCCCAAGCACAAAGTGGTGAACAAGTCTTGTGCAGAGCGAGCCTTAGCTCAGTCCCTTGCTGGTAAGCAGTTGCCAAACCTGGTGGCTCTCCAGCTGCTCCCTGGGGCTTTGCACACAGTCTCTGCTGAGCCTGCAGGACACTTGCTGTCTTGTACCAGTGTCTGCTCATATTTGAGATAAGCAGTGGCCAAATTTAGCTAAGTAAATAGATGTTATAGAACCTGTCAGCATCCCCAAATGGATGGAAGCTTGCAGTCATCTGTACCACAAAGCGATGTTCCAGCTGCTCCTTCACTGTCCTCTTTCATCACCTCCACAGAACCCAGGGAGGCTTTTCCTTTTAGGTTTCAAAGAAAAAAATGCCCTCTGACTTCTTTGACTTATTAAGTAGTTTCTCAAAGGGTCTCTAAAGCCTGCAAGCATGCCCAGGAACAGCCTGTTGAGGCTGAAGGAAGAGTGAATTGTCTGTGCAGCAGGTTGAGCTGATGGTGTCACTAACAGGAATGCATTATTCATCATTGCCACTTCTTCCCTTGACAGGTCCTGTGCTTAAAGAAGTGTGCTATGTGAATAAAGAACAAGCTTTTTCAAGTTGGCCTGATGTCTAGAAGGCTGGGTTTCTGCCTGCCAAGCTTGGTGCTACTATGTTTCCAGAGACCTGTATATGTTGCATTAACACATTTTGTCTTCTTATTTCTATAACTGCCTTTTCATTTGAACCATACAATGAGTTCTACAGAGTCACTGTCCAGAAAATGAGCAGACTTGTTTGGAATCATGGTGCTGCTAGGGCAGCTTGAGGAGATTTCTGGCATTTCAGTCATAGGTCAGACAGTAAATATATGTGCTGAGAAACCATGGTAGTAGGATCTTTAAGAAAATTTCAAGTTAGCCAATCAAATAGCCAGATGCCATGATAGTTCAAATGAAGATAAGGTGATACTGCGAGCAGGGTATTACATAGAGAGAGAAGTTGATATCCAGACCCCATGGAAATGATGTGTACTTATAGCAGACGAGTGTTGCTGATGCCCGAACAGGCCAGGATTTTTCAAAGCAAGTTCAAGTGGAGTAGGCTGCTCAGGGCTGTGCTTGGTGGGTTTTTACTGTCTCCAAGGATGAAAACTCAGCAAACTCTCTGAGCATTTTCTTCTCAAGGCCAAACAATCCTAGCTCTCTCAACCTCACCTCGTACATCTGACACTCCAGTCCCTTAATTATCTCAGTGGTCCTTCACTGGACCTATTTCAGCGTGTCCCACCTTTTCTTGTCCTGGAAAGCCCAGAACTGGACACAGCACTTAAGATGTGATATTACCAGTCTCTCAGATATGGTCTCCTGCAACCACAGCCCCCAATAAAGACCTTGAAAAATAGGTGACCGATCTGTTCAGATTGGTCCCTGCAATCCTGCTGCCACTGGAGGAGTGCTGTTGTGAGGAACTGGCTACACTCTGCTGTGAATGGTGTAGTGGATGGAATTTCCTCCCAGACCTCTGGCTACAGCTGGAGTCTGCATTGCCAGATGGTTTACAGCCAGTGCATGTGATGGATTTACTCCTTCTTTAAATCACATCGGAAGTGTCAATAATTTATCTCTTGAGAGATCCCAAAGGCTGAGTTCTTCTTGGACTCTACAGTATTTGCAGTGCCACACAACCAAGCATTGGCAGTAGCCGTGTCTTTGAGCACTGAAGGTTTGATAGCCATACACAGAGGTAAAGGCTCAGGTCATGGCTGCACTGCTAGAAGAGGCATAGGCATAAGTCTGACTTACAGGTTGACACTGATGTTATAGAGGGGTTTGACAGAGCTGTTCAGGGCCTATTCTGTAACCTGAGAGTCCTGTCTTTCAGCAAAACTCATCTGAATGTGCTAGGCTGAATTACTGCTGAGAGTGTAATTGTTGCTCAAGTCACATACACAGTCAGTTCACCAGTACTATGTAATTATTTTGCATCCCTGGCACTTCAGGATAAGTCAAGTATCAGAAAGACAGGACTGTGCTGTTCTGTTGGGTTTATGACCTGGCTGTGAGTCTGTAGAGGACCCCAGTGATATTAGGCAACAGGAAGTGTAAAATTGCACTGCCTGCTTACCTGCTGACTAGTCAGGCTTACAGCTTGTCATTATTTCTATATCTGTAAGAGCTTTCTTAAACCAGGTAGAGCATGATTATTTAGATAATTAGAATGAACCATTTGAGATGCATCTGGTGAAAGTTAAATATGATTCCACTGTTATTATGGGCCTTTTCCCAAGTTCAGTTGTCATAATTACACTGTGAGGATGCTATAAGAGAAATGGCTGTGAAAGAGGAAAACTGATGGAAATGAGCAGCACTAAAAGCAAAATTTTCTATGTCTGAAAACATTTTTAGAGGCCTAATCTTTTGAGGTGAGTAGAAAATGTATTACCAGTTGAAGTTTTCATACGTGAAATCTTTGCAAGTGTGGCTTTTGAGTGTCGGAATTTGGGCACTCAAAAACCAGCCATAAGACTTTGGGAAATTCTATAATAAAACACATAAAACCGGTACTGGGATTGAACTGATCTTAAACACAGAGAAAGTCCAGATGCACTCCCCTGAGCCAGATGCTGGCTTACTGCAAGGTAACTCAACAAAGTGGCAATGCTGGTACCAAAAGATCGTGGGAATTGACCTAGGGATGATACTTCTGCATCACAAGCTTATTTTAGGATGATCTAAACATGGCAGCTGTAGGGGCCAGATTCTGGTCTGCATACCCTTCTTGCTAATCCCACATGGATGTGTGATACATATGGACTTCAATGCCTCTGGCAGCTCAGCAGTTGCCTGCTTCTCCCTCCTGTCTCTGGGATCTCCACTGCTGGGTGGAAGCAACAGGAATGATATGCTGTTGTTGCTCCTTGAGGATGGGAGAAATGTTTGTGTATGAAGGAGAGGGGGAAATAGAGGAGTGACTGTGAGGAGGAATAATGTAATCCCTCAAGGACCCTGTTGCTTGTCCCTCCTGGTCTTCACAGGCAGCATGGGCTGCATACCTGCCTTCTAGTGTGGACTCTGACTGTATGTTTTTAGTGTAGAGGGAGACAACTGGTTAAAAATATCCAGCAGGAGACTAAGAAGCGGAATAGGGGGAAAAAAAGGGAAATGTGCTATCAGACAAAACCCGTGAACATGCCAGTTCAAATGGCTTGTTGCTGGCATCCTCAGTCCTGCAGGAGATGTGTGTCAGTCAAGAGCTGCTTGCCTGCTTTGATCCCTTTTCCTCGCTAGGACATAGCTGTCACTCTCAAATCAGTCACTTGCTTGGCATCCTGTTCTCCTTCAGAAACAACTGTCATTCAAAAGGCATTTTATGTGATTGATGTCTATGCATGATTAATCATTAAGCCATACCATCACTTCTGCTGTCATGACCATACTTGCAGAAGGAAAAGTCAACTACTTTGTTGATTGGTCCCTCTCTTTCTCTTTCTGATTTCAGTCACTGTTGCAGGGACTGTTTGGTTTTGGTGCAAATATAAAGGTGATTTGTCAGGCTCTAAGTCAGTGGATTTGAACAGCTGTCTGGTTCAGTGCCTATGTGGAGAGCCTGTAAAAATTCTGATTAAGAGGATGCTGTTGTAATGCTAGAGCATTTGGTGTAGCATCTCATTACAACAACAATTTAAATAATAGCAAAAATGATCTTATTTTAGAGCTAAGGGAAAAAAGATACTCTTCTGCTAACATCCAGAATAAACAAGATCATCTGTGAACTGAGGGGGGATTGACAGAGGAGAGAAGCTCAACGGCAGTGCTAATGTCACGTCATGCAAGAGAGTAAGGACTGATACTGAAAGAAGAAGGAAGCTGTGAGAAAAGACAAAGTAGGTAGGGAATCCATGAGATGAGAGGGGAACAGTCCATGTTTCTGCTGCAAAAGGCATTGAATTTTGTAATTTGGATTTTGAAATGCTAGCAATACATTTTTGTGCCTAAAAGTGATTGTCATGGCAGTTTCTGCACCTCAGTGAAGGGAAATATTAGGATTACTGTGCTCCTTGTTAAAAAGACAGGGAAGACAAAGTTGCAAAGAAGATTAAGTGCCTTTTCCAAGGTTCCTCAGCAAGTTATTGCTGAGCTGAGAGAAGAACAGGGCACTGTACAATAAGCTGCAAACTCCTCAAGGGATACGTTCTCTCTACTGGGGAATCAGTGGACAGGTGAAAAAGAGAGAACAAAATAAGTTTCTTTCCCCAGTTATGTTGAGTTGAAAGACCTGAAACTTGTGGATAAAATGTGAGCATTGCCAATAGTCAAGCTACTGGAAGAAGGTGTAGAATATCATTTTACAGCCATTATACTGCAGTCTGACTGGGTTGTTTTGCGTTGTGTTTACACAGACAAGAATTTCAGTGCAGGGCAACCTTGTCTGTAAAATATGCAGATGATGGTTGTGCTGGGAGAAGCTGCACTTAGAATGGCAGAGGAACATCCCCCCAGCTCCCACCCCACCATACTAGAGGATCCAAAGAGACATGAGCCAAGAGAAGTAAATGAGATTCAGCTTTGGAAAATGCAAGCTCAGTCATCTAGGGACATGTAAGCTCAAAATACAAACACTATCAGAGGCATATAAAGCAATGTGAATCTGAAATAGAGTGGGATGTGATACTGAGCAGCAGAAGAGTCAGAATTTTGCTGTGTGAGAAAGCAGAAAACTCTTCCAAACTGAGGAAACTTTGGCTCTGTATGCAAAGCCATCAGTGATATTATTTAACAAGATGGCAATTTATTTCTCTACACCTTCATTCCTGGGAGTATGGGACTATTCTTGTTGTCTGTTTCCTATGTGAAACAACAAAAAAAAATCCGAAAGAGAAAAAATCCAAAACTTGTTCTCCAGTATTGCTCAAAAGAGCAGGTGCCACTGAAATGAGGCAGGTTGCTAGAACTAGGAGGACAGTGTTTGCCTCTGTGTTTAATATTAAAATTTACATAACTGCCCTCTTCATTGGACTGCCTAAGCATCACTGAGCAACCTTGTTGAAGTTAATGAGGACCTGCCTGTGCACAGAGGCATTGGAGGAGGCTTGAAGGGGGAATATGCTATGTGATCATAATAAAGCCAAGAGAAAGACTTCAAGAAGTTCCGGGTAAATGAGTTCAAGCATTTTAAATGAATGAGACTGATGAAGAGGCCAGAACCGAACTGCTCAGACTCCAGGGTACCAGAATGCTTTGACCTCTGAGGAGGGCAGAAGCTTTTATCTGCTCTCCTTGTGTGTCTTGCAGATGCAAACTCACTGCAGACCTGAGGGTATTACACATGGTGTGGTGCAACCAACCTGAGGAAAGGGGGTGCTTTCAGCAAGTGTGGTGCTGGTTTGAAAGACAGGTAACAGCAAAAGAGGGGGGGAAGATGCAAATCCAGAATATTGGCAATACTTCCTTCCAAAGAAGGGAATCAGTGAGATAGCCTGAGCAGGTCTCACCTGTTGCATTGAGATAGAGCTCCTTGCTGGGGAAGATAGCAGCTCTTTCTGCTCTTCAGCAGTGATGAGTTTTACCCAGAGCCTGGCAGATGAGAGTGGCTATTGGGCTGTCTCCGGGCAGGTAATGCTCTCCATTTCACCTCTGTTTAGAGGCAGAGAGCATACTGCAGCATCTTTGACTAGCTGCCCCCAGGTAAGTCTCACAGTCAGCTCCTGGTTGTGGGTCCTTGTAAGGTCTGGCTGAGATGCCGTAGCTCTCTGGGATATTCTCACTTGCAGTTTGGTTCCTGCCAATGAACACTGTTACAAGGGTAAAGCCACTGCTTCCACTTCACTGGAGTTTGGTATTCCTGCTGTAATGCATAGCACAGCAGATTTCTGTCAGTGCTAGCATGGTCGTCATTATGGCAACTCACAAAGTGGCTTTTTCTTTCCTGGGTCCCTGCAGTGTTCTGAACCGCACCCCCCCCAGTCTCATCCAGGAGATCATTTTGGTAGATGACTTCAGCACAGATCGTAAGTTTGGACCTATTTCCTTTATGTTTATTTCTTCCCTTCTGTTTTCCTGCTTTTTGTTTGCTCTGTTGAGTCCCCCTGCCTCACAGACTCCCTCTTGTCTGTATGCAGGAGAAAAAGAAAAGAAAGTATGTCTTCCTGTGTTTAATGTCCATGCATGGCAGAGGCCAGAGCTTCTTCCTCTCTTTTTCTTTCCATTGGGTCTTCATTTTCTGTCAGCGTGGCAGTTTTTGCTAGGTTGCCATAGATCTCTGTCGAGTTTCATTATGCACCGTTTGGTGAGCCATTTAGCACAGATATATATGTAGCAATGGTGTACATGAGCAGAGCAGGTAATTACAGGCCAAGAGACAAGAAGAGGACGCAGTGGAGCCTACAGAAAATTGCTGCCTGGGGTCCTGCAGGCAGGCCAAGGCGAGACTCTCTGTCTGCCTCTATGTATCTGGGATCCCAGGTGTCCCTGTGGGAAGCTGTGGAAGAGCTACTGCTTTGGACAGCACCGTATCTTCTTCTGCAGCTTGGCACAGGGATGGAGTGTTTACTGCATGAGCTCCACCAGACCTGTAGACTGGAGGCTCTGGAGTCTTTCCATCTGTACAGTTGCTCTTGCACCTGGCTGTCACATAGTAGTTGTGAAGTGGTGGGGATAGAAGACTTCTTGCTTCTCCCATGATGTACTCTAGATTCAAGGACAGTCTAGTTATGTACCATTTATAATAATTGATAATTACTCCTTCAGAACACTTTACAGATAGCTGCGAATGCCCACCTTGGCCTGGTGAGGTAAGGAAACAATGCTATTTTGATTTTGCAGCTAAATACTTATGTAGCTCTGGCCACAAAAAAAATTTTTAAAGGTGAATGCTGAGATAAGGGATTGAAGTTTCTGAGGGCCTTACAGTGTGATTTGAATAAGTACTGAGTTGTGCTCAGCTGTTTAAGTTCGGTGTTTCTGAGCACTTCCGAAAAACAATCCTAAGTGTTCCACATTCTGCAGCTAAAAATTCAGTTCTCAGTGGGCAAAGCGTTCCAGATCAACACTGATAGATTTCTGGTACCTGTTCTGCACAGAGTTCAACCAGAAACTCCCATTTAGGCTCCTCAGTAAATAAAAAGATTTAAAAAATCTATCCTATCACAACTCTTATTTTTTCACTGTCAGCTGGATATTTGTGGATATAGCCACTTCCTTGAGACACCTTCATGGAGGCACTTCAGCACGTTTGAGGTCTGACACTTTGCTTTAACACCTGCCTCAGTTTCTCCAAATAACTGAGAGTCTGTCATCTCTGGCAGGTAGCTACAGGCAGAGTGATGTGCTCTGCTCCTGCAGAGTGAATGACTTAATAAGGATTCTCGTACCTGAAGTTGTGATTTGGCCAGGATAAGAGCATTGCCTGCCCTTGTAGCAGAGTTCCAGCAAAATCTTGATGCTCTATAATTCAGAGCACCTGCCACTTCCCTTGGATGATGCAGCATCTGCCAAAGTGCCGACGTAAGAGCAGTATTTCAGATTGCATGTATCCCTGAGAATGGAAATGCTTGCACAGGAACGTGCAAAGAGATGCACTTTGGCTAAGGGCCTTTGTGTTCTCCCCAGAGTGCTCAGTCTGTGGGAGGATGACAGCAGGAAGGAGGGGGCATGAGACATGAAAAGGAATATGGAATAAGCATGGAAACTGGAGTGAATTTGATGGAGCAAGAAAAAAGAGCAAGTGAGAAATTGCTATTCCTGTTACCTCTGCTAGGGCAGGAATAGAGAGAGGATCACAGAGAACTAAAGACTCAGTGCTCGTTGGTACCTGGCTGAAGCACGTGACTATTCCTCTCCCTCATCTTCCTTAGGTAATGTAAATGAGGGATGCCAGTAATTTCTGGCAACCTGCCAGCAAAGCCCTTGGTCAGGCATCCATGTGTCAATGTGATGGTGTCTCCAAGGAAGCAGGTCACATCCCAGTGACCTTTATTACATAAAATGTAGTGGAAACTGTCCTGAGAACAAATGGCAGGAAATGCCCAGATGAGCCACTGAAGGCAAAGAGAGTGGATAAGATCACTTTATGTTACAAAACTCTCTTTACCTTGGCACTTTGGTGATTTTCAGGGTGATCCCTGTTTCCCATTGTTCTTGTGAAAGGCTGGTGAGGGAAGATGGAGGCCTGGCTGCTCAGAGGACTGGGAAACATGGGCTCAGCTGCCTGAGGAGGACAGCAAGCAGGGAGTGCTCTTCTGTGTACTCTGTATACAACAGGATTAAGGTCATCAGGCTGATTAATGTGATGTTAAGTGAAAGCAGAACTTCCCCTCCCATGGGGAAACAGGAGGGCAGTTAATTGGGTCTCTCTGTTGAAGCCAAATAATTCATGTATGTGTGCCAAATGTCTTTTTTGCCTTCTCCAAGCTGAGGACTGCCAGCTCCTTACCAAGATCCCAAAGGTCAAGTGTCTACGAAACACCCGTCGAGAAGGTGAGAGTGGAAAGCTTTCTAAGTACAAAGATGTTGCCTATTTTTCCACATGACCCTGGTTGCCTGCCAGCTGCTTACCCATTGTTTCTTATAGTTACAGTTTGCTTTTTCAGTATAAGCGTTTGGAAGTTCTGTGGAGGAAGAACACAGCTTATCAATTCTCAGGCTTCAAGGGTCTCATTTAATACTTAAATAATGAGAAGTGGTGTCCAGAGGCCCTGGCTGGAACAAAGACCACATTTTAAGATCTTTATGAATAAAGATGCAGATATAACTCTTATCCTTTTAAACGCAAGCTAACTCTTGCAATTTCAAGTGCAAGATAGCATGCCGTGTAGGAGACGTGGGAGAAGAAAAAACAATGATATCTATCATAAAGAGATACAATTAAGGAAAGTTTTTTCTCATATATCTCCCACATGCATAAATGACTCTGACTTTCCCAGATGCTCTTTAGTTTGACTCACATGTGCTGGCTGATTTCTAAAGCTGTCAGTGCACAGTAGGTTTGGAGCAAGGATCTAGAAGGAGAGACGGGAATCACTGTTTAGTTCACAAAGAGCATCCCACATAGTGGGATGGTCTGTAAGAAAGTTAGGAGTCATCTGAAAGCCAGACTGATATCTCTGCAGGGCAGAATAAAGGACAAATGGGAATAAAACAGATAAGCAGTAAGGAAGGCAAAAAGCAGAGTAGAATTTGGCCATGGGGAATTGGTCACAGAGGCAGCAGGGTGCTCAGTGGGAGAGAGAGCAAGCAGACAGCAGCCAGGTATCTGTGGGGAGAGCAAGGGAAGGGAAGAACAAGGAGCCAGGTGAAAGTTCTGTGTCGTGGACGGAAGTGACAGGAGAGGTCATTCATTGTGTGCTGGGAGGGCTCATCTGACTGTCCCCAGGGCATGCCCTGCTAAAGCTGCTCTCTGCTTCTGATGGGGATGTGATATAGGAGAATCACCTGCTCTTCACCTGGAATGGTCACACAAAGTATTTTTTCTGAAGGAGTCTCAACTGTTCTGCTTCCTAACCTTCCTGTTCCTTTGCTGCCCTTTTCTCCTTGCAGGGCTGATTCGCTCTCGGGTGCGAGGAGCTGAGGTGGCAACTGCTGACATCCTCACCTTCTTGGACAGTCACTGTGAAGTCAACAGCGAGTGGCTGCAGCCAATGCTTCAGAGAGTGAAAGAGGTGAGCACCATGTCCTGCTCTGGGATGGATGGAGCTGGCCTGTCCTGTGCTGGTGGATCCTCTGCCCTCACATGCCATCAGCAGTACTGGTGAGAACAAGGCCTGCCAAGGTACTCCTCAGGCAGGTTGTTACAGAGGAAGGTACAGTCTGAGCTAGATGGGCAAGAGATCCCTGATGGGATTCAGTGTTCTGCCAGCATGACAAGGCGGGAGGTGCAGAGTGATGGGATGCAGTGGTAAACACTGGAACCACCAACTTGTACCTCTTGTCTCCTGTAGGCATTGTGCTTCCTAGTCCTGTTCACCTGTACGTAGGACAGCCACTTTGGCAGCATACATTGTGCAACTTTTCCATAGTTTCCATCTCCCTTGCTGCTGGACCTCCCCTCTGCCTTGTCACTGCCAAAATTTTCATTAATGTTCCCACTGAGCTGCCAACATACATCACCTGCATGCAGGCAACTTCCTAGCACAGGGAAGCTGCCTGTGAGTGCAGGGATGTCCCTTTGATGGTTCACTTGGCAAAGGATTGATGTAAGGCTTGAAGAGTGAAAATGAGGCGGAAATATTAGCAGCTGTCACCCTGACTGCACTGTAGAGCTGGAGGGGGAGACCATACAGCTCTGCTGTAAGAAAAGGCAGGGCAGAAGTGATGGGAGAGGTCATGCTTGCAAGTGACTATGATTGTTCCCCTCTAAAAGGTGGATCCCAAGAAGTAATGGGCCTCAGGAGAAGGGATGGAGGCTTTAATGATGCTTTGTAAGTATGTCTGATTAGCTTAAGATGAAGGAGCAGAAGAAGGTGAAACTTCAGAACTGATGAATTAAAAGCTTCTGATTTTTATTCTTGTTCAATAAATTCTCTGTCTCAGAAGCCCGTAAATGTTTATTTTAGTTTACTAGTCTTTAAGTCAAGCTGCAGCACCAGCACAGGGGTCCCTAAGCATAAAGAACCTCACTCATTTCTTTAGAGAAGGATCTAAATTGCAAAAGCCTGGGTGCTAACTCTAGTATACAAATTTTTTAGTGTGCAGATATCAAGTCAACCTATTTCTGACCTACTTCCTACATTTCTGATGTGCTTCCTATTTCAGATTTCAGTCTTGCTCTAGCCAGTCCCGTGACTGACTGGCTGGAGTAGTGGCTGGCACACCAGGCTGCCAGGTGGGTGCTGGGGTCTCAGTCTGGGCAGACACACACTCGCTGGGCAACCATCACAACTCAGAAGGGAAAAAACATGAATGGTAGCTCTTACCAGGGATGTCCCATGCTTGCCAAGTGTGGTACATCATGAGGAACTATTGCAAGGCACAAAATGAAAGTTTGATAGGAAAGGCATGGATGCTGGCAACTGTCCAAAAACAAGGTGCAGTTTTTGGCATTGCCAACTCAGTTCTATCTGATATGTCAGCTGTCACAACACTGTCTTTAATGCCTTGTCTCATGATATTGAAAAATTGTTCAACTTGTACTTACTAAAAGGATTGCAAAGGAAAATTGTAAATATATATATGCCTTAATAAAGTACTCACAGTATCTTGATATTGTAATGTATACAATGTGTCAAATGTATTGTAATCTTTGCACTACGAATCTTAAATGTGGGGTCTTGATTCCTAGTACTTCTTAGGAAGATGCTTTATTAGAGGTTTGATAGCTTCTGGGCTGATGATAATGAGTTAATTCAAGGATGGTCGAGCAGAAGGTGTACTATCAATAGATATCAAAAGCAAGCACAGTGGGGGACAGTGATTCTTGCCCTGTGATGGGCAGGAAATAAAGAGCTGTTTCTTAGCAGCATTCCTAGGTGTTGGAGTCCAGCTTCATTCCCCATGTCCATGGAGTGCAGCTGGCTAGTATCCACCATCTCCATGTTTGGATGTAGTGGCCGCAGATCCCTTACACAGCTACCAGAACCATATTGGAGAAACCAGACAAAGATCTACATGTGCAACTTTGTGTTTCCTGATCTCTGGCAGCTTTGCCAGACATTCAAGAAAAGCCTGACTCCTTTTTTTCCCTCCTTTCTCTCTTTCTCTCAGGATTATACCCGAGTAGTGAGTCCAATCATTGATGTTATCAGCCTGGATAATTTTGCCTACCTGGCAGCATCAGCAGATTTGAGGGGAGGTGGGTATAATGAATGGCTTATGTAAGTTAGATCTGAGGGATGGTGCATGAAAAATAAGTTGTGTTCTCTTCAGCTTTCCAAGAAAACAGAGTGATGATCTTTCATGATGGGTTATCTGTCCCTTTTTCTCTGCAACTTGCAAACTCAGATCTTTTGAAGAGTTAGAACAAAACTCAGCTAGCATTTTCCTCTTGAACTTGAATCACTGTCATAACATTTAGCAGTTTCAGGACTTAGTTAATTGATTAAATATCTCACCACGTCCTCACTATGCTACATGTACACTGGAGTCTGACAGGCACTTCCAGTTGCTTCTTTGATCTGCCAGGCTATCTCGAGGCATCTTCTGAAAAGCATTTTCACCTCTCTCCTTGCAGCTGAACCCCCTGCAGCTGTTCCTGCGTTCACCCCATTTCCTAGTGCCCTTCTACATCTTTTATGGCTGGGGCTCACTTCTGCACTGCTTACCAGCCAAAGGCTACCTGTTCTTTGGCTACCCTTAACAATGGTATAAAGTTAGTGACTGTTCTGGACTCTGCTATCCAGCACAGGCCATCTATAAGTACATGGTTTTCTTGAAAGACATAGTGGTTAAAATGATCTGCAGGCCTTTATTCCCAGAATATATCACATCCCACAAAGTCCTGTATTAAAGCCTCGTAACTTTGGCAGACAGGATTTGCCTTTGGTAAGACAAACAGGCCAGAATGCAATTACATCTCAGCCTGACAACACTCCCCTGAAGGTGTGGAGTGAAATCGAGGAGAGATCTGTAATGCTAAGGAATGATGGCGCCAAGACGGAAGCTGGTGAGGTCTACATTAGGATAGACCATTGCCATTTTGGGTAGACTGTGAGGGAGGTAAGGGAAGAAATGTAGGGATAGCCTGTGATATAAAGGTGGGGACTATCACTGAAGCTAGTAGTACTGTTTTTACAATAAGAAAAACTATTTGGCATGTCTTTTTCCTTTTCAGGGTTTGACTGGAGCCTTCACTTTAAGTGGGAACAGATTCCTATAGAGCAGAAGATGTCCAGAACAGACCCAACTCAGTCTATAAGGTATGCTCTGAAGGACAGGGTACACTCCTCCAAATGCCTTTACTAAGCCTTCACCAGTGTGGCAAGGAGGGTAGAGGGACTGCCTTGTTGAGGACAAAATGCTCAGAGTTCACTTGATGATGACAAACTCTTCATGTTATTTTCTGAATACATTGAGGTCTGTACCCAAAGTGTGAGAGTACTGCTCTCTGAGTATTGTAAGAATAGTGATTATGTACTACCATGCACGCCACCTCTACAAGCCACCTCTTCTTCTATGTGTTTGTTCTTGTGGTCTCCCTAACCCAACACTCTGAATGCCTCAGAAATGGCTTTGGGGTTTTTTAATTACCTCCATCTTTCAGATGTAAACTTAAGGAATGAAGCAGATAAACAGTCGTCCAGCATGTGTAAAGCAGATCAGAGAACTGAATCTTACCTAGTAACTGGGTGTAGAATTACTCTTATCTACTAAATCTGCATGTCCATGGACAAAAGAGATTCTGTTGGCTGGAACAGTTGTTGCCAGCCTCACTGCAGGGTACATGGCTTTGAGACATGTAGAATGGAACAAATCCTGATATGAAAAGTCACGAAGCTTGTCTGTATAGGCAGACAGCTCCCTAGTTGTAATATAAAAGTATCATTTAATTCCTCTGTGTAATTTGTGAGCCTCCGTTTTGCACTCCAGAAGCAACCAGCTTGCTAACAGCAGAGCAGTGCATGCAGCAGCCTGTCACACCATGTCTAATTGCTGAACATAGTCATCAAACAGTGCCTGTCCTTTCTTCACACACTGTGCATATTTGCAACAGTGCAAAAGACACAGCATTACTCCTGTAGTGCTTGCAAGACCATCTAACAAAGACATGAGATGATCTAGTGAGGAGCATCTCAGAAACCTGCTGCAGGCTCATATTCCAGCTCTACTGTTTTTCTCTTTTGAATGAGGTATGATTTGTGGGGCCTGGACAAATTGTCTGCCCTTTAAAATCAGGTTTGTGGTGCTAAATATATGTATAATTATTTTGTCTGGATTTCTGTTTTCTCTTCCAGAACCCCTGTCATAGCAGGAGGCATCTTTGTGATTGACAAGTCCTGGTTTAACCACCTGGGAAAATATGATACTCAAATGGATATCTGGGGAGGAGAAAATTTTGGTAAGTTTAGGATGTTTCAAGGGAATAACACGCTAATGCAGAGTCACTTCCCAGTCTGCATCACTCTTTTTGTGAGAGATCTGATCTGCATGTCAGTGTAAGGTTAGGGATGTGGTCAGGTAATCCCCAAGGTGGTCAGAGCTGTATTGCTGTCAGCAGAAAGTAAATGGAGACTTGGTATGATCAGGGCTACATTCTCCTACAGACATATGTGCTATTATACAGGAGTTTCCACAGTACAAGAAAGAAAGAGGAACCTCCTGATATTTAAATTGTTGCTTGTTTTTGGAGAATATTCTTCCAGTTCTTCACATGACAATCTGTGTTGCCCCAGCTCTGAAGTGGGCAGCCACTCCCACAGCCTCTTCTTATACTTGTTCCTCTCTTGCAGATAAGTCTGAATTGCTCTCCCAGCTTGACAGGTCAGAGAGATATTTTTCCTAATAAAGCAAGCCTCTTTGTAAATGGAATTTGGTTGCAAATAGATTCAGAATGCAAACATTTAGAAGCAGACTAGGGCATCACAAACATCTGAGGAATTCAGAGGCCCAGTGTAGTCTGTCCACTCACGTGCTGTTATAGGGCATGGTGCTTAAACCCATCTCCTTGCACTTAATGGTGGCATAGATATTCCAGGCATCTCTCTTTGCCTCGTGTGAAGGGATGCTGCAATGTCACCAGGTGTTAGTGACAAAAGCAAGAAGAGTGTTAGAGAGGTTCACAGAGACCTCAAGTATTTGGGGCATTCATTTAGAAATGGTGCAGGTGGAGCTGGAGAGATAAAAGCTTTACTTTTTGTAGTCAACTTAAGTACATTTCTCTGTAGCTAACACTGCCAAAAAAAATTCTGTTTCTACAGCTTCTATAAATGTCACAGATTTGTAAATAAAACCCTTTAAAGAAGAATTTGTATGGTGTTTCCTAGTACCTGGTGAACCAATTAGAAATAATGAAATAGTCAGGAAGAAGAAACTTCTGTTTCTCTGAACACAGCTGAAAGAGCTGCCTCTTTCTGAAAACCTTTCTGAAACCAGGAAATAATATTTTGGGCTGATAATAGACTTTCAAAGTACCATGTTTTAAAAACAAAATATCTAATAATGAGTGTTCTCTGTTTTCCCAGGTCTTGCTTCAGCTTTATGGTATTCATTATACTAAAAAGAGATACTAAATGGTGCTGGCACTGGAATCTCAGCAGTGCTAGTAGCATCAGCTAAGCACTGTGACATAAATAACAGGAAGCCTTTACTCAGGCATGAAGATCCCCTCCCCTATGTCCCTCAGACTCCTCTGCAGAGTCAAACTCAGCTCCTTTCTGCCATTAGCCCTGCTCCAGCCGCAAAGCCAGCCACTTGGCCATCCTGCCAGCCTCTGAGCTGCAACTGTGTAAAAGCTGTAAACCCCAAAGACGGAGAAAGAATATTTCTTTAGGCTTTTGTCTGTCTGTTTCTGCCTGCCTGGGAGCTCAGTGTTGTAGTTTGGTCCATATGTCAGTAGCATGATGCTAAGTAGAGCTCTCTTCCATAAGTAGCAGTAAATTATTTGCATGCTCACAGCCACTCTTCCATGTAGAGCTGATCAAAACCACAGAATTGCTCTGCAGAATTTGCTTCATTCTCTTTGAAATAGCTCTTGTAAAGCCTGGCAGTGGCTGGGCCAGGCTGTGTGTGACTCAGCCACGTGTACAGGACTTGCCAGTTTTGCCTTGTTATGTGGTGTTTCTGTAAATTCAGTGTCTCCTGTCACTTGTCCTTCATCCTCCATCAAGTCTGTTGCTGTTGAAAGCAGAGGGATAGAAACCAACCTGGATTTGACAACAAAAAGTACTAATTTTCCTTGAAGAATTCAGAATGGTTGATTTACCCTCTTAAAAAAAAAAGTTTACCATACTTAATTGAAAGTTGGGTTTTCTGATCAAGGAAAAGTATTGATAATGTTCTGAAACATTAATTTTACTAAATATTACAATTTTGAGTTGAAAGGGACTGTTTGAATTAGGTCTTCATTTGTAGATGAGATGATTCTGTCTAAGATGGTGTGAGAAATCCTCTCTTGGGAAATGGACATCACATTTAAGTTACATGTGCCAGACTGAGAGTTTTGTTTTTGTTGTAGGCCAAAGTGAGTCAGAAGCTTGTTCCAGGAGAGCAAATGTCAGCTGGACACATCACCAGACAGAAACTTACATCTTGGGTCTTCCTCTCTTCAAATCTGGAACTCCCTGTTAAAAAGAATCTGAAAATAATTAGCTCTGGATAAGAGTCAGCATAGAAAAGAGCTAGTAAGAAATACTACAAAATACAGCCTAACGAAATGGGGTTTTTTTTTACTTAGAAGCTAGATTAAATACACCATCTCCCCCCACCCTGCAACTCACTGTTTGAACTACCTCTCAGTAGGCAGAGAGGAAAGTTATGGACAAAGGTGAAGGTTGGGAAGATGTTAGAGTGTGTACAAGGTCTCAAACATCCATTAGATCTGGATACATAATTTCTTTTTAATTTCTAAGCATCAGAGCCACATAAATCTGGCATCATTGGAGGGAGATCCCAACTGAGAAAAGTCTTTAAAGTAATCAGTCTGTACAATCTGAAGCCCTTTTGGTAAGGACTTCCAAACCACCCAGCTAATTTTCATTTTCCTTCTTCCTTCTCCCTTCTGTTTTCATCACCACATGAATCAAAAGTGGAAAACCCCTCTGGTGTGGCAGTGATTAAACCTGTGAGGACAGAGCCATAAGCTTGAGCAAGGTCACACACTTTCTGTGATGCAAATAAGTGCCTGTACATCAAAGCTCCATGCTCTTCTAATCCTTTAACAAAATGTTGAATCTAGCTTCAGGACAGGGTGTATTTCTTCAAGTAGCAGGATTCTCTCTGTATTTTCATAGTCATACTATATTATACTGGTATCTGCTCAGAGCAGTTCCCCCAGCAGAGGCAACTGTAATACAGTCATCCTCTTTTTTTTTTTTTCCATTAGCAATAGAGGCAACCAAAATGAGAAGAAGGAACTATTGTAGGGTGGATAACATAGAGGTATGAGGGAGAGGACTTAGCTCTAGACATTGACTCCATGTGCTCTCATCATGTTCTCCTCTTTCCCCTTCTAAACTCCCTTTCTTCCTCACAATTTGCTTTACACAGTAAATTCTTCCTGTTTAATTCCATCTATGTGCAGGGATGAGAGTAAACAGAAGTCCAAAACAAGGCGTTTGTGTGTGTTTGGGAGTGGTCTCAGTCTGTTGCCAGATGCCATCCTGAGGGCGTGACATCTGAGCAATATTGAAGACTGGTCAAATGCAAAGGTGTCTCACTGAAATGAGACCAAAGAGGAGCAGGACTGAAGCAGGCTTGGAAGTCCCTGAGCCACAGTGGTTGCCTCCATTTTAACAAAGGGAGGACACTTTCTTTGCTCTCACCATGGCATTGCTTTCCCTGATTTTGCTGTTGCAGGCAATACACCTAGAGCAGAGGGGCAAGAAAGATGCCCTTCTTGGAACTGTTGCAGCTGTATGATGACTCTTGGGGTCTCTTCCAGAGCTCTCTTTCCGAGTGTGGATGTGTGGTGGCAGCTTGGAGATTGTTCCCTGCAGTCGAGTGGGACACGTGTTCAGGAAGCGCCATCCCTATGACTTTCCTGAGGGCAACGCACTGACTTACATCAAGTAGGTGTGGGGTAGTTCCTGACAACAGCCAGGCCACCTTCGTGTTGGGCATGTCTAAATGAGTTTGAATTCTTTATTGTGCTTTTGCTTGGTAACAGAGAACAGCTTGTGGCTGAGCATCTGTTCTCAAGGGAAGGATGAGTTGGTGTTTTCTGTGAACAAAACCTGTTCCCATCTCTGTTGTTTGTATGAGTGTCTCTTATTCCTCCTCAGTCTCTGGGGGGGGGAGCAGTATGCCAGAGAGACACCCTGGCCATTCATAGATGCTGCCCTGTGACATATGCCTGGGTGTCAGCAGTCCTTGGACATCTCTGGTATCTCTGAGCTGTACATGCTCTAAGATAAGCCCTGAGGACAACTTCTACTGCAGGACAGATGGGAAGAGAAAAGAGATGAGACAAAGTGCTTGACAATGAAAGTGGTTAAGCACTGCTGCAGGGCCCCAGAGAGATGGTGAAATTGTTGGGGACTTCAAAACTCAACCAGTCAAGACCCTGAACAACATGACCAAATCTGAAGCTAGTCTGCTTTGGGCAGGAGGTTAGAGGTTAGAGAGAGGTGCTTTCCAAGCTGCATTATTCCATTACGTTATTCTGTCTGGGAAAACGGATACTGTAAATAAATGTAATGGTGACAATCAGGCCTGGTGCCTCTGCGGAGGAATTATGTGTGAAAAAGTCACAATAAACTATGGCTGTTACATTTTTTACTTCTGAACTGAAATGTTCTTGGAAGGCTTTCTAGACTTAACACATTCAATCTCTATCCATCCATACCGCCCACTCTGTTTCGTGTTTGGGGCTGTCCCACTCTCCCTCCTGGCAGACAGACCTTGGGAGGGCAGGTTCTGCAGCAAAGCATCTCCTCAGTACAGCATCTGCTCATCCCCATGCAGGAACACCAAGCGCACAGCAGAGGTGTGGATGGATGAATACAAGCAGTACTACTATGAGGCCCGGCCATCTGCTATTGGCAAGTCATTTGGAAGGTAAGCTGCCCCAGACCTTGGTAGGAAGGCTCTGGTAAACCCCTTGATAGCAAGAAATAGTTTTTAGGTCTTCTCTGGAGCTAAGTGTGAGAAACAGAGGTGCTCTGAACGGCTGGCCTGCTAGGGAGGTTGTAGCTTGAATGTCTGGCTAATGAGGTTTGCTTCTAATTCACTTTACTTTTTCTCCAGTAACACTGCATAAATCATTTGTTAGCAGAAGGCCAGAGGGATCTGTAATGAAGTTAAAAGACCAGACATTTTAAGTGGATAGACGAGAATATTTTGCTGTCACAGCATGCAGCTATTCTGGAAATGTGAGCTGTGAAGTTACTAGAGCTTGATCTGAAGTTCCTGTGCAGATGCAGAATCCCAGGGCAAGCATGGCTGGCTGGCACAGGGGGCACATTGCACTTGGTGCACTCCCTGCTTTCCTGATGGATGGAAGGTAGTTTGCCTGGTTTGTAGGGCAGGAGAGAGCATGGCCAGTGGTAAGATTTAGAAACACAATCTGCAGAACTGTGCTTCTTGCAGCACTTTTGCTAAAGCTGTCTTCAGGCCACATGGGATTCATTGTCATCAGCTTAACAGTTCTCTGTGACCCAGAAATCAGTGATGGATACCAAACCTGGGATGAGGGGAGAGCTTGCTCTCTGTGCTCTCAAACCCTTATGACTCCCAAATAAATGTAAAAATCCCAGGAGTGCTGTATTTCTGTGGGTTTTATCGGCCTGTGAACAAATGGCTATTGTTGTGTCAGTGTAAGGACTTGGCAAATGTGGTGGTATCTCAAAAGTGTAGCTGTGTGCACAGGATAGTGATGCATCTCCTACTTATTTATGACAGCCAGGTCACTTGTCTTGCTGTACACTGTGCTTTATTATCATGATGCATTACATATCTTCATAAAAATAGATTCATCTATCTAATTTATCAGTTCTTGAGCTGACTGCAGCAGCTGGGCTGAGACCAAATAGCAAGTAACCCTGCTGCTTGTGAAGGAAACCAGACTTTTGCATATTGTATGTGGATATATTGCTCATGTGTTTTAGCGGCAAAATCTGCAGTTCTTGTTCACACAGACTTCCTAGTGACTTTACTGGCAGCATTGGCTGAATAAAAGCTGGAGCAGAGCATAAGGCTTTGATTTCAGGCAATTTCCTGTAGTAACAGCTCTGTGAACCTGCATTAAATATAGATTTTAGGGTGTGAATGCCTTTGATACCATCACTGACAATTGGGCCTAAAATGGACCATCCTTCCCCACAATTTTGATGTGGATATAAAATCGAAGAACATTTCCCTGAGATATGTGGCCTCATGTATATGTACGGTGGCCTCTGTGGGCTGAGGATGGAAAGGTACACAGCTACAGTTGAAATTCCTTCCCAACACACAAATGTAGTGTGATAGCTTAGAGACAAGAGTTTCTGGTTTCACTGGTCAGTAGGACTGCTGGAGGGAAATCCTCTTCTTCAGCCAGCTAAAGCTGAACAAATCAGCAATGGGAGGACTGCCACAGCAGACAGCTACTGAGATGTTGAGTCAATCTCCACTTACACTCGCACCCTTCCACCAAACTGCTTAAGAGCAAATAATTAAGTTCTCCAGGTCTGAGTGTTCTCCAACCTGAGCCTAGAGCTGCTGCCATGAGCTAGAGATATGCTTTAGCACACGCAGATTAATCTTCTGTATGTACCTGAGCACAAACACTTTCTAGACCTTTTGAGCAGCTGGTTGTTATGCACATTTCATGGTATGTCTCTACAGGGGCACCCAGAGGCAGAAACACTTTCCTGATCTTACAACAGTTTTACTGCAATGTATTATTTAACAAGGTAGGACCTGGGCCCTGCCATCGCTCTGAGCCAAAGGAAGTACAAGAACAGCTCTCTGAAGGTGCTTGTCTTCCATTTCTACTTCCTGTCACTTGCCTCTCTTCTCCTCTTCACCTCAGGTCACTGCTAGTGCTCTGAACCCAGCAACAATTACGTGGGAGAATGAGTAATGGCAAAAAGTCACATAATTTCCCTCAAACCTCCTGGCTAATCTTCATTGTTCCCCTCCCTCCTGTTCACTGCCCTATTTGCAACAAACTGCCTTTGTTTCCAGTGTTGCAGAGAGAGTGGAGCTGCGACGCAAACTGAACTGTAAATCCTTCCAGTGGTATCTGGAGAATGTCTACCCCGAGCTCAAGTGAGTCATTTCTTCACCTGTAGAAATCTCTGAAGGATTTGGGAGGTGGGTCACAATGAGAAGATGAACCTTGACAGCAGTGGGCAAAAGAGAGGCTTACACTTGGAAAAGGTTTTCTGTGTTCTTTTTTTTGGTGAGAAAGCTCCTGGTTTTTCCTGGCTTGTATTATCACAGCTCTGCAAAAGGTCTGCCTTCTGTTCTGCCCCACATAGTTGTCCCTTGGAGATGTGCAACAGTGGTGTTTTCAGAGGTGTGGGGTGTAGACAAGTGCCAGAGCACCACACGCCTCCCGGTTTTGACTTGGTCTCTGCCTGTTGGATGCTCTGCCTGGAGGTAGTTGAGCCAAGTAGAACTGGACAGCCTCAGTGCAGAGTTTTGGGTGGTTCAGAGAAGGCTCTAATGAATGCCAGAACCAGCTGTCCCTGTGTCTCCCCCTGCCCTGGGTCAGGACACAGAAGTGTTGTGTCCTTGCTCAGCTGGGAGGTCACCTGGGTAGAGCTGTGCTGTTGGCATGTGCAAAGCAGCACACCCTGGCAACACATCTTTACACCTCAGTCTGTGGCTAGCATGAGTGGAGGCTAAAACATCCAGCTGAAGCCTGGCCTTGACAGATCTTTCCTGCCAATGAGACAATGAATATGTTAGCTGGGGAGAAGACTGAAAAAGGGGGAGGAAAAAGCAGACTAAATTAGTGTGGATATGGCTTTTTGCTGGAAACAGCCACTTTCAGGATTTCAGAATCATCACATTAAACTGCTTAGGGTACCCCTAAAGATCCTAGTATGCCTTCTGAAACAAAAAGGTATCAGTCCTCTGACCAAGTTCTCACTCGATTTTTGCCTCCTCCAGGTATTTCCAGTGGATAGCATGATATTGTTCATTTTCTGTCAAATACAGGGGACTGTGTTTCAGTCAGGGGCCAATTATGCCCATATAAATGTGAAAATACTTTGGACATTTCCATGTATGAGGTACAATGCAACTGTCATTTTACTTCAAGGATTCCTGAAAAAGAGTTGGTTCCAGGAATAATTAGACAAGGAGGAAACTGTCTGGAGTCTCAGGCACAGGATACCACAGGGAATATGTTGGCTGCCGTGGGAAACTGTAAAGGGATGGTGAACAATCCACCTGTCACTCAGGTAAGGCAGGCTTCAGTTTGGTGCTTTGCTCCTGCTCCTACCCTTTTTATTACCTGAATGAAGAGGCATCTCTGGCCTTGGTGGGTTTATATGGAGGTGAAGGAAGGAAGAATTTGACCCTGTTAATGATTTTAATAGGAAACAGTAAAAGAAGCTGTGCTCATCTCTCAGAGCTCTGTTGCCTCAACAAGCTCAGCAGTCAGGCATAGAGTGTGAAGGTTTTCATCACTCAGAGACAACAGGTAATACTTAAATGCTCAGGAAGTGACAGACCCATTGAGAATCATTTTGTGTGCTTGGCTAGTACCCTGGCATGTGGATAAGAGATTTTTCCAGGATCAGAAACATTCCTTGCTCTGCCAGCTCAGCTGTAGCTGCAGATGACTTGAATTGTGCTGTTTTGCAGATGTGTTTCAGTATAAAGCACAAATAGCGTTTAAAGAGCTGACCCCAGTGGAAGTAATGTGGTGCAGCCCCCCAGCTCCAGTGGAGCTGTGATGGTTTATACAAGCTGAAGATCTGCACTCAGACTCTGCTTTGGTGACTGAAAGCAGCAAGGGAGCAGCTTGACAAAGTTATGGGTCACAGTAGGGTGTTTTTTCCCAGAAAATACATATTCACATCTGTTAACTGTTGGAAACCAGTTTGCAGCCAGCATTCAACGTGCCATTTAACCTGACTCATTGCTCTGTGTCATTACCATTTGAAATCTCTGAAACTTACTGCATTTTGTATTTCATCCTTGGGGAAAGAATAGTAATAATAGTTGATTGGATCAGGTATCCATCTAGTCAGAGGAAAGAAAAATGAATCATCTTGTCCCTTATGCGTGCTGGTGATATATGGATATG
Organism: Orthonyx spaldingii; assembly: GCA_013397795.1. Taxonomy (NCBI): domain Eukaryota; kingdom Metazoa; phylum Chordata; class Aves; order Passeriformes; family Orthonychidae; genus Orthonyx; species Orthonyx spaldingii. The sequence goes on along the minus strand of VZTJ01003258.1, from coordinate 970,362 downwards.
CTTGCCTGTGTTTTGCTTTGCTTGACAATCTACAGGTCCTGGATGCCTGTTACAGAACATGTCTGCTGTGTAAAATATACAGAAGCAGTTGCACATCGTGTATGTCAGGGCTCAGGATCCTCCTTGCTTTGTAAGCCTGAATCTGTAAAGCTGCAGAGCAGAGAGTTGCATGGGATCCAGGGTTAATCAGACACCTCAGATAGTGAGGGGAGCCAGCTGCAGGCTTTGGAATGGTCATGATGCACCAAGCCTGAGCATAAACTTCTGATCAGGTGAAGACTGCTGTGGTAGTCTTCCCAGGGAGCCGTTGGCAGGAAGAGAACAAAAGATAGAGGTTTTTAAAATATCTGATAGAAAAAGCTCTCTCTCCCTTATCTGATCACTGTTGGGATCCTAATGGAACCTTTCTTTTTCTTATTTCAAAGGAGTGGATATTCAGTGACCCTTTAATTAGACAGCAGGACAAGTGTCTTTCCATTACCTCCTTCTCTACTGGCTCTCAGATCACACTGGAAGCTTGCAATCAAAAAGATGGCAGACAGGTAGGTGACTGCGCACCTGTTTGTAATGCCTTCGTTGCCACATACCAGTGCACCTGCATCAGTGCAGCCAGCAGGGGCAAACCCAGTACTATCGCAGCACATAAAAGTCCTTTCCATCTTCTGCATCTCCCTCTCTGGTGTGTTTCATAAGCTTGGATGGATGAGAGAGTGTGTGACCAAGCAGGAAGTGCAGTATGTGGGCCCTTTGCAGGAGGGTTGGCTCCAGCTCGGTAGCACCCCGACCTTGCTTCTTGGATAAGTTTATGTGCAGCCAGATTGGTGCATGGATGGAGCACAGCACCAAAGAGAGACAGGAAAGGCAACTGCGTTGAGATAACCTAAGGGAAGGGTGGTGTGTCCTATCATTTGTTTATTTATTTAGAAGTGAGAGAACTGTGTGTGCTGGTTTTGGACATGTGAGCAGACCTTTAAAACTGAGTGTGTGCAACTGATTTAAGAAATACTGACTGATATAAAGCACCGTATGTTCCACCTGAACTGCTCCCCAGAGGAAAAATACACAGCAGCAATGTTCCCAGCAAAATGCAGCTCCTTGACTTATGCTATTTCCAAGATGTGCATCCCTGATCTGTCAGGACAAATCAATCATTTTGCCTTACAGCACTAGGTAAGGGATGGCCTCTGCAATGGCTAGGGTGCCCTCGACAGAGATGTGATGTGCCTTTTTATCAGAACTGGGCAAAGCACAAAAGGGAACAATGGAACACTGGCAGACAGCAGATTGGACTCGTTTCATTCCTAGTTCCCGTGCTTCCCTCTACACCAAGAGAGAACAAATTTTTTGTCATCTAAGGCTATGCTGACTCTGTGCTTTCTGACACGTCTGTTGTTTTCATAGCCCAAAGGTAGAGGATGGCTCAGTTTTGACCAGTTCTCAGCAGCGTCTTCTTTTGTCAGTACTTTTTAATGCCATGTGAATCCTTGAAATTAGTTCTTCCTGAAAGAAAGCACTGAAATCCTGCCCATTTATGGAAAACCTGTGTAGACTTTCCTCTGGGAGGGTTGGGTAATGCAGAAATGCCTTGAAGAGTTGTCACCATGAATACACTGGAAAACTCTGAGTTTGGATTAGTCTGCAAGGATATCCCAGGTGGGCTGTGCTTGCCTGCTCCTTTTTCTTGCTGGCAATCACTCACCCCCTTGCTGGGTAATTAGGTCACTTAGCTTCTCCTTATATGCCTTGCAGTATTTTCCTCCCTGGCAGCAGAGAGGACTCCAGCAGCTGCCAAAATCGGCTGTCTTTCCCTGCTTCCACTGTCGGGGAAGGACAAGGGTCCCTCAAGGAGGGTGGAGTCCAAGCTGTATCAGAAGCCAGAAAAGAGATTAATCCACAGTAATACAAGCGGGCTTATTCTGCTGCTGGAATAGGATTTATTGGGTCTTGATGTGTTGATTATATACAGGGTCATTATAAAGACATACAGGGTCATTATAAAGACATACGCACACTTAAGGGTGTGAGCTGTTGTTTTCCATTACCTTATATGAGCAAACTGCACTTACATCAAGGACTTGACCTAGCAGATGATTTAACCAACTGACTCTAAGCAAGGATTTTGTTTAAGCATTTCAAATAATTACAGTCTGATTTGAATTGCAGCTGCCATTCCAAACTGCCTTGCAGCTCAAGGGATAAGGTGGGGTGAAGTGGGAGAAATGCATTTTAATTTTTAATGTAATTTGGGTTGAAATGCTATTAAATGTTGGGGTCTTTTTTGCAGTCCCAAACTCCCATTTCAGATTTCTACTTATAAAGCCAATTCTACTTGCAATGCTCAAGTTTGTTGTGTTCTGGGGAATGTTGTTATGGTTTGTTCCTTCCATAAACACAACAGTAATTGTTGTTAACACTGACATTCAATTTTAATTAGCTAAAAGTCAGTCATCTTGCAAACTATTACTTTCTCTTTCCTCCTGATATTTGAGAGGTTGATTTCCAAGAAAGAGCCAAGCTGGAGGGAACAAATTCCCTCAGTTGCCCTACAACTTGCCTGTCTCCCCATGGATACTCACAGCCCAAAGTGCAAGTGCTGGGGGAGAGCAGTGTTTCCAAACTGTGCATGAGTGTATCCACTTCTCAGTTCAAGTGGGCTTCTCAGAAAGTCAGAGGAGCTGAGTGGAGGGTGGAGGGAGGGGAGCTGAGCTACTTTGGAGAGCTGGAAATGACAGCAAGAGCCCTGAGTATGTGGTCTGAGTGGAGGAGGGTGAACCTGAGTGACATGCATCACACGCATCTCCTAAGAGGAGATGGCAGCAAAATGAAAGTTCAGCTTTGAACATCTTTCCTGTGACTGTCATCAGAGATCTGTGGTGAAAGATGTTTGGATTTTTCTGTGTCTAGATTTCATGTCTGTGTCTGACTCATGAAAAAGAACAGTTTTGACAAAAGTTGGTGCATATGATACCTTTGGTTTATAGTGTCCCAGGGTTAGGTCATTATGACAGCACCACACAGCTCCTAAAGTTGGTTTCTGCTTTCAAACATACTGAAGCGGTGCCCGTGCTACACAGCTGTTCTGCATTAAGCATCTCCCAAGAACAGATAATTTTGTTGTTAATTTTGAGTGCTAACAACAGTCCATCTAACATATAGGTAATTCTCTAGCAGAGGCTTTAGACTATTACGAGTTGTGTCTAGAGTATTACCTCAAAATAAGTCTAGAATTTTGCAGGCAGGAGGATATGAGACAATAGTCACACTTCAGATGATTTTTGGTGCTGTCAGACTCCCTTGGGTTGAAAGAAACCAGAAATGCAATCTATTTGGCAACATGATCCTGTTGATCATTCAACAGCAACAGCTGGCACTGCTAGCAGAAGACCAGCCAAAAGCTATTCTGCATAATCAGAATTAGATTTCAAACCAGATGGATGTTATCCATAATGTTATTTGGAGAATAGCATTTTTAGTTGAATGCACAAGAAATTATTGCCGTCGGCTTTGTTTTTTGGCTCTGACTGACAGTAGGAGTGGTGTTTTAATTTGTATTATAGTGAGGACAAATAGAAGGCAAAGTGAGAGTCAGACACTAAAACAAGAGAATGAAAATGAGAAACATTGGCACAGTATTTCCCAACAGAACAAGAAATGCTGAGAAATCCTATTAAACAGCTATATTTCATTAAAATGTTCTGAAGGAATGTGACCTCAGCCTGAAAATGAGGACACTGAATTTTCTTGTGAAACAAACAGTATTTGAAATCCTGTGTCCCTTTGTATGCCATTGGGAAATTTTTCCCACTTTACTTCTCAGTGTATATTACCTGAAGATGAATGCAACTTTGTATAAAGTATCTGAAAAGAAAAGGGTTGAAAGCCTGTCTATTTTGAAAGCTCCTGACTCAGCATCTTCATGATAATAAGTAGGTAACACAATACTGGCAATATGCAATACCTTGAAAGTAGTTTTCAGGAGACAAGAGTTTCTCTCAGTTGTGATTTAGTTTTACAAATTGCAGTTCTCAAAGGAAGGCAGTACTTACTGCATGCTGGTGTGAGCTTTTCCATCACATTCTGTCTCTGTTCATATATTTAAAATTTAGTGTTCAAGACCAGCTTCAGGCTGCCCATGGCTCTGCAAATACATTTAATTACAACTTACAACATCCTTGACTACTCCAGTTATCAGCTCTCCATACATTTCTGTTTGAAGCATCTCAGTCCTCATGAACAAAATTTGCCTTTCTCAGCTGTGCCTCCTGAGCTTGGCCAGTTCCACTGTTTCACAGTTAGGATTTTGAGAGAAACCCTGGACTGCCTGGATTACTGGGGGTTAAAAGAAAACTTTTACTACCCTGAAAAATTAGACTAGTGTAAGCAATTTCATCTCTTGTATATATTGGATAGAGGAGGACTGGCTATTTCTGACTTCCCTCTTAGTAACTGCACATGGAGTGCTTCTATCCAGCCAACTAAAAGTACTTTGAAATGATAGATAAGAAAGAGGGAGAGAGAGATTTGCAAAAAAGTGTGGGAAATTTTGGGTTGGCACTGGGGAAGAGGATCAAGACACAATGTTTCAAAGAAAATATGGATTCTTACTTTTTTCTTCCTTCATCTTCACCCCAAACCTATTCAGACCAGTAAACTGTATTATCTCCATCTGCATAAGAAAGGGAGACGAAAGAGGCTTTTCAAGCCAAATTTCTTTAGATTGTGTAATGCTTGTATCTTCCAAAAGCTTTCCTTCCAAGTACAGGCCAGTCATAATGTCTGAGTGTAGGAGAAGAGAGGACTCCCTGTAACGTGTATGCAGGAGGTGTCTGCTCTGTTTATTTTTTGTTAAAGATGATCACTATTGCTATCATTTAAAAGTTATCTGTCCAGGCTTCCCTTCTGGTCTGTGGAGAAAGCTGGGCTCTCACAGGAGGGGCTTGTACCTTGGACCCCTCCATAACTCTGGTATCTCACGAAGGGCAGAAAAGCACAGTTTCTGATCAGAAAGGGTAAAATTCATCATCATGAAAATACTGCTCGCATTTGAGATGAGGAGCCCTACTTTGGCTTTTACTGTTAGTATGCTTTGTAACAGCTACATACATGGCACCTCCCTGCAGCCCAGATGAGCCTCACCTTCAACTCTCACCTTCTCAGTGTTCCTCCTCCCCTCTCCCCATCCTTGCCCCACTTTATTTTGAACAAAGGGATTTTGGGTAACTTGATATGGTGGGCTTTCCAGTGGTGTGACTCACTGAGAAGCTGATTGGTTTTGTTAGCAGCAGCAGATGTGCTCTGGGGAGTGTTTGCTGGTGTCCTGATGTGCCTGGTGCTGCAGACTCTCCCTACAGACATCACAGTGGGTACCTGCTCAGCATGGGCAGGTGCCACAGTAGCAGGTCTCTCACCTGAAAGAATAACATGAGCAAGCCTCCAGTGGTGCAAGTTTTGCCCTGAACAGCCAGGGAGAAGAAGAAAACCACTGTCTGTTGGTAATTGCCTTGTCCTCCATCTCCAATCTCATAACACATTTTCTTTTACTGCAGGGTCTTTTGGCGAGCTGTGGGGTGTATGGGAGGGGCAGCTGGCAGGCTTCCTCTAGCACGTGCACAGGGGAATGTGGAGACTGGAAATTCACAATTACAGAGAGGTAGTGGGAAAGTGGAGGGCAAGGAAGTAGATGTGCTTTGGAGGAAGCCAAAAGGCTCTTCACTAGGGTGTCTGTGGCACAGGGACACACTGGTGGGGAGGCTGGAATGCAGCAGTGGCACCAGCTATGCACAGAGCGCAGCTTGCCAGGGGAGAGGACCCCTCCTTTACACTGCATCATTACAGCTGCTGCTTTATGGCATTAACTCTTCCTCAGCTCTTTGTAGGGAGGCTTCTGCCAGATGGGAGCCAGATAGCTGTGGGACCTGTGTAGGCAGTGTGTTGGAGCAGCTGGTGAGGGCATTGTAGTGCAAAGACTGCATTTTATCTTTCTGTCCATCATCACTGCATTCCTCTGCCCCCTTCTCTGTTAAAATCAGCTTCTTCCTGCTGCACAAACAGCTCTCCTTTAGTGGTATCCTGTGGAACGGGGCTAGCAGTACTGCAAATTGATGCTGCCTCTGGTATTTAGACTTGAAGAAATACGTAATACGGGAGCAACAGATTACTCTGGGCTTTGCAACTGCCCTGCCCTCCAAGGAACATAACAGCTGCCAGCAATATATGAACATAACTGAGTATCTTAAACCACGCAGCATGTGGCAGTCTTTTTGCTGTGCTACCCAAGAATTAAAATGTTTGTAGATTTTGACATTGTCCAGATATTGCAGGAAATTTTTTAATTCCCTTTCCATATCTTTTCTGCAATACCCTTGAGGTTCATCAGTGTTGTCAAACTGTTTCTTTTTCTTCAACAGTCTCGTGGGTTAGCCAAAACATCCTCACAATATTCCTAAGCTGTTTACTGACTGAGCACCCAGACCACAATTCTAACTGGGTCATCTGTGTGTCTGAAAAGAATGAAGGGAAAATCCCTGGAGCCTGGACCCCTCAATCTTCTAACCTGTTGAGCTCAGCTGTGCCCCACTGGAGGTGAATGGCACTACCTCATCTGGGAGATCCCAAATCCACAGACTTGTTCTACTTTTTTCTCTTCATTATCAGCCACAATGTTCCCAGGTTTTTTTTTCCAGCTGGGATGGAAGGTACAGCCATTCCCCACCAGAATTTTCAGTTCAAGGTTAGGACATATTTTTGTTTCCTGGTAAATAGCACAACCAAAGTGAACCTTCAGGAAAGGGCTGTATACGGGACCTTTTGAATTTGATGAAAGAAGAGATGAGGGGACAGTGGAAAAGAGAGAGGAAACAAACAGTAGGAAGTGTGATTTTTGCTTTCTGTGGACAGGTTGCTTTCCGTGTTGGGAGAATTTCAGTGCTTTGCTTTCCATGGATTGGAAAGCAACCATAGGAAAATTTCAAATTTTGGTAGGCATCTAGGAGCCCAGGACAGAGAATGGCAAGGAAACTGTGACTATAATAAGCTTTGCAAATGCCACTACTTGCTGATTTTTGTGTTGATAGAATCACACAATCATAGAACATGCTGAGTTGGAAGAGACCCATCTGGATCATTGAGTCCAATTCCTGGCCCTTCAGGCAACACTCCAAGAGTCATACCATGTGCCTGAGAGCATTGTCTAAATGCCTCTTGAATTCAGACAAGGCTTGGTGCTGTGACCACTAGTGTCCTTTGCCTTCTAGATGCTTCTGAGTATCCAGCCCTGTAACTCAGCTAAACCCTAACCCTACCTAACTGCTCCAGATATCGTTAGTACAAGAAACCAGTGATTTAGAGATGCTGCCCATACCCAGATTTTCATTCTCCCCAGTTGCTGGAATTTATTTGAGATTACCTTCAACTTGAAGTCACAGTTCTGTAGGGGAATGGAAGTAACATCATGTTTTTTCTGTGTCTTCTCACAGAAGTGGAAGATGAAAGGCAGTTTCATTCAACACTTTGTCAGCGGTCTCTGCCTGGAAAACCAGACTGGAAGAGTGGTGACCAACCCCTGTCAAGCAGCTGTACCTGGCCAACAGTGGGAGCTGCTACAAGCAACATGATGGTAGCACAGAGATCTTGTTTCTTTGTGCATGAGACTTTGGGAACAGAGCGGGATCAGGAAGGGAGGAATGGTTTTGTATGTCTGACCCTAAATGTTTTCATTGTGCCCATCAGTAAGCCACCATTTCAGCTGAGCACTTGATGTTTTTAAGCTTTTTAGAGAAGAAGCTGGGGGTGAGAGGGATCAGGACAGTTGTTGATTCCCATCTATTGTCTTAAGTTCTCCTTTGTAGCTGATGCCTGTGCACAGCTGCACCTAGAGGTGGAGGAGGACCCAGCCCAATCCTTGGAGTGACCAGAAGTACCTTGCAGCTCTCCCTATCGTTTCATTTCTCTGCATCCAGAGTCCACAACCTTCAGTCCAGCAGCTTAGGCTATGCTTGTACAAACATTGGTAGCTCTTTGGCTTCCCTGGCTTTTTGCTCTCACATCGTGCATCATTTATGCCTATGTCTCTCAGTGAGGACTGGCCAGAAGAGTCATCATGATCAGTTGAGAGGTCTGGGAAAGAGCTAGCAGATCCTGGGGTCAGGTTTGTCACCTCTTTTTGGTGGGCCCATTCCTTCCCCTGCCCACAGTAGCTGCCCTACAGCCAAATGTGCTGAGGTTGGGGCAATGCTGACAAGAGAGATTGAAAAGGGACAATCTGTTTTAGCAGCCTAACCAGGGATTGTTTCAGGGACTATTCCCTCTTTAATTCTTCATTCCAGCTTTTTTATATGTGGAAGGCCAGCCCTGCCTCCAAGAGTGACCCAAGCCAGCAGGTTCAAGGTACCATGCTCTGGAGGACCCAGTCAGAGACAGGTGCCAACACTTTGGGATGTCAGGGAAGCTGGGACTGTTCTCTGGCTGCTCTTCCTGGTGCTACCAGCCACTGCCCACTGCAGCCCACACCGAAGGTAGTGCACAGAGCTGCATGGGCAGCACACATAAAGGTGCTGCACATGGCTCAGGCCTGTGGCAGGAGCCCACCCAGATTCCCACTGTGAGAGACACAAGGGGACAGCCCCTAGGTCATACCAGACTTCTTGCTGCTGGCTCGGCAGGGTCACAGTCCTTACACTTGTCTCTCCAGCCCCTGTGAACACAGCCTGGCATGACAAACCACCCACTCCCTCTGTCTAGTTGCTTTTTCACCTCTCTTTGAGAAAGATGAGGCAAAAAGGCTGGGGCTGCTCTACTTTTAATGCCCCTCTTTCCTCCCGGTGAATACCCTAGGGAGAGGTCAGCTGGTGAAGCTGAAACTGCAAGTGATTTTGTAAACCAACTCTCCTTTCCAAGAACCTGACAGGGGAACCAGATGGTGGGACCACCTTCATTAGGCAATTGATCCTTTCTGATCTGGTGTAGAAGTAAGAAGTTGTTCTTTTGGATTCTGAACAACTGTTTGCTTTTGATCATGTTTGTATCTTTTTTTTTTAATTCTTTCTCTTAGGTTGGTATTAGCCCAAACAGCTGACAAAAGAACAGATAATGTTCTTCATACATTGCATGTGCTTAGTGTGAAAACTGGACAGTGTTTTTTGTTCTTGGTTTAAAAAAATTAAATCTATCATGTGGCAGGAGCTCTTTTCCTGTCTCCCCCTTCACTTTGACAGCAGCTCCCCATCTCAGCACTGATTCAGCCAGGAGAATGACCTGCCTGCACTGTGAAAACACACAAGGAAGTTCTTTTTGATCCTTACAGAATGGTGCAGCTGCTCTTCTGTGTGGAAATGAGGGCACTGACTCTGCAGTGATTTCTCTTTCCCTGTATAGAGACGCTTTGGGCCGGAACCACTGAGGGTAAGAGAGGGCAGAGAAGGAAGGAAAATAACTTAGGAATGGAAAGAGAGCGGGCCAGACAGACCCATTGAAAGGGGAGATGCCATCCTATTAGCTACTGCATTATTGAACAAGAATATACAGCAGATGGTCCTTCCAGAGTATTAACATTATGCAGTAGGAGACTGGAACGGTCTTACATACCTGACTTGAAAAACGTTGATGCAAAGACAGATGAAGGGCCACTGAGCAGGTACTGTTCGTAAGCTCTGTAGACAATGAAGTGTGAAAGGATTACATATTTTCATCAAAACACAGCCTAAGTGGACCATCTGACCTCCCCCCATTTCACTCTCCAGCAGCTTATGGGCTGCAGCTAACAGCATGTTCACTCCTCTACCAGGTACTGCCTCCTTCCTCCCTGCTCCCACTGTGTGTGTGCAGCTTTCTTGCAGTTCCTTCTTCATAACCGCTCTGGGACCAGGACCCAGCTCCTCTACAAACAGTGCTCCTGACTGCTGCAGACCACAGAAGCTCTGCTTACATACAGTCTCCAAGCTCTGGGCCAGCCCTAGTTCCAAGGGGGCTCTTGTCAGCACGATGACTACTGCCCTTGACTGTGTGTTTGGCTCCAGTGCTGGAGGTTGCTGACTGCTCCTGGAGCAGACATACCTGGACTAGCTGTTTTGATTTGTGCCTCTCTTCCTACTGCTCTCCTGCTGGTTGCGTGTGAACTGGCACCCTTCTTGGGCTGTAAGCTGGGGCAGCTGAAGATTGGACACTCTCCTTCTTCAGGTGCCCTGGCCTGGGGGAGGAAAGGGCAAAGGTGGACATATGCTAGATGTCAGTAACTCAAATTGCTTGTGGAATTTGGAGATTAATTTTTTAATTCTACCTGGTTTTGGACATGTTCTCATGAGGTCACCTCCCAACTGCTCACTCTTCTGTCAGCTAAAGCATTGCTTTAGCTCAGCAAAGAGCTCTCCACTCACCATCTTTGGGAAGCCATTGGCTTCCAGTGTATTTTAGCAGTTGCTGAAAAGGAGGTACATTACAAAAGGCTGCTGTCAAGTGTGGGCAAACTTGAATTTCTTCTCAGAATAAACAAAGTCTTGTTGAAACTCATTATTAGCATACTTTCCATTTCCCTTGCATTGAAGGGAAGGAAGAACAATGTTATCTCTGCTTTTTTCCCTAAGGTCCACACAGTGCCATGTTTTGTAACAGGTCTCTGTTAGAATTTTTTCAAGCAAATGGACTATTTTTAACAGTCAGAACAAGCAGCTGCTCACCCTTATTTTCCTGTTTACTTTAAACATCCCCCTAGACTGTCAAGACAGAGCATTTGCATTGGTAATACTTTTAAAGAAAGCTGTTATTGTATCAGAGCATCCAATGTAATTTCCTATGCTGTGAACCAATGGGGGTTTATTTAAGAGGAGCTGAATCTACTGTTGTACAGAAATCGATTTCAAAAGGTTTATTTTTCCCATTCACTTGTAAGTTGTACTTTGCCAGATGTAATTTTTGTGGAACCCAGATTAGTTTTCCTTTTTCTTCAAAAAAGCATGTGCCAGAATCTGTTTAATGCCTGGAATAAAATCCATTTTGAAATAAGCGTTTCAGCCTGTTCTTATTCCCCTTTGCTTCCTCTATTGGAAGAGACAGTCCTTTCTTGCCTGGTCCCCTCCTCTGTCTCTCACTGGGTTTGTTCCCTGGATATGCATACCCCAGTTCTTTGCATGCGTTCCTGGGTTGCCTCAGGAGGGATATTGCTGGAGCTGGCAGAGGTACTTCTAGGATACAACGGTGTACCAGTTGAAAAGAACTGAAAAAGTCCTTCTCAGCTAGATAGGGAGACAAGTATCCTTCCCAGCGATTAATGGGCTGACTTACATGCTGAAAGAAATAGCTGGGGTTGCGGGGAATTAATTCTTCCTGTTATTCCCTCTTGATATTTTCCTTAAGCTAGCAGCCTGCCTGTTTTTTACGTAAGCCTGCCAAAGACCTTTCTTCTGCTTTTGGCTTGAGGGCAAAGAAGCATCACCACCCACAGATGTCTCCTAGAATGTGCATTGCTGAGCTTCAAATATTGTGACTCCCCAAGGCAGCTGGTAAGCTTTTCTAACCTCCTATTATTTAAAATAAAAAGAGAGGGGAAAAGAAAAGGAGAGAAAGAAAAACAAAAAGAGAGGAAAAAAAGAGAAAAAAGAAAGCCCAGCCAGCAGTGTCAATTTGGAGATTTTGAGTTTAAAATCAGGGCTTAACAGCCTGCCAGTTCACCTGGCAGAGGCTTTTTCAAACTAGGATCAGCCTCTACAGAAAGCAGCTGTGCCAGACCATCTGTCTAGGGAAGGAGGGTGAAGGTATGCTAGAAGTCAGCTGGTGTGGGGGGAACCAATGCTTATCCATGCTGCCTGATGTTTGAGTGCTGTGGGAACTCAATAAAAAGGAGAGTTGGGGTTTTGTCTCTTAGTGCTGTTCTTGTAGCAGGACATAGTTGGGTTGTGTCCCTGGAGCCCTGAGTGATGACCACTAAAGTTCCCTACAAACCAGGAGGTTCTCAGGCTGTAATGATGGCTAGGAAGACTTCTATTAGTCCTGCCTAGGAAAATGGTAGGGTTCTGATCTTCTGAAGAGCCAGACTGGGGCACTGGGAGGGAAGGAGAAATGGGTGAGGGAACGGTTACCCTCCGAGGAGAACAGGGTCAGACCTGTCAGACATGCAGTGATCTGACACATACACAAGGTAGAGAAGAGTTTGGAATAGAAACAGGTGCCTCAAAAGGGACTAGACCCTAGTGTGGCAAAAATCATAGGGGAGTAATTTCTCTGCTGGAGGCTGAAAACATAGAAACACCATGTCCACAGCAGTCATACAGCTGGGTCAAATTCAGCAGATGCTTTATCTAAAAACGAAAGTCAAGTGTTGTTTGCATTTGTTGCCTGTTTGTTGGGTTTTTTTTTTTAAATACTCAAATACTTTCTTTTAGAACTCACAAAGTAGATTATTTTCTTAGAAACAGTGGTATTCTCCAGGCTACATTCAGGAACAAATCTAGGTGCTAAGGGACCATCTTTTTCTGTAGTTTGTTAAAAGGGATTTGCTTGATACAGAGACCTTATGGGAATGTCTCTTAATTCTCAAGAGCCGCTGCTGTTGGGCTGCAGGGTGTGTGGAAGGGGATATCTCTAGCCTTCTAACTGGACTTGTTCAGCATTTTAGAAGTACATTCTAAGTTCAGAAGCATCTGGAAACCTGACTGCTGCTCTTCCCTCAGGCAAGTATCCTAACACGCTGCCTGCATCCTTTCTCCTTTGGTCTCTACTGCTTGGTGAACGTTCAGGCAGGAGCTTAAGAGCTCCTGTACCCCTCCCTTTTAGGAGGCCTAAGATTCATTCCTTCATCATGCCTCGTGAGAACTTTAAACAGAAGCAGAGAAACCCTGGAGAACTGCAAATATTGAAATTAGATGTTTAGATCTACCTGAAACAAAACTTCTTTTCAGTGTGTTTGTGTTGCTGCTATAGTAGCAAAAAATCAGCAGTACAGTGCCCTATGAAAACAAACAGGATATTTGCAGCATGCTAGCTTCTGTCTCTGCTGCTCCAGTGGAGAACTCTGTGCCCATGTTCTCCACTGGAGAAGCAGAGAATGCCTGCCTGGCATTGCCCTTCCATCACTCTCCCAGCTGCGGTGCAAGGTAGCAGCCATCCACATTTCCAGGGCTTTGTTTCTGTAAAGTGCTTTGCAAACAGCTGTGATACAGTCCAGAGCTTTGTTAAGAAATGTTTCTTTGCTGCAGCATGTTGCAAAGGAGCCTCTGGGCAAGGGAAGCCTGGGGATGGAAGTGAACAACCTTTTGCTTTTTTGACTGATCTGCACCTGTTTGAGAAATGCTGCTTAAATCTCATCAGTGCCTGACCAGTCATTAAAACCAGGCCAGATCGAGGTAGTATTTCTGTGCTGAAAATGACACTGGTAGTTGTTCAGACTTGCCTTTTTTTGAGACATCCCATCTGAATGGAAATAGCAGCTTCTGCTTGACTTACTGATGAAACTTGTGCTTTACAAATCTGAGTCATTAAAATAAATTCAGCTTCATCTGTACTGTATGGTGGAAAAGAAAAGAATGAGAAAAAAGATAACAAAGTAATCCACTTGGGACAAAATTGTGTTTTAAATGTGATTTTGGTGGAAATCAGCTTCTCTCTTTGATTTCCATGGAAACTGGTACAGCTTAGCATTGCCTGCAGCAGAGCTGAGCTGGGCAGTAACAACAGCAGTGGTGCACTGGGTGATGAGCTAGCCAGTGCCTGGGGGAGGCACAAATTCATGAGCATGAAGTGAACAAAATGGGTTCACTGATCCAAAAGGTTACCTGTGAATCCCTCTGCACCTCCAGGTCTGTCTGCTTTCTTTTCCCAATGGCTCTTCTCCCTGAATTTTGTGTTCGAAGTGCAGGGCTGCTTTGCCTTTCCCCATGTCAGTCTCAGCTAATGGGTGGATCTCAGAATGCCCTTCTCCAGCAGCCTGAACTCCTTGTGAGCACAGTGGCTGTTGCCTGCCGGGGTGTTTGTGAGCTCTCCCAGGCTTCATCCCAACTCTTGAGGTCCCTTTTCACCTCTTGCCCTGACATTTCATGTCACTGCCCCATGGGGCTGCCATGGGGTCTCCTGGTGGTTGTTTAGTTCTGTGATAAGCATCAGCTATGTTTATCAAATTTTAAGTAATCTGTATGAGTTTTAAGCAACCCCCACCGGAAGGTTTAACTACAGACATCCGCTAGAATAAACAATGTATATTGTACTGGCAATTGTGTAACCTAAGGAGCAGTACGCATGCTTACAGCAAGAAGGCATTGAAAAGTCACTGAGGAGGACTCACTCTCTTCATCCCCAAGACCACCAGGAGGCAGAAAAGACCCCCCTAGCAACACCGTGGAGCAGACGCAGAGCCTCCAGGAAAAACATGTCAGCCGGAAACCAAAGAAGATAAAAACGAAGGAAGGAGAGGGAAGGAGGGCACGAGCCGTTTTTGTGGGGCACGGAACCCCTGGCCGCCCCCAGCACTGGTTTGCCTGTATATCGCTTGCTTAATAAAATTTTTTTATTCACCATAATTGGCCTTAAGCGACTTTTGTCGATAACAGTTCTAACCTGTGGACCTGCTGCTGTCTGCTGTTGGCTTCCCTTCAGAAGCTGAGTGATCAAACCGGCCCTGCAGTATGAGCTGTATTTTGGAAGAGCCCACAACAGTTTAAAAGAAGTGGGACAGCTGCATACAAAGTATGGAGAACAGTTTATTTGAAGAAATTACATATTTTATAGTTCACCAGAGTTTGTGTGAATTTCTTTACCCACCAAAACACCTCGTTTCCCAGTCCTCCCAACATATAACGAGGGCAAAACAGAAATTGTGTCAATGCTGGTATGTTTTGAAGGCTTCTTGCGTTTCACCATTGCTGAAGAGATGCAGTGGTGTTCCCAGTGCTGTGGCAAGCAGAAAAGCAGTGGAAGGGGAAGTGCTGAAATAGGTATGAGGACGCTCAAATGTAGCCATAGTTTCCATTGCAGGAAAAATGGGAACAAGCTTGATGAGTGCCTTTCAGCCCAGTCAGTAGCAGAGCAACAGGGTGAAGAAGAAAGAGATGTGAAAGGAATAGAAGTCCTCCTGTAATGACTGGGGGTGTTTCTAGGACAAGACTGTTGGGTCAGGCTCTGAGGACAACATAGACCTGGCTCTTGTTTCTAGTGCCAGCTACCCCCAGCCTTTCTGCAAGCTGTCCCATTTCCATTTCAGGAGACAGTTTGGCCTGTGCCAGCCAGTCAGGACTTGGAAGAATGTGCTCAGGCTGTGACTTTCAAACCTGGCTCCCACGGAAGGGATGTTACGCCGCTGGCAGCGGGGTGCACTGGTGTGAGGGTGTCTGTATCTCAGGCTGCAGCAGAAAGTGGGGCACTGGGGTGAGCTGAGGCTGATGTCTCAGCCCAGTCTTGCTGCCACCTAATTCTCTCCTTGCTGTCTCTGAACATTGTTTCTTGAGTCTTGTTTCTCTGCATCTCAGTGAGGATCAGACAGTCCAAGGCTGGCCAGGACTGAACTAGATCTTTTCACCCCTATCCCGGTGATTACTTCCCTTTTAAAATAAACACAAGAACCATCAATACTACAGCTGGAAGTTCAATGGCGAGAACATAAATAGGGACAGTTAATTCTGAGTTTTGCCTCATCTTACCAAGGGCCAGAGCAAAAAGAATGTGTTCTGCTGTCAGCTGTGATCCTCAGTGACTGCAAACCAGTCACATCATCCCTATACTGCAACATGAAGTGAACTTTAATTCAGCCATCTTGGAAAAGCAAATAGGAACCGTTTTTGTTATTGATGTTTCCTCATAAAGCTTCTCCTGTGTGTCATTTAGTTCTTTGTTGACTTTTTTCCTTGCTCGATTGGCGTCTGAGTTCTCTGTGCTTGTGGTTCAGCATGAAAAATGAAGCCCTCCCTCAGGCACCAGGTTCAGCACTTTTTAAAATATGTGCCTTGGACTAATAATTCCTGAATTTTCTAGTTGCCTCAGAAGGATAATTTTTCATTCTGCTCAGTAAAAATGGAACAGAAGCCACACGTGGGATTTCTGTAACTCCCAGCTCTGTCTCTGTCTGACCGTAGCTGGCACTGCCTGGAGCTCAGGCTGGGCTGCACAAGCTGCTGGAGCAACCATGCTCCTGCTGGGCCAGTTTGCCTGTTCTGATCCCCTTGCTGTGCTAACTACAGCAGTGACCACCCTGCAGCTGGTGTGAGCACCTACACCTATGGCCTTGCCTGCCAAGGATGAAATTCTTGCTTTATTTAGTCCTTGTGTATTCTGCTATCACCTTCACTTACATCTGCATTCCTCCCTTCTAGTTATTAAACAGATTTTATGGGTGAGGAGGCTGAACAGAGAAACATTTTTCTTGGCAGAAATTGATATTGGGCTTTCTCCTCTCTGCTGCATTTTTCTTTGTGTTTTTGCAGGGTTGTGTGGATGTTATTCATTAGTGCATACACTTGTCAGATTTGGGAAACAGACTCAGTCTGAATTGTTCCTGCTTCGACTAAATTTCTGTTTATAAGTTTTAACATTATTGGCTTTAAGAAATGTGGCTGGGAGAATGCTGCTGGGCAGTCACTGGCTTTGTGGTAGAAGCAGCAATAAAGTGCTGGACAAAAACAGGTGTGAGGTTGAGGGCTAGAGGGCAGCTTGGTGGTTATCCTGCTTGGTATTTCTTCAGGAATAGACACAGGGAAACTGGTAATATAAATCTTGAAGGGGTTACTAGGAAGGAGAGAAATACAGCTAATGCTTCAATAGGGTCTGCTTTCTGTACTGGTAGTGTTCAGGGGATGCTCTGTACAGACCCTCCCTCAGTGTTGAGCATCAGGTCCCTTCTGACACACCCTACTTATCTCAAGTTGTTAATCTGCAATAGTGCTTAATACAGTCATACTTCTGCCCATTAAAAACATTTTAGTACAGTTGTAGATGAAGGCTTGACGATGTTGGCTCATCCCCTGGACTGCCCCTGCTGCTCAATGTGCTGCAGGGCGGGGGTCATGCCAGTGGTATTTCAGCGACTCAGGCGTGGAGGAATCTATTTGAGGCAGAAGTAATTTTCTTCAAATCTTCATTTCTCAGATCCTAGAGGAAAAGTAGCAAATTGTAGCAGAGACTTATTCCGAAAGGTCAGGTTTGCTCAGCCTGGTGTATTAGGCTTGCAGGCTGCTTTGTCCTTTTGGCCTGAGTAGCTTTAATGCATGCCCTGGACCAGGCTTACTGGCACAGGGTAGCACAGTGCAGCCTGACGATGGGTGGAGATGATTCAGCTGCCAGAGGGAATTCGGGTTCCTTGCTCTTACCTTTTGCCATATCTGGGATTTTCACGGAGCCTGTACCTCCAGGAGTTTTATTTCGTCTAAAACAGCGTGTGAGAGCTGATGATGCGGCAGCCTGTTGATGAAAATGGGGAACTAAAAATGCAACAGATGTAGCTAAGTCTAAAAGTGTTCCAACGGTTCTTCTGCTTGGGGTGGAATTACCGAGTGCGAATGTTCAAGCTGGTTCTTTTACAGCTCTTCTCAAGGCTTCAGTGCAGATTGTTCAATTTTTTGTGTTTTATCTCTCTTAAACGGTTCTTTAATTGGAGGCTGCGCATTGTAACGCCGTTTAAAAGGACAAGCAATGATGTCAAAGTCCCTCTAATTAACCCCAAGTTGAAGTGTCACCTCTGCTTTCTTTCTGAGGAGATGAAAGGAATGTTCAAAGAGACCCACTTGGTACCGGAGCATTTTTCAAGGCAATCAACTCTTCCAACCTCTTTTCCCCCCAAGCAATCTAAATGCTAAATAGATCTTTAAAATAATTACCATATCTAAGACGAGGAGCCATTTTTCCCTGCAAACACCTGATGCTCATTAGCAACATTTAACATGTCACACATCACCTCTGTTTACTCTAAACTTTCCTGGCAGGAGGTTGTCAGCTGTTTGCAAGTACTGAGCTTATGCTGAAGAGTCTGAGAAAGCCTCTAGAGCACAAATCCTTTGTCCTGAGAGGGAAGAGGTCTGTATTTCTTTGAAACTCTTCCATTTCTCCCCTCCCAGTTTCATTTTGATCTTATTAAAAATACTGTATGCCAGTGAACTACACTGGCCTGGCACCAGTGTAATCCAAATCAGAGATGAGGTTAGCCCAGAGCAACAGGGTTGTAGAAAAGCTGGCTTCTACCTGTCTTTGCAGCTCCTCTTTCTCAGGTTAGAACAGGACACAGCTGGGTCACCGGTAGCTGCTTGCAGCATCCAAGAGCCCTTGGCAGGACCAGCAGCTGCCAGCACAGCTGGAGCCCTTTTGCTCAGGGACATCTGTGCTGATCTATGAATCCCCCAGGGCTGCCCCAAGCCTTGTGCAGTGGCTTTCCCACCTGAGCAGAGTCCTGCTGGGGGAAATCTATAGGAAGGGGCTGCTCCCTGTACCTCATGTGGCTGTCAGGAATCACTCCCACCCTTGTACCAATGCAATGTATCAGAGAAGGAACAGACTCTTTGGGAAAACCAGGGTTTCTCAAGGTGGAGCTGTTCTTAGCTCTGCCTGCTAAAGCTGTTCTACTTTGGACTTCATGTGATAATAAAGCTTGGTTTGAACATAGGTTGTATAATTCTAACCTAGTGGTTGAAGAGCTTTCAGTCTCTGGAGCAAGGCCTGGAGCCTGAGATTGCTTCAGGAATTACTTTGCATTTTTATTCAGCAACTATTTAATTTCAAGCTCATAAACAGCCTTTGGAACAGTGCCTGGAATGCAAGACCTTCCTGTAAATACCCCAGCTGCTACTAGAAAACTATAATTACTTTCCCTCTGGTGCAGGTCATCCTCAGATATTCCATACCAAGGATTTCAAAAGAGCCTCATCATAAGACATTCAGTGTTTTGCCCTCTAATCCCTCTTGCCAGCCCCAAACAAGCCTATACAGCTTGGTGAAATAGAGAAAGCAATGACTCTTGTCTTTCTATTTATTTGCAATGGCTGTGTTTGGAGAAGGCTTATCAAATCAAGCAAAATGGAGGAACACTTTGAGTTCCCTTAGCACTTACTCATGCAGGTGGTCTGAACACAGCTGAGACTAGAGTGCTTCTGTGCAGGTGTTGAAGTGGATTCTGAATTGTCAACACTGAAATGTGCATATCTGAGGTGTATCCAGCTTTGGACAACAACTGAACAGAGACTTTTATAATTCCAAAAATCCAGTGATCCAAACACTTCAAATCCCACCTGGGATACGGGCTTCTGGACACCATACGTCATCTGGGATGTGGTCTGGAAAAGGGTCTGAAATCACCTGACTTTGAGTGGTGTTTTGGCTAGGATGCCACACATCCCCCTTAATGCACACTTCTTAAAATTCTTATTCAAATGTCTCATTTGAATAATGTGTGCTTCATTACCACAGGGGTTCTTATCCTGTAATATACTGCAAACAAGGCTGAAGGTCTCAAATGAGGAGAGTTCACAGGACCCTTTCACAGGTGTGCTGTGCATGATAATGCTGTCATCTGTGACCTCTGAACTCAGAGTCTCCAGACACCAAGTTCATTAGTAAAAAGGATGATAAAATCTCAGAGGGTTTTTTTGGTGTTGCTTAGAGGAAAAGCAAGCACTGCTGTAGAAATTCCCTCTGAATTAGTAATAAAACCTGACCCAGAGGACTGTGAGCATGTGTGAGAAGGGTTGTTTGGGTGCTCTCTCTCATACCCCAGGGTCCCCACCAGCTGATCTGTTCAATCACTTCTTAATCTGACCATAATCCTAGCAAGAGAGTGAAAGGGAACTAGCAGGAGAGGCCTGGTGCCTGCTGCAGTGATGAGTGACCAGGCAGATCCTGAAAGCTGTAAAAGGTTTTAAGGAGATCAATATTCCCTGTGCACTTGTTTCTAATTGGGCTTTATTGCAGGTCTCTGATTCATGTAGTTCATTAAATGGACTCAGATGGAGTTTCTGTAACTGAGTTTATACTCCTAGGGCATAGGATCAGAATAGCAGCAGCAAGCAATTGCCAAGGCCCCTAGAACTCATCTGGAGAAGTAATTGCAAGAGTGCTGACGCGTTAGACTTCAAAGAAATGTGGATGTGGTTAAATCAGTATTATTAATTACATTTAAGTTTACCAAAAAAAGTTATCTACCATGTTAAGGGTCACTTAAAAAACCACCTGGTGCCATGAAGTACGTATTTCAACTAATTTATCGTACCACTTACATTCTGGGGCAAGTATTCTCTGAGTTTTCATGAAACCCATGAGTAAACAGCTCCTAAACAGTAACTATATCAGCTAGAGTTACATCATCTCCAGTTCCCTCCTTCTCAGGACACCATACCCAAAACATCAAACTTGTGGAAACAATGAGGAAAATACGTGAAAAATACGTGGAAAACCCCACTACTTTTCTACCTTATGTCTGCATAAACCCTTTCATTTTCCCTGCAAAATACCTATGGAAGATGTTTGCTAAGTAAACAAAAAAAACCAACAAAACCCCCCAACAGTAGAATGCCTCTGTGTATCTGATCAGATACAAGTGCCACAAAGCCCATTAGCCTGTTTCTGTCAATGACCTACACCAAGTGTCTAGGGAAAGATGTAAAAACAGGGCGATTGCATAGTGCTCCTCTTCTAAAACACTCTCAGGGCCCTCAGTGACTTCTGATGCACTGACACACTGAGCCAGGGCTGTCATCCTTGCATTTAACAGCCATCATGGATTTCTCTTTTTAAGGTTTATCTAAGTAAATAGGAAGAGGGTGTGTTTCCATTCTCTGAGGATCCTCTGCATTAACTAATTAGCACTACTTATTGCTAGTTAGGGTGAGTATCAGGTTTTTGACAAAGGTAGAGTAGGAGCTATCAGTTAGGTCGATGCATGTGTGAGGAGGGAAAAGGGAGAACTGCACCAAAGTGCTCATCGTTAAGCTGCTCAGCTGGCATTGGGCTGGGACCTGCATTTTACTCTTACATTCCTTCAGGAGCCAAAGGAGAGTCTGGGCAAGACATACAGGTAATTTTTTCAGTCTGAATTATGTGTCAAATACATTGAGGCTGGACCTCTATTCTCCCTGCAGCTAGGTTGGAGTAATGTCTAACTTCTAAAGACAGCATGCCTGGAGGTAGTCATGAATTTTCTATAGAAATAGTTTAAACAGAGAAGTCAGATTTATGGAGTTTAAAATGTGTTATTTGAGGTGTCTTTGGGGACAGGTGGAGGCTGATAAAAATTCTGCTGGCTGCTATTCCCCCATTAGAGGCATGTGGAGCTCTAAGTGAGCTGCCTAGGTGTCCTGTACCTAAGGAGAAGGGGATCTGAGGAGTGAGACAGACAGTGAAGCCAGCATGCTGAGTAGAGAGCTGCCTAGGTTATGCAACATGCTATCAAAATGTTTAGTCCATTAATTTTAAGATGGAAGGAGGTGCCTGTTTTCCCTTGGACTTCTCAGAAGGGAAATACCTCCTGGAGCTATGGCTGACCTGATTTGGGTGCCTTTCTGCCAAGAAACAGAGCAACACAGTTAAATGTAGCTCCTACTGTGCTTATTTCAGGCAAGTTTTGAGTTCCCTGCAATATCCGAGGTGAGTGTCCTTATTAAGTTCAAATACTTGGTTATTCTCATGTGTTTCTTTCTCAAGCTTTCTAGTTGAAGTTACTGAATTTTGTATGAATAATCAGTACTTTTACTTGGAGATGATAGAGGCAAGGAATAGAGACTGCACTGAGTGATCACTGAACGATTGTGTTGTAAACACAAATACAAAACATGCAGTTTTAGGGGGCATTAAATGATTCATTCCTGGTTGAGACTAAGGTAATATCATTACCACAGTATGAAAGACTGGTAATCTTCATGGAGAGCTGCAGGTGCAGTTATTTCATTGAACTAGATTCAAAGACAAACTTAGACAGGAAAACCTGCAGAAAACTCCTAGGATTGGCAGGAAACAAACATAAAGTGAATAGAAATTGAAATTAAACTCACTTGACCCGAAATTCAGAAGGATACTAATGAGCTGAGAAATGTGTCCTAGAAGACCATGGCAAGCCAGGCAAGGAAGGCAGTCCTGGTTTGGCACTGGCTAAATTTCTGGAGACCATGAGGATGGAGAAGAAACAATTCTGGATTTGAGAAATGCACTTTGAAGAGAAGATTTGAACACTGACTCTGCTTGCAACATTCTGGTTCGTGCTTCTACTGCATTCCAGTGGAATAGATGTACAAGCTAAGAATTCCCTCATAGACCAAGTTAACATATTGAGAGATAAAGAAACTCCCCCCTGCCCCTCATTTCCTTCTTGAACCTGAAAATACACATAGTTAAAAAAGAAATGTGAAACAAGGTTTATGTCCAGAGTTAGCAGCACCAACTTTCCTTTTTCCCTTGCAAGTACATTACTTGATACTGCATGAAGATGCCTTTGCCTCCGATGAGATTAGCAGGGAGTTGGGGTGGAAACACAGGTGCAATTATTTTTTTTCTCCATTGTAATGTATTGCCTGCTTCTTACCTTCCCCTGGCATTTTGCAATGTCTCTGAGCTTTCCCTAACACTACATCGCAAATTGCTGAGGCACAGTTTGTTTGTTTGTTTTTACCTTGTTGAGGGCTGGGAACGTGTGGGGAGCATGGAGGGTTGCATCTGGGTAGCAAGTTTGCTGACCTCTAGGGACTTAATCTCTGTGACAAGTCATTATTCCCGGTGTCTCATGTGAACCTTCATTCATACAAAGAGACTATGAGAACAGAATCAAATCTGTTTTGCACCCTGTCTTTATCACTGGGGAGCAGTTGCACTTTGTGTGAATTGCCTGGTGAATGCTACTCTAGTGTCACCCAAATCCACTCATGGATACATGATGGGCTGCCATTTTCAGCACTGTCCTCAGTGGCTTGGGGAATACTGAATTTGAGCATCTGTATGAAACTGGTCAGAGTAGGGACTTGAAGATTAGGTTTCCCATTTTTCATTATGTGGGATTTTCTAGTAGAGACTCCAATGTAATGATGAATAATTTAAATTGAAAGAGAGCTCCAGAAGTTATCTAGTCAAATCCTGCTCAGTGTGGGTCTAATGGGTCTAACCAGATCAGTGCTATGTCCAGTCAGGCGTTGAACATCTCCAAGGATGGATATTCTCCATCCTTTCAGGGCAGCAGGTTTGTGTTGTGTGTGTAATCCAATCCCCTAATTTAAATTTGGGAGCCTGTTTCCAGCACAGTTAATGAAGTGATGCAGAAGCAGGAATTAAATACACTAGATGGAAGTACAAGTGCCTTAGAGATCTGGGCAATACAAGTGTCGGATCTAGTCAGTGGTAGAGCCCAGACACAACAGCCTCTAAGTACACTGCAGAATTTTACACTTCTGCAGGTCTTGCTGACTTACATGGCACAAACACAAGGCAGGCAGCAGCTACAGAGTTCCAGCAGGTGTGTGTGTGTCACTGATACACACAACAGGCCATAGTAACAATCTTGGCTGGGGGCTGTGGAGACACTGCAGGGGGTGCAGCAGCAGATTACTCAGGTGTGTACAAAACTGGCAACAAAACCCTTGCTAATGCTCACCACGAATGGCACTGAGCAGGCATATGCAGCATGCAAGTTTTACTTGTGTGTCATTGTCAACTCAGCACAAAGAGTTTGAATAAAACCTTTTAATTAGAGCTATGCCCAAACTTCATCCAGACAAACTGTTCCTACAGGCATAGTTCAGATTACAGTAATGAGAAAACTAATTCCTAGAATCTAATGTTTTCCTGTAACAAATCAAGACAGGTTTTACTTTAATCCTTTTCAGGCATAGTGAGGAAGAAGCATGTATTAATGGGTGATAATAGAGAGCTGCCTTGTACTATGCAAAGCTGAACATCTCCATTCAGTGAGTGTCAGTGGCAGATTCATTCCCCTGCTATTTCCATGAATGGTACCTTGTATTTGGGCAACACTAAGTAACATTATAGGACACAATACACTCAGTGCAGAAAACCTGAGGGAATTGGCTAGTATGACAGAAGTGCAAAATAATTTTCTGTTTCAACAGATTTACACTTGCAGTCTATCTATAGCTAGTACAAATTATTTATCATTTTACCTTGAGACAAATACTGAAGTCAACCCTTTCAGACTTCAAAGGCAAGTGGGTACCTAATGTGAGTGGCTCAGATGCTCAGTGAGGTTAAGAATCTCCAGCCTCACCCAGAGCCCATCTCTTGCTGGAGAATTGCTAACTTAAACTCTCTGCCCCCTTAACCTATGATAATGGTAAAACAATTTGTTTCAATGCTCACCAGGGTCTAGAAAACACTAGTTTCATAGCAATTAAAAAAACAGGGGGTTTTAATTATTTTGCACTTGTAACCCAGCTACCCTTGTTTTTTCTGCTTATTAGTTTTTTTGATGGACTGAATTTTCAGTGTAGCTGAGTTCCAGTACAATCAGACCCTTACTCAGTGGAGATTGCAAATGTATGTAACTGTTTACATACTCTAGTCAAGCAGCTGGAACGTTCCCCTCTTCCCTCTGAGAGTAAGTCATCCTAAGAAGCACCCTTGCTTTCAGTGCATCATGAACCAGCACAAAATGCTTGGCATAAGGTAAGGCGTACCCAACCAGCAACTTAGCAACTTACCCTTTCCTAATGCAAGTGAAAAATCTGGTAATTCTTTCAACCTTAAAAATACTGTGGGTAGTCAAGTCTCCTCTTGCTTAAACAGGTTTATTGGTTACTAAGCAAGTTAACAAGGTGATCTTTACTACTTTTTTCTCCACTGTACGTTGACAGTGCTGATAAGCACAAGAACAGACTGATCTAGCAATGATGCTACTTTCCTGCTGTGCTCATAATGCATTGTGATGGATGTGGAGATTTCAGTCTATTTCAGAAGAATGGGATGATGGAAGTAACAGTAGATAAGTATTTTAACTACCTAGCTTATTTCACCCTCAGAGCAGGAATGCAAATTCAATTTTGCTTTTCACCATTCTCCTTCAGCATACTGAAGGAGGCTGCAGAGTGAGATTCCTGTAAGAGCGGTCCTGTTATTATTGTGGTGTCAAACACAACTCAAATTCTAATCTTAGTAGGATTACTCCCTGATCCAGTGCATTACTGACTGGCAGGAGCATGCAATGGTAGATAAATGGATGCTTTATATATACACCAATTTATTTACCATGCTTATCCTTGTTCTTAAAATATCAGGTTAGTTTTGGTTTTCTTAAGTGACCAGCTGCTCTGCTTGTTGGTACTGACTAGCAGTCCTGTTCTCCCCTTCCCCACAACACCCACTATCTCTTTTGTACAAAAAAGTGTGAAATAGCATTCTGCCTTTCAGCAGCAGGGAACTGCTAGATCAGCTCACCCATCTCACATAACTTCACCCTACTATTTACTTAGTGAATAGCCATGCCAAGAAATGAGTTGTACCAATCTGGTCATGCCTCAACTTGAAGTCCATGGCAGGCAGTCCAGAAACTGGGGGAGGACTTCCCAAGACTGTGATCAGCAAAGAAGCAGCATGGCTCATGGCTCCACAAGGCATGCAGAAGTCAGACAAGCACCTCAGTTGCTCTGCAATCCTGGCAAATAGATAAGGACTCATACACCTCCTAGGTCTGAGGGTAGGCTTCCTTAACAGACTTGCTTTTAAAAAAATTAAGTACATCCACACTCTTTGAAATACTAGGTCTCTGGATTCCATTCTTAATCCCTGTTTTAAAATCCTGTACCACTCTCCTGCAGAAGCAGCCAATATAATTTCCTTTATCATTTACTCCCACACTGTAGCAGGCATGACCAGCTCAGTTACTTCTACCTATCCTTACATAAGCACCGGACAATTGCTGCCCGCAAAGCATGTATGGGGTGCCAGATTGTTTTCTGACACACTTTCTGTAATCATGCCATTTTTTATGGCTTTACTTGCAAAATGCTGCTACTGAACCTCACTTTTATAGTAGCTGAACTTGGGCAATTATCAGTATCTTGCTATCAAAGTGCTGATGCCTCTGAGGACAAACTTGCAACTGCAGAAAGTACCACATGCCCTGCTGTCATCCATTACTCCATACGAGCCAAGAGGCAAAGTAAAGAGTCACTTTTCATGGCCCTTTAGAGCAGACTACATTAGGAATGTGCCAGTCTTCTAGCATAATAGTAATAAGTTTCCATTCCTAACCCTCTTCACTAAATTTCTGAAGGCAGTGGTTAGCGGGAGACAACTTTCCAGATTCTTCTTTCTAGCTTGTTGCACATCAGTTAGATACTTTAGCATTCTTTCTTCCTTTCAGTGTATTTGGTCAGCTGCTCAGCTAAGCAACAAATCTGTCGTTTCCTAAACAGTTAATCAAGTAAAATGCAGTGAAGAACTATGGAAAACAGCAGCTCAAAAACTACGCACTGGAGTTTTATCTAGCAGCTTATTTCAGAAAAAGAAAAAAGGACTTGTAGCTGCATGAAAAGGGGGACAAAAGATTATGCCCAAGTCCCTTCTCCTAAAGTGGCCTACAGACCAAATTTTTCTATCAGCAGAAGGCCAAATCTGACTCCAGAGGTGTGAAAGGTATGAAAGGACCGTTTACCTGCATTTTCCAGTTCTGTGAAAATTTCACTTACTGTATTGACCACAGAAGTTTGTATGTTTAAAAAAAAAAGTGAACTAACCTCTAAGTTAAAGCTTGCAAACGTTCTACTTTCTAAAACACTAAAAAGCATACCTTCACAAAGTCCCTTTCAAAAAGCAGACAGGTTAATTACCACCTGCTTTAAAGTACCTGCTTCCTATTTTCTCCTCTAACATAAGAAATTTGTATTTTATACTTGCTTACTGGTCTGAGTTTGCACAGTTATTATAATAGAGCCAAAATCAAGGAAGAGGAAGATTTTTTTTAATCAGACCAAACTTAAGGTACCTTTGAAGGAAGAGCTGTGCTGTGTTCCAATGCCTGATTATTAGAGATTCAACATACTCCTTTGTGCTTTTCACAGTAAGGAAAGAGACCACATTGCTGGTTTTCCTTAAATTGAAAACAAGTTCACAGAATGAGGTAAATGTTTATTTGGCTTCATTTAAAGACTGCAAAATTGCATCCATGAGAATTTTGGAATTTTTACCAAAAAAATGAAGTTAACCTCAAACATGTTATTTTAGTATGTGCTATTCAAGAGGATAAACTATAAAAGCTGTTTAAATAATATTGCTTGTATTAAACCTGAATGTTATTATAGGGGCAATAGTGAATTTTCTAACTATTTCTTACTGTGTCAAGCTGGATATAAAACTTACATGCCAAAGTATTTACAGATTTAATTAACCTTTATGTGGATGAATATACTTCTGACCTACAGTGTGTTGAAAATCACTATTTGTTATAAAGGAAGCATGTTTTGGTATTAGCAGGTTGAATTTATTCCTGATCACTGTAATTCTAGAGCTAGTAGGTATAATCTCTAATCTGTATTTGTGCTGAGAAAAGTTTTAGCACCCTCATCCAGTATCTTTCTAAGAATTTATATCCCTTCAGTAATTCAATTCCAAGTCTTCAGCAGCTATTACTTAGCACTTAAGCAATGCTATTGTCATTAAAGCTTTACTACAGACAGTCACTTTGACCTCAGAGTCTTTTCAGCCAGTGCATTTGCTGTGAGGTCCATCAGAAACTATTGATGTGTATTATGAAGTGCATTGAAGAGAATTGCATTCCTCTGTCAGTCACAGAACTGCTCTTGGTCGAGTGTATCTGTACAGTCTGTTCCTAGAGTAGACAAACTCTAAAGGCACAGAGTACCAAACCAGCCTTTCTTTTCTACCTGCTCTGTTTTTTCATCTGATGTGTCCTCCAACCCAAACCTTTTCAGTATAGCAAAATTACAAAAATATCAGCATTCCAGGTAGATGGGGGCAGATATAATTTACAGGGTGTTCAAACAGTTAAGTCCTTATCTTTTGTAAAGAGAAAATGAAGTTTGGGGCAGACTCCCATGGGAACAATCTGCTTTGTCTATTCCTTTCTTGGGGGAAAGCTGACTAATTCATGGAGCCTGTGATGTGATACATTCAGCCAGCTCTTACCCATCACCAATGCCAGAGCAGACACACCTGAATACAAATGCCTTGTAGAGAGATCAGCTGTTGAGTGCAAGAGGGTTGTACTGTTTCCCAAAGATGTCCAGGGAAAACAGTATCAAGACTAATCCAGAATCTGAGCTGTTCTGTAACACAGGGAACAACTGCTGGTTCACTCCCCATGATCTTTCAAGCCCTATCCCTTGGATAACAAAGAAAAAAGATTTGTGCTTTTTGGCAGAAACCACAAAACTGAACACTCAAGTTTAACTAAAGGGTAGTTTTTTATTTCCCATTAAGACATCTCAAGGACATAACTGAATGTTGAAAAACCCACAGAGGGGCACATACAGCAAATGTGGTGAAGTACAATGTGAAAAGCCCCAGGGGTTCAAATAAGGTAGGACCATTAGCAAACTGGAGGAAAAAAACCCCAAAACTCTGCTGAAGGTGTTGTACTTTCTTCTCCATTTACACTGAAAAAAAAGAAGTCAAATCCAACAAAATCCTTGTATCTCTAAAAATACAATCAGTCCTGGCTAATGAGTTTATCAAGATGGCAACAGGATGACTATAATACAAAACGTTCACTACTACACTCTGTACACACCTGTTGTTCAAACCCTCCCCAACCCACGGAGTGATGGTGCCCCATTATTTGCTTGCTTGCTGGGCCTGCCTGCGGAGGAGGACGTAGATCTTCTCCTTTATCCAGTCTTTGTTGTACGGTTGGTATGTCTGAGTATCAGCACGGTAACTGCACAGAAAACAGGAAGGAATGTCAGTCTGCTCTGTAGTACATTTACCAGAAGAACTTCACAAACAATTAATTGTCCTCCAGAGGATGAGGCAGAAAGTTGTGTACAGAAGACAGTGTCAGAAGTTGGTGGGAATTGCCACTTAGCAAATGGATTTATCCTGTTCTCAAAAAAAACAGTTTCCCAGCAGATCAGTCTGAGCCTGAAACAAAATTAGATGCTCCAAGGACTACCGAGTGACTGGATCACAGTGTGTTCACATTTTAATTCATGCATTTAATTACTTAAGGGAGACAACAAATAGACAATATTAGTATTCTAGAGCTCAAAATGCAGAAGAATAGTTCCACCAGGAAACAATCTAATTTGTCTTAATGAGTCAAACACTTCTTCAACATTACTTCAAGAATTTATTTAAGTTTTCAAGTGTTCAACTTTTGGAATTTTTTGAAAATTGATAAAATCAAATTTTTCCAGGAGCAAAGGCAGACAGCACAAGGATTCTTGCCAGTTGGCACTGAGGGCAAGCTTACATCTAACAAGGACACTTCATAAAAAGCAAACTGAAAACATGAACCCACAGATGCATTTTCTTTGCTACTCAAGCGTAGTTGATAAAAGTAGTTCACTAGCAAGGGTCAGAGAATTCAGTTACTCAGGGCATGATAAATTAAAACAGAATGGGACTGAAAAATGAAAGCAAACTGCATGAAGTTATCTGTGTAGGCTCATGTCCTCCTTTCTCCCTCAGTCATTAAATGTGAGTATTTTGTTCATGAAGATGGTACTTTTAGTGAATGCTTCAAGAAGTACTTAAATCCTGGTCAGTCTTTAAATTTTGGTATCCATATTTGTGATCAGATAAGAAGAGGTGAGATGGTCATTGTTAATGAAGCTGTGTAAAAATCCCAACTCACTCCAGAACAATTTACAGTTCTTACCTAAGGAAAAAACCCAAAGCATGCTGTTTCTAAGAAAGTCTGATTATTTAAACCCCAGCACGACTGGATCAAGACCAAAGAGCTTCAGTGTATGTTCATACAGCAGTAGTTCTAGTGCAGTGTAAGAAATGCTCATTTCAGGAAAAGTTACTGATTTCTACCCTCCATCCCCATATCCTTTCATAATGCTGCACAGCAAGAGCAGACGTCAAGTACTTGAGGAACTTCTGTGAACACGTCTGATACACCTTGTGCTATGTGTGCCATCTGGTGGAAAACTGTAAGCTGAAGTATAATTTGGCATGACACCGATTTTACGAGCCTAATTAAGAAGGGCACAAGACTCTCCTAGAAAACAGTTGCTACCTCCTAAAACAAGTGGCTAGTTTCAGTCTGTTAGATAAACTGTGCTTTTCAAAGTGCATCAGTCCAGCACTAGGACACCTGAAGATCAAATGTGTCAGAATATGGTAAATCTGCAGAATTGTGAGCTCATTTTACTTGCTCCATTGAAAATTTTGGCAAATGGCAATGGTAATAAGTCATTACCAGTAACAGATTCTGTACTGTACACCAGAATACAAAGGAAAACTATCTGATGCTCAGGTTTTTAAAATAACCTTGTATTTTAAACTGGGGAAGTTCATTGGACAGCTACACAAGTACTTGTGCTGGGATTTCAGCCACAGTAGTGCAGCTGCAGGAATGTCTACGCCACAATCTCACTCAAAAATTTTCTGGAATTTTGCAATTCAAAAGCCTAATACTATGTCTTTTGTTACTTGAATATGAGATTTGTATCCTTATTTCTACAGCATTTCTACAAAGTTGATACCACTGTCATATCAAAACATCACCTTGAAATTTATAGTATAGAAAGTACTCAACGTGACCTTGTAAATTTTGTTCTGAACAGTGACATATAACACTTGATTTCATAGTGCAGTCAGAATGGGAACTACACAAGACCACCACTGCTTGCCCCCAACTTTGACACACAAATGAGAACTGGAGATATCTTCACAAGAGCAAAACAATCAGCTAGACCTCTCCAGAGGATTCATCTGTTCCTCAGTCACTTCATCAGCATTTACAGAAACTTTCATCTTGCTGTATCTTGACCAAAAAAGACTTTTGGCTGTAATGCACTTCTGTAGCCTTCTATCCTGTCACTAGTACTGCCCTCAGCTGAAAAAATTCTGTAACCATTCTGCCTCCTGATGGACTGGACCAACAGCACAAAGGCAAATTTAAACAGATTCTAGCAGTAATAAAATAGGCAGCTGTATTAAACTGTTGGATTTCAGTATCTGAAATGCTGTGAGTTTCAATGTGAGTAAAATCCAAGTGGAACTGTCAGTTTCTAAGCTTTCTTTAGAGATGTGTTGTATCTCTGCAGTTAATTGCATTGAGCAACATGTTATGGCAGCTGCAATACTGCTACACTACAGTTACTGCAAAAACCACATAAAACAGCATTCTGTTAACCTCACAGAAGAGTTTAGAGGGAAGACTTGTGACTTCCTAAGGCACTGAATCAGACTTACACAAGTACAACTGAACTTACACAAGACAGCTGAGGTCTGCCAAGTCATCAATGAAGTCAAACAATTGGCTGATATCATATGTAATGGACGGACTGTTGGGATTCATTCTCTTCAGATGCTCTTCATACATTTTACAGACTCCTGCAGAGAAACAAGATTAACAATGCAATATTAAAAAACTGTATTTGCTGAAGCTTTTTTAGCTATTGATCCACAAATAGAAGTTTAGAGATTACTACCATAAAAACAATCAGATTTTGTAGAGTTGAAATTCATTTGTTCCTAGTGATTTGCATTGAAATGTAATACTGTAAAAGCAGGTAAGATGTATGGAAAGGAAAGTTTTCATCATCTAGGCAAAAAAGTTTTAGTTCTGTCAAATATATAACTTTCCATGCCATAAGCTCCAATGGTCATCTGGAACTCCTAATAATTTTAAGAGAGCAATTAGAACACATATTCCTATTGCACAAACACCTGAGAAACAGAAAAACTCATAAGAATGATCATTCTTGATCAAAGAGTCAAACAGGGCTACTGAGGTAAGACTGACAGCACAAGCCTGTATATAGATATAAATCACTTTTACTTATTTAAGCTAGCCCATTAATAATTCAGACACATTTGAGAAGAATGTAATATTAAAGTGGGCACAGAGACTTTACATGGTCTTCATTATACTTTTGTTTGCCTCACAAAACTTCCTGAAAGATTCATGTTAAGAACTACAGCTCTCATACTTCAATCTTCTCTCCACACTCATTATATGTATCAAAGTCTTGCAGGATCTTTATTCTGGCACATGTGCCATGAGACTCCAAATTACGTATCAATTGCACACAGCCCTTTATTTAATATATTATTTCCAGTAGCACTCTTTCCTTTACAGTGCTAAGAAAAGATTAGTGAGAATTAGGTGCTGATCCTGCAATGAAATGCATTCAAACAAATCTGCTGCATGGGCCCAGAAAGAATATTGTCTACCCTTTCAAACTGGATGTGGTTTCATCTAATTAAATCAAAACCAGACATTTAACAGAAAAAGGAAGTTTTAGAAACAAATAATAACTAACTGTTAGTTTGCTAGAACAGTAGTAAATTAAAAGCACGAGATTTTTTTTTTTTTGTGATTTACCTTTGAAAAACATGAAGAGCAACTTATTTTCTTACTAGGTTTGTAAATATGTCAAAAATGGGGTTTTAACAACAGTTTTTAACTACCATGTCTGCATCCACCCACCTTCCATGCACTCGTTCACTGATTCATAGTCAGCATATGTTCTGCCTTCTGGCCTCTTGGTAGGCTGGACAAGTAGAATTGTGTGAGACTGGAAAACAAAATAAACACCAAAAAAATCCAGGTTACTTGCACACTTTGAATGATCTTTGTTTGAATTAAGTTATTTATATGAAAGAAGCAGTAAAAAGAAGCATAATAGTAAAATATTAGACTAGCAATTAAGGACACAGACATTTTCCAAATAGCATTTACTATTTATATAAGCTGTGTTAATAAGTTTTGTTTTCAACAAGTCCTATCAACCCATATGGAACTTTAAAATGTGTAAAATCACCACTAAAGCAGCTATTGTGTTGGAAAAAAAACCCCACAGAAATAGTTTCTATTTAGACAGACAAGCAAAACAATAAAGTCAATATATAAAAGCTGTGGCATTAGTGCATTTACTTATTTTGTTCCAAATGCAAGCTGTTAGTAAAATTTTCAATGCCCCAGTTAAAGAGCAAGGAGGGGACCCAACTTAACCACATTGTCAGTCTCATCTTTAAGATTTTAACAGAAATAGCTATTTTGAGTTATTCATTTAACTTCAAAGGAACATAAATTATACAATAAATCTGCACTTAGCATTCAAGATTATTTCCTGCAAAACAGATGCACTGGTTTTTCACACTTCAATGAGTTTACTTAAACAGTAATTATGGGACAGAAAACTGTTCCAAATGTTGGGAGTCCATAAGCTTGTTCTTCTGCAGAAGACTTAGATGATTGTACACTCTGTGGCTTCCATGATTTCCATAACATTCTTCACTTGGCTGCAGCAAGTATTTGAGCAAAGCAGCAAGATTTTTGAAGTGTACACAATCTGTGATCTAATTAACAGGTTGCACAGCACAGAAAGTTTGCAAGCATGCTGCAAATGGCCGTTTCCAGTGCTGCTAATTGGATCCAACATTTTCAGTGCTAATATATGAGGTGAGCACACAACACAGTGGCAACTGCAGGGTAAGACATTATTTGGCTTAGATTAATCAGCTGCTGACAGAAAAATCCTGACCCATACTTTGGAAATCAGTGAAGACATCAGTTCATTGCTCATCAAAAGCAGTGACAGAAAGGAGAAATAGCAAATTTTAGGATTTACAAGGAAAAAAAAAAACCAGGACAAATTCTTATCCCATGACTGAATTCTCATCCTTGGGATACAGTTTTCAGTTCTTTAAATTCTGTCTCAACACAGCAGTAGCAGATTCTGAGAAGTTCAGGAAAATGTTGCACAGAGAAAAAGACAGAGCAAGACTTTTCCTAATCAGAAATAGAAAAAAAAAAAAGGGGAATTCTGAGCTGCATGCTGTAACAACAAAAATCATACAAAGGAGAGTAGATCATTGAAATCCACTTTCACATATGCCAGAGGATGATAGATTTGAAAGGAATTCCCCAAGGGGGGCTGGTATCTGGCTGTTCTGAAGTACATTGTACTTGAACAGGCATGTCTTAGCAGGGAGTCCAAATGACTGCCAAACATTATTATAAAATAATTTTTCCAGCACTATCACTTTAATTAGCTGGTCACTGAAGAGCACTTAATGAATGTATCAATTCTGAAATTATCCAAATAATCAGATTATAGAAAAATCAGTGAGCCAGATATGTAAGCCAGTTCTTTCAGAACTTCACAGCAATAATCATTTGGGTTTCTGACTTTAAGCCATTTATCACTTCAGACACTATACAATATCCATTACCAGATACTGGCCTGGAAAAATATTAAAATTAATGCCATTGGATCATGTGTATTGTAGAATTAATGCTTTTCAAACATTTCTTTGGGAACTCGACATTATTTTACTTTAAGGGGGAAAAAAATTTGATTTGATAAAATTGCTGGTCCTGTCCCACCACATAGGTACAAAAAAATGACAAGTTCAAAAGCCTGAAGGAAGTCTCCTCCAACTATTATTACCTGCCCCGTGTGCCTAGGTGACATAAAATCAAAACAAGGGAAGATCCATAAACCTTTCTGCATTAGCACCAGGTTACCTGGAAAAGCCCAATATGGACCCTCATTATTATGATGCATATGTTGGATTTCTTTGCCTTTTCCTTAAAAGCACAGTTGTACTGGCTGCTTTTAAGCTGGACAGTGAATACGACACCACATGGTTTATATTACACCAATTTCGAACTTCTAGAGAGCACTTTAGAAATCGCTCCTGTTACTGAAGGCAGAACCCTGTAAAACTGGTTAAGGCAGTGCCAAGAGCCAAACCAGCAGGACTTAAAAGCCAGGCAGCATCTG
Source organism: Orthonyx spaldingii (assembly GCA_013397795.1). Taxonomy (NCBI): domain Eukaryota; kingdom Metazoa; phylum Chordata; class Aves; order Passeriformes; family Orthonychidae; genus Orthonyx; species Orthonyx spaldingii. The sequence goes on along the minus strand of VZTJ01003258.1, from coordinate 935,548 downwards.
CCCAAAGAGACTTCCACCAATTGTAGTGTATTTGACAATAAAACCTGAGGAAAAAAAAGCCCCGAAACAATAAAAGTGAAAGATAAACACGCTTTGCAAGGGTAAGATGTGCAGTGATGCAAATACCAGTAGCACACCGCACACACCTAAATGCCTCGCAGTCACCTCTGCCAGGCAGAAAAAGCGGTCTACGGGCCACCTTTCACTGTGGCCAACACGGACAGGGCTTGCAGCTGCTCATCATGGCCGAAGCCAACTGCTGTGGAGCGAGAGCCAGGCAGATGTGGGACTTCGCTGCAAACCAACAAGCAGCTGTCCTCCCACGGCAGGGCAACAACGTGCTTCAGCACATCTTAATTTATTAGATGAACGCAAAAGGCCACGATAATCAGGAGGCCTCTGAGCTTCAGCGTGCCATTCCTACAGCCCACCACCGCAAGCTCCCGCCTTTCCCTCCTCCGAGCAGAGGGGAGGAGCAGGGAAAGCAGCATGGAAAGCGCAAATCAGCCATTTAAGGCAGGCTCGCTCGGCGCGCGAGAGTCGCGGGGAAGCGCCGCACTTCCAGCAGCGCCCTGAGAAGGACCCGAAGCTGCTGGGGGCGGGAGCCTCCAGCGCGCCGCTCCCCGAGCGCCGCC
>VZTJ01003258.1:855962-934839 GCA_013397795.1 Orthonyx spaldingii | reverse complement strand
GCCGCCGCCTTTGTGCCCCCGCCCCGTCCGGCCATGCCCCGCCAAAACGTGCTGCCGCCCGCCCGGGCCCGCACCGCCGGCCGCGGCCTTCCCGCCCGCCGTGACCCGGGGGGAAGGGAGGGGAGGGGAAGAGAAGGCTGCCGGGGCGGGCGCGGTGCGTGGAGCCCGGCGCGGCAGCGGTCCCGTCCCGCTCTCACCATGGCGGCTCCGCTCCTTCAGCACCGCCGGGCAGAAGAGGCGATCGCGCGGCGATCCCCCACAGGCCCCCGCGCCCGCCGGAAGCNGCGCCGCGCTTAGCCCAACGTGGTCCACGGCCCCTGCCCCGCCATCTTGGAAGCGGGAAGCGCGCGGGGCGGGGCGCGGCCCGTCCCGGAAGGGGAAGCGCAGAGGTGCCACTTGGCCGCCGGGGCAGCGGCCGTGGGTGCGGGGTGCCAGCGCCGGTCCCGCCGGGTCCCCTCGGCCGTGTCTGGGGCTGCCCCACCGTGAGGAGCCGCCTGCGTGCTCGCTGTCCGCTACCCCTCCCTCCCGCCTCCCCTGGGAGCAGCGCGGTGCGGGTGAAAGTGCCCCCGCCTCAGGTGAGGGTCGGGCCCGCCTGCCGGTGGCCGAGCCCCTCCCGCGCCCCGACCGCGCCCGGGTTGGCCGCGCACCCCCGGCCGGGGGCCGAGCCGGCCGCTGCCGCCGGCCGAGAGAGACATGGCTGAAAGCCTCTCCTGGGAGCTCGGTGTCTGCACGGGTTAAGGCGTGCGGCGGGGCCAGGTGGAAAAGTTGCTGTTGGATTTCGCTTCAAGGGACCGGACAGAGAACGGCGAAATGGATGACTTCCCCTCCATCTGCCTGCTGTCCCTGGCCATGCTGGTGGCCTGCTATGTGGCAGGAATTATACCCTTGGCAGTTAATTTTTCCGAGGTAAGACAGCTCCGCCAAACTGCTCTTTGGTTGCTAAAGGAGATACCAGAGAGTTCTCCAGTAGAAGTTGGTGCCGTCCTCTTGCAGTACGGCAACGCTGTTTAGGATGAACCTGTAACTTTAAAAGTTACGTCTGCAATATTAATTTTCATTCGAAACAGCTGTGTAAAGTTATGCCTGTTTCACACTGTGTATAGAAGCCATTTAAACTTGCCAGATTTGAATCGAGTCCTCTACAGGTGAAGCGAAGTCTCAGCATGTGGTGTAAGGACATGAATAAGCATGGCTATTCTTAGAAGCTTGTGTAAGAAATTGCTGAAGTCGGAGATTATCTGTTACTATGTGCCTGTGGGCTACTCAAATTAAGGCTTTTATAAACAATTCCAAGAATATTCTCAGAAAACCTTGATTCACAATTTTGCAGTGTTGAAAATTAAACCTTAGCTTTTTTGAATACTATAGAACTTCAAGTTACTACCGTGTGTAACTCAAGGCATTCTTTTGGAAAAATATCTTGGATAAGTAAGGTACTGTTAAAGGAGAGGGAGGCTTTCATAGATTGGGTAAGTTTCCAAACAGTGCAGAAGTTCCTCGTTAAACATATTTGGGTGCTTCTAAGAAATGGTTGTTGAGGTGATGACGATTGTCGTAGTCTCTGTAAGTTTCCTAATATCCTCTGATACTCGAGGGGTTTTTCTAAATGATGGTTATTGTATAAAGATATGGTGTAGTGAGAGTTTAGTCGTTCTAAGGTAGTAAGAGCACTCTTATGAGGGGTTCCCGTTTCTCTTGGAAGTAGTGCTACTTTTGGGAAGCAAGGTGCTGGAGGAGAAATGTGCCTTTGTCTTCCATCAAGTCAGAAGGCTGCTTGCAGCTGTGCTTTGGTCCCGTTATTACTGGGAAGCTTCGGGAGCAGTAGACCTGAGCAGCATGGAGGGAAAGGCTGTTCATTTTAGGAGAAGTACAACTCAACTAAATGAATTGAAACCTTACAGTCTATTCGGGTGTCTTCACGTGAACATCACCAGAGTTTTCTGTTTTGCCAGTGCTTCATCTGATGCTTTGGTGGACATTCCCTTCTATGTCTTCAGCGTTGTTGCTTCCACTGTCTTGCTCTTCAAAACTTGCTTCTGCCCTGAAGCCCATGAAAGGTTTTGTTGCAAATTTGCTGAGAGCACTGCCTTGTGTGCTAATACTGTTTCTTTTTTAATTTAATTTTGCATTTCATCATGTATGTGCTTGATAGTCACCTGTTAACTCTTAGCTTATATTCAGTGTTGTTTGAAGGTAGGGTTCTTGATCTGTCTCTGTTTTCTTTGTATAGTTGAATCAGTGGTCTCCTAAACCTTTCAAGGCTTCCAGCAGCTGCAGGAATATAGATCTGTTGTGGATCCAAAACTGCCTAAGCAGTAATCACCTATTTATTGGCCTTTTGTGTGTGTGGTATTGTACCATCAGTACACAAATGTGCAGTCAAGTTTATTGCAGTATGTTAAGCTCTCAAAAATTCTTGACTTGGTTTTACACTTCATTTAAACCTTAGATATTTTAAGGGTTTGCATGCAGTGCTGATTTAAAAGAACAAAATATCTCTGCACATGATGTACAAATCCTAGCTAATCCTGGAAGTGTCTAATTAGAAGTTATAATTGTTTTGTTTAAAATTATTGCTTAGGATTCTGCAATGAAGACGATTTCAAACTGAAATGACTGTTTGGACGGTCCATTCTATAGTTTTCAAAAAGTTTTGCAGATAGCCAGAGTGAGTAAAATGCCTCTTCCCACTGGCCATTTGTAATGATTGAATTGAAAACAAAAGTGAATGCTGTGCATAATATATCCCAAATGCTAAAGAACCATAAAATTATTCATTAGTGTAATACCTTCCTTCAGATTTTTTTTTTTTTTCATGGAGCTTGTTACTTGTGTTCTGATCTCCTGCTGTGTTCTGTTGTTTCAATTAGATTAGGATATTCTTGAAAGTATAAAACTCTGGGAAGGTCAGGTATGACTAAACATGGGTGGTTACAGGTATGAACTGAACAGAGCTTTGCCTTAGTTATGAGTGCAGAGTTACCCTTTCACTTTAATACTAATTTACAGGACTCTGTTGGTCTAATTTAGGGGTGGAAACAGCACTGTACCAGTTCCGAGGCTACCTCTTAAACTGTAGTCTAAATGCAAAAAATAAAAAAAATGGAGTTGTAGCAGTTTGAATGTTTTGGTGGTGTAACAGAGGCAGGAACTGGGGCCACTTCCTCCTGAAAGTAGTTGTGAGTTTTTGGTAGGTCCAAGTAAGAGTTTCAATGCCATACAGACTTAAATATTGAGCAGTGGAACAGTTTGCTAATTTGAGGAATTTGAGATTTTTCCCATGGAGTTTTAGCACTGCTTACTGTGTTGCTCTTGTTTTTTAACATGCAAATGTATTTAACAGAAATGGTTTGATTTCTTGAATAAAACTATATTGCTTTTGCCTGTATATGTAGGCTGTTCTTAATAAATTTCTGTATTCACCACACCTAACTATTGTGTACTGAAAAGGAGATGAAGACTTATATTGAAAAAATAAATTGTTAGTGTGTATTATTTTCATGAATCTTTAAAATTCACAGGTGCCAAGTGGAAGCAAGCTGTACTCTGTATTTGCAGTTGTAATAAATCAGTATTACTTCTGACACTTTTTCATGTGTTTATGTATGTATGCAAAAGATACTGTGGTGTTGCAGATAAAAATAATGTTTTTTTCCTTGTAAGATACTATATTTTTGCAAAATTACTTTATGAACAGCAGATGTTGAAAATTTCTCTTCTCATGTAGATTGCCACCGTATGACAATTTACGAAGTATAATTATTATATGTGCTGGTGTACAGTGCATGTTTGTGGAAACTTTACACTTGTTTTCATCTCTTGCATATTACTATTTGAGTTTCCCCCAGTAATGCTGCAGTTGTTCCCTTATGGTCACATTTGGCTTGCTTTCAGGAAGCTGGTTGTGCATCTCCTGCTTCTTCTCTGCAGGTGTTGCACATTTTGGTGAGACTGAACGATTTGTGTCATTAGGGTGCATGAAGGAGGATGGATGGCACAATAATGATATGCAACAAGTCGCTTCCTGTTAATCAAAGGCTGACGTCTGTCTCTAGGTCCTCAGTAGTTAATGTTTGTGTTTTGGTAGTGCTCAGACTTCCCCTTGAGCGTGGAAGGTGACGATGGTTCTGCCACAAAATGTGTGCTACACAGTTGTTAGGAGGATCCAAACTCCCATGGTTGCTATATGTTATGTAATAGGGGTTCTTACAGAAGTTATGAGTAATGGTCTCTGCAAACTGTCCCGTTTTAGACCCTCTTATATGTTTATGTAATTGCATTTTAGTACATGGCTTTTGACTTCAGCCTGTCAATGTAATCACAAGGAAGTGAATTGGTGAATTTATTGGTAAAACAGGATGTAATTAGTTTGGGAGGAAGATATTGCTAAGCTTTTTGCCCCAAACTAGAATATAACTAGGAAGATAACTCCAAGAAACAGTAGCAAGTACTGATAAACTATGTGTGGTTTTAATTTTTGTTATAGAAATTCTTCCAAAAATATCAATAAAACTGTTATTCTTTACTATACTATAAAAACCATTAAGTTTATGTATTTTGTTAAGGTTTAATTGCAAATTCTCAATATTTATGTAACAAGTAACCCCCTTCCCCAACCTCTGTTAATAAGGGCGAGTAAAGAAAGCATTTTCATTCTTAAAGATGATACTTGTTTTGTACTTGCTTGCAGGAGAGATTGAAGTTGGTGACTGTGCTGGGTGCTGGGCTGCTGTGTGGAACTGCCTTGGCTGTCATTGTGCCAGAAGGAGTACATGCACTTTATGAAGACATTTTGGAGGGTAAGAACCAAACCCAGATGGCCTTGTTCAAGATAACTTAGGTCATGGTGTTACGATATACTGAGGCTTCTTTTTAGGGTTTTTAACATGAAGTTGGTGGAAGAGCTTCACAGCAGTGTGACACAAAGCAGGCGCAGCAATGCAAAACTACAGTAGGCATGATGTTGCACATTGAGGGATGTGATCAGGCTGTAGATTGATGACTCTTGCTGAGTTATCCAATCGTTTGTGTGTCTGTTCAGGGAATAACAGCCTTTTATGACAGGTCATGTGTAGTATTTCTTATTCTGGGGAGAGTTTGACTTCCACTGGAACTTCAGAGGAGGTGTAAGGATGCCTTTGGCAGAGAATTAAATTATGGGGTATTTGCTGTTTCTTTTTGTAGTTTATATTCTGCTTCTCATTAAAGCAATTGCAGGAGGTATTTTACAAATCTGTGTCCCTGCCCTAATAAGAATTTCCTCTAAAGCTGAAGAACATCTTGGAATTAATATACTTAGCTGAAAATTGTAGTTACATAGGACTAATTCACAGAGTAGCAGGCATTTCTTCTTGGGTGGTGGCGTACATTACACACCTAAATCTCTGTGTTCAAGTGTCCCGTTCTAGTCTGCTGTCACTGTCTTCACCACCTCATCATCTCTAATGAAGAGCTCCAAGGGAGCAGAGATTGTGTCTCGCGGGGATGTTTGTGTGGAGCATGTGTATAGCCAAAAGCCTTAACAGAGCTCAATTTGAGGTTATGACATTGCTTTAAATAGCCAGGACTCATCACCTCTGTTTGGAGTGCACTTTAAATTTTGCTTTTGCTTGGAGACTTGTGCTATTAGATGACCATTGCATGGAAGAGATTTTCCCAGTATGCTCAGAATCAAAAGTTTGAAGGTAAACGGCAATGACTACTGATTGCAGGGGAAAGCACTATAAAGCTGAGGCTGTAGAAAACCTTGCAAGCATCTGGTGTACTGTTGTTGCTAATCTGGGACTGAGAGGTAACTGTAGTCCTTTGCTTTTCTTGTAGCACTGGGTTTTGTGTTTCTAAACTTTTAAATTTCATTTTAGTAATGTGCTTTAATGTATACTGCTTTAGCTTCCACCAAATTTATGTTGTTCTGCTTTAGATTTAGAATAAGTAGAAAATAATACATAAAATCATCCTTTATCAAGAAGTGAAAGAAGCTCTGATTATGCTTTTATACTGTACTATAATTTGTGCACTCTGGTGTCGGATGTCTCTAATGAGCTGTAGTTGTGGGTTTGCTCTCCATTCAATTTTCATTCTGAGTAGACTAATTTTCTCTTGTAATGGTACAGCTAGTGATGAATACAATTGCTGCTAACATTTGTGGGTTTAAATACTTTCTCACTGAATGTGGCATACTGTCCCATGTATGACATCTACAGCTTGCTGTATAGAGCTCTATGGGCTATAACTTTGCTTTGTACATGGCAAAAAAAAAAGACACTTCCCACTTCTGCAGTCGTAATAGCAGAAGTATTTACCTAGGAAAAAAGTATTTGTGAATGGCTTTGGACTTGATGTCTAACTCACAGCATTGTGTCTAATGGCATTCTATCTGTAGGGTTTTTTTTATATTGCAAAGGGGCAGAATTAATGGGTATTACAGATTTAGCTACAAAATTATTTCTAATATTTTTCTTAGAAAAGTAGGATTTCAAAATTAAGCTTAAGATTATGAGAACAACTTTGTCTTTTTTTTTCAAGTTCACCTATTTACATAATTAAACCTAGAAAGGTGCAACTAAGGGAAACATTGAGGTACATTCATATAAGTGGACAAACAAAAAGAGGTCTTTGTTTTTCCTGTTGTAGATGTAGTTTAAGTCTGACTGGTTGCTTGCTATCAAGCATTTGAGTGTTTTTCATTTATAGGGAAGTTACTGTTACTTTTGTATGTACCCACAGGCCATGGAATAAAAGACTTCTATTTTCTGACCTTGTAGGCTGAGAGCAAACAGCGTATCCTGACTTGGATTATTCTTTGATCACTACATATGTGCACAGGTTTATGAAACCTTGGTTTGGGTACCACCAGCAAATAAAATTCCTTTGCTGGCTTCAGTCCTTTGTTTTAACTGCTGAAACTGTATAACCACTGTCAGAAAGATTGTCTGGAGTTACACAGTTTTATAGCTTGAAATGATCTGAAGCAAAGTCAACTTCATAATAGAGATGGCTAAAATCTTATGTGGTTCAAAGTAATTTTATTGATCGATCTTGTTCAGCAAAGATATGTTTGAAATCTTTGCTACCAAGCCTATTCTGATGTGCTTGGACTGTAGTAGTGGCATTGTGACATTTTGTACTGTGGGATAACATACGCTTGTCTCATCCAAGAAGATGTATGAGTGTTCCAGCAAAAGGATGACTTGCTAGAGCAAGCCAAGTTCTTGGTATAAGTTTTTAAAGCTTCTGAAGAATAGTTGCCATCCAAAAGACCTTCTCAAAATGAAAAAAGCGTGGACAAGCTATAGTAGCTTCTGTAGGGAAAGGAAACATCATTCATCCCCAAGGCTTGGACTTCGGGTTTCTGGGATGGTACTGATGTTTGTAGATCAGTGTGCTTGACTTAACTATTGCTGTAGTCCATATCAGTGGAGTGTATCAATACTAGCTTGTTTATATCTCAATATCAGTTAATCTTCTCAAAGATAGTATTAAATCTTTTAGTGGATGGAACCTATTTTATCTCCTCATCCCGTATTTTCGCACTTAAATGAAGATAATGAAGTAACTGCTTGACAGTATGTCTGAATATTGACAAAACTGGCAACTTCAGTTAAAAATGGAAATATACAGCATTTTTTGTGAATTCATTTGTATTTAAAATGCAGCCTGGCTTACAACATATTAAGGCTTTCTTTGCTTTTCCATGCTGAAGATGTATGAGGAGAAACCAACCAGGCTTTGCTGGGAACATTGCCTAAGAAAGACCTTAAACAAGGACTTGTGTGTATTGTCCAGGAAAGTGTGAGGAAGGCTTTTGGCAGAGGAATCATGTTCAGTCTCCTCATCTGTTGGCTTGCCTTTGACAGGGAAGCATCACCCAGCGAGTGAGATGCAGCACGTGATTGAGTCGGAGAAGGTGGCGAAAATCCCTGCTGTGCACGAGCATGGCCACGACCATTCCAGGCTGCACGCCTACATTGGTGTGTCCCTCGTCCTCGGCTTTGTCTTCATGCTCTTGGTGGATCAGATAGGCAGCTCTCATGTGCACTCCACAGATGGTAAGTAAAGATTCACTTCAATTAGGCTTGCTAATTAGTCTTAAGTAATAAGTTGCATTTTTTTTTAATCAGGATTTAATTTGTCCAGTCATGTCTAGAGTTTCAGTAGGTTCTTTAAAAATGTAAACCAAGGTCCATGTGAAATGTTTATGCTGGAAATCTATCTGAAAATTCACCATAATTTGAAAGCTTACCTCAGTAACCTTGAATCAGTTACTTGTAGTTTATTATTTACCAGGTAACTAGATGTTACTTTATCTAAACTAGAAAAATTCAGTAGGCCAGAATGAAGGTATGAAGTCAAATGTCACTCTTTGAGTGTGTTTAGTAATGGTGAATCCAAAACATTTGCAAAGGAAATGTGTTCTGTGAGTATCTCCTCCCGTTTGACATGAGTATACCATTGCTGTCATGCAAGTGCAGCTTATGCAATTAATTACTCACACAGGCTCCCCTTCATTCAGAAGATCAAGCTGACCAAAGAGAATTCATTAGTTTTTAGCCAGCTCATTTTCCTGGTCTGCTTCATTGGGAAACTACATGGGTGCCTGGGAATGAAGAGACTGGAGGGTGAGGGGGCAGGCAGGAGGAAAGAACAGGACTGGAATTTCTGTTTCAGCATCACTGCAGACTTAAGTGAAGCAACTGTTTTGGTGTGCTTACAGTTGTCTTACAGACCACTGGGATAATTCAATCATGGCTGTTCAAACTGTCTGGAATTAAACAGTTGAATAAAAAGATGTTTCTATACTTGTGTAGGGCTTACCTGCCCTGCAGTGATTCTTTGTAACAGTTTCACCACTGATTGTGTAGTGGTGGATATTGATATTGCCCTGTTGTGCTGTGTAATGAGCTAACCTGCAAATGTCAGACATTTCTGGTCGAAACACTGGATCTCAAACAGCACTGGCTGCTTTTGTTCTTTGTGGTGTATAATGTCAAAGGAAAATCTTTGCATCTGGTGCTGTGACAAGTAGACTTTATTGTTACTAGGAACTGCCAGAGAAACACTGCAACAAAAACTGACCCAGACTGTCACCTGAAGGAAACTACAAACATTGAGCTGTGTGGGGAAAAATCATCCTGACTCTTGAAGCAGCTCTGGATTCTTGGGATCCAAAAATAGCTTTTCTTTACCTTGGTGGCACAGACCTTTAACATTTCATTTCAGGAGGTTAAGAAAAAACATCTACTTCTGCTTATGAGAGAGGTCCTGCAAATTGCAAAGAGTTGTCTATGAGTCTGTCACTTGTTTGTTGGCAGAACTTCAGATAATTTGAAGGTGTTAAGTGTCAAACTATTTTACAGTAAATCTAACGCAGAAATACAGAAGCTAGTAGTTTTGAATACAGCTGCCTAGGCAACTGGGAGAGATATGTGCAGTGATACTTAAAATTTCTTTTCCAGCATAATTTATTCATTTGATGTCTTTATCCTAACTCTTCTCATGACTGTTTCAGATCCAGAAGCTGCAAGATCAGGCAACTCCAAAATCACCACAACACTGGGATTAGTAGTCCATGCTGCAGGTAATGTAAGACCTATTGTTAGTGCTTGACAAGGACATGCATTGCTGTGTGGGTCATCTTTAGATGTGATGGAGATGCCTGGGGTTTGCTTTTGAAGGTGGCTTTTTATTAAAAAAAAAAGTCAGGGAGAACTAAGGATGTTCCCCAAAATTAACTGGGAGCTCAGATGCTTCACAGAGTTTTATTTGGGTACAGAATTTTCTCTTTTACTCTTTACTTTTTTTTTTCCCACCTGAAAGGTTGTGTGTGATGCTCCCTCTGTGCCTCTTCAATTTGTTTGCTGGCTCCTTCAGCTGCTAAATTTCAATGCATGCTAACACATTTGATAAGTTGTATGAAACACCTTTGGGTTTGCCTGTTGGTTGATGTGTTTTTTAAAAAAATACTAATTTAAAAGAATAGTACCTTGTAGGGAAAAAAAAGACGTTATAAGGTGGAGCACAAAGACTTGACTGAAACACATTTAGGCTGACTTGCAAGGACAGACTGTTAGGTGTGTGTTATAGTCAAGCTGTGCTCACATAATTCTTCATTATATATGCGTAGTATAAATATGATGCTTTTTCATGTCCTGCTGAAGATTGTTATCTAGGTAAGTCAGAAGACATTGATCAAAAAGATACTTTTTTACTAAACATAGTGTTTATATATTAAGGAGTAGTATAGTATCCATTTTCTATTTCATTTAGACAGTATATTTAATTGATAAAAATATTTACAGTAGTATTTATATTTGAAAAATCATTTAAAGGGTAATAATTAAAATTCTTGCAATGCTTGGTATCTAAAACAGATGTTTAAATTTAGACAAGAAGCCTCTTACTACAGAAGACTAAAACAACTAAACTTGTTACTTGTTCTAATGTGAAGGAATGTGTCAGTACTGAGTAGATACCCAGTATGTTTTTTATGGTCTTGGGAAATACGAGACAGCTCCTGAGGGTTGTCTGATAGTCTGAAATGTTATGGCTTAACAAACAAAGGCAAGTGAATCCTCTGCTATTGTTAATGGCAATTTTCAGTAACAGAGCTTCTTAAATCAACATGTCAGCCTTTGAGGGGGTGGGGAAGCTCATGTGGAAGAATAATCTATGAATCTGCACTCTTTTTTCAGCCGATGGTGTTGCATTGGGTGCAGCAGCTTCTACTTCTCAGACTACCGTCCAGTTGATAGTGTTTGTTGCAATTATGTTGCACAAGGTGAGTTATCATCAAAAAAATCTTCCTTGTTCTTCAAAAGACTGTTAACACTCACAGGAATTGCTAAAGATCTACAGTTTCATTAGTGATGTAATACAGAAGTGTTTAATGTCATTGAAATGAAGAGGTTAGTACAGTGTCAAGGACCAAAAAGCACGGGTATGAGGTATGACAGAAGAGCACATAATTGATGCTGAATCTGAGTGGGGTGCAAATGAGAGAGAATTCTGACTGCCTACGGTCTGCTTTGGATGCAGAGGTTGGGAAAAGTCTCCCAAAAGTAGGGAGGGAAGAGGAGCTCATGAAAAAATGCGTCAGCTTCACACTGACTTCTTCTGAAGCTAGTGTGGTAGTGTTTATTTAACACTACCAAACAGAAAACCCCTAGATTATTACTGCTGTAAGGGACACATTCAGAGAAGTTCTAAAGGGTGAGGCACAGAAGTATATGATAGTGCATTCAAAGAGAAAAAGCAGTTTTATGCTGATTACAAGTGATGCTCGTAAGAAAATGGGAAGGATATTTGTTGTCAAGGGTTTTAGTGTTTAAAGGGTTAGTCTTTTGAAACCACTGAATATCAGAGTACTGAATTACAACTTCTGGTTACCTCTGTTGGAGTAGCTTCAATATCACTCATATACCATTTTTGCAGGAAAACAAATGTTTTGCTGATGGTAACAAGCAAACAGTGGCTCTTGAAGATGGGGAGATCTTTGCTTAATACTTGTGTGAATGTACCTATTGGCTGTATAGGCTCTAAACATACATGTGCAGATGAAATTTGCCTTAGGGTAGCACATGCATGGATTACAGTGGTTAGTCATAAATTAATCAGAAATCTTGCATAATTGCATGTTCAAAATGCTAGCAAATGCATATCTGATATGTCTTTTCTTTCATGTTCATACAAGAAATTGTGGTTTACAGAACTTTCTTTGGGGGTGGCAATGTCACCGTCACATCTTGGAGCTTAACTTATGGCTATTGCTAGGTGAAACTTGCTTTTGTTATTTTTAATATTCAAATTAACTGATTTCTGAAATAGTACAATTTTAGAGGAGGAAAATTTCTCCTATGAATATTTGGTATTAGAAGAAAAACTTATTTCTTCTTTGGTGTCTTTTTTCTACTCTTCTGATCCTGACTGATGCTATTGTCTTTCTCATCTTTTTTCACTCATTATTTCCTTCAAGTTAAAAAAAATAAAAAGGATTCTATGTATAAAAATGCTTAATGTATTGTGGTTTTATGTCTTAACTCAGAAATGTCGGGGTGTATTGCTATTGTCTTTATGCAAGCACAAATATAGTAAATTCTGTGAGTAGTAGGACATCTCTGTCTTTTGGATAAGAAACTGGATGGCAGGAGAGAGAGAGAGGAAGTATTTGCTCCTTGGTGAGAACAGGAATGAACTAATCAAAAGAGCTCTTAAGTCTTTGTTAACATGGAGGCTGACTGTTGCCTGTCTTTGGACACTTTTTTCCCTCCCCATGTTAATTGTAGAATTTTTCTCCTGCAGGTGAATAAACTGCCTATCTAAGGACTTGTGATAGTAATAGGACAAAAAAAGTTACCTAAGTTAATGGAGTCTTGGGGATTATAGCAATGACTCTAGTCAGAATGAATATTTTAGTGTTTATAATGACTATACAAGTACGTGTTTTCTGACAGCCAGAACATGAGTTTCCATTAGGTTTGGTTATTAAGGTGGGGCATTCTTTGGAATGCATTTGATTTGGGTTAGCTGCAGCATGCAAGTGCCCACCCTGAATGTCTTCCAGTTTAGTCCATTTCAGTGTAGTAAGTTGTATTTCAACCTTTTCTCATCTTTCAGGGGGTGTTAGAAGGTATTGTATTACCAGTGAATGTTGGTTTTTGCAGGCACCAGCTGCCTTTGGCCTGGTTTCCTTCCTGATGCACGCTGGGCTAGAACGGAATCGGATCAGAAAACACTTGCTGGTCTTTGCGTTAGCAGCACCTGTTATGTCGATGGTGACATACTTAGGGCTGAGCAAGGTAGGTCCATGGTTTTGTTCTGCCCGAAAACTAGCTTAGTGATGAAGTTTGGGGAAAGGACTGTGATGTGAGTTTGATATTACATAATTCCAAACTGCTTGAAAAAGTCAGCAAAATAAAGATTTAAGAAAAGTTGATGAAAAGGTAGCAATATGAACGCACAAAACAAATAATAATCTATGCTTTTCCATCAGAATCGGTGACATAACTCCTTTATAGATTTTGGTATAGCTTTTTTTCTAGAAGTCTGATTTGTGTCTTTTATCCTTTCTACTGCTTTCTACTGAGAACAATTTATTCATATACCAGGTTTTATCTGATGCCTACTTAAAAAAGTGATTTTCACCATTGTTGCATGCATTCTTCTTTTAATATGCTGGTAGGAAATAATCTCCTCTAGTTTCCCCCACCATCCCAGAAGGGATACTCTGTATTCAAAGTCTGTGTCAGAAGTTGAATTCTCAGCTAGAACAGTCTTTTTGCCTTACTGCATAAAACATCCTTGTCTCTTGGGTCTGTACAACAAAATAGCCTGTGAAATAGGACACTGCACATGAGTTTGTCAGCTCTGTCCAAATTAAATGTTTCTGCCCCTCGTAGCACATTCTAGGATGCGCCTGTATTTCTAAACTGCAGTGTGTCATGCTGGTGACATGCTGTGGTGGCGTGTTGTAAAGGATATAACGTGATCTCACAAAACTCAAGGCATGAGAGGAAAGATTAAATCATCTGGGCTAATCCTTTACTTGCTGGATAGGATTTATATTTGACATTACAGTACAAAAGACAGCAGAAAAAATGGTTGTTTTTGTAAATAGAAGAGCGAATTCTCTTTCAGCATTCTTTTGAAGTGTCCTCATCAAGGGTTAGGTTTACATCTTGCCCTTCAGAAAGGACAGAGAATTGATAAGGCATCAGGGCTGTCACAGTAGTTTTATAGTTCCAGATGATATATCATTCTCTTTGGAAAAATGACCTAAGAGTAAACTCAAGAAATAAGATTACACCGGAGTTGGAGAGTGTTCAAGAAGCATTTGAATCTGATATGAGTGGGTTTACATTTCACTGCATTTACTGATGTGCAGCATACCTTAATCCTATTATGAAGGTGAAGAGGTGCTCAGTTTTGATGGAGAAGATTCATTTCTCCATGAAGTTTGCATGGAAATCCTGCAAAAGTTTTGGATGTTTACTTCTACATACACGTGAAATATTGAATGAGTGATGTTTTGGGACTTGGTTCCAAAGAGCAGTGAGCAGATATTTAAAGGCTAGCATCTTATTTGACCCCCTTGTTTAGAAAAAGGGAGGAAAAAAGTCAGTCTTGAGTGTCCTCCCTAAAATTTGTGGCTTTACAATATGAATTTTATTTTTTTTCAAAACCTGTTTGATATGTTGGCTGTGAGATGGTCAAACAAGATGTTTCAGCAGACTGTGACTTTTTTGCTTTTCTGAGGGTTCTCTTGTGAGGCTTTTTCCTTTTGTAAGTCCAAAGTGAAGTAACTAGGAGGAGGGATGTCTTTCTGCTCCCCCACAACTTTAGAGTGCCAGTTACTACATGTAAGATGCAAGACAAAAGAAATCACACAAAACCATTGTCATTGTGAGACAAGGCGAGTTGATAGAAATCCTACTGTGCCTGGATACTTGAGAGAATTTTATTGTATTACTGACTGAAGAATTTCTGCTTATTGTCACTTTTTTTTCTCTTTGTGTTTCAGAGCAGCAAAGAAGCCCTTTCAGAAGTCAATGCCACTGGAGTTGCTATGCTGTTTTCTGCTGGGACTTTCCTTTATGTTGCCACAGTTCATGTCCTCCCAGAAGTAGGAGGAATTGCTCATAGCCACAAACCTGAATCAACTGGAGGAAAAGGACTCAGTCGTCTGGAGGTGGCAGCCCTAGTATTAGGATGTCTTATTCCTCTAGTTTTGTCCATTGGACACCATCACTAAACACTCAAATTTCACTGTTCTCCTCCTCGATACGACATGAGCGGCAAATGTCTGCTGCTCCTTTTATCATTCTCTTACCCATCATCCACCCCATCCACTTTATGGAGTTCAGAGGGAATCTTGATTGCAAAATGAGGAATACTGGGAAAGTTTTTAGTGTAGCAAAATGTACTTTGGCAGCCGGACGTAAATTCTGTGTAACTTTCTTTTCTGAAGACATTTGCTATTTTAATTGTTACTTCTGGCCCTATTCTCAGGGAAGATGGAAGTTGAAGTTTAAGAAGGGTGAGCAGGGAAGAACATAGCAACTCATCACGAAATTGCAATCACCAAAGTCTCCTGCAGTTCAGCTTTCACAGCTGAGAGCAAAACCCAAGGATGGCTGCGTTGTGAGAGGCTGAAGTCTCACCAATGAAGAAGGGGACTCTCCCCCATCGGTTCTGCATTGTCCTGGCAACACGACTGGCTCTTGTGAAGCTTGTCGCTAATTGTATTGCAGAAATGGGCTACACTGGGAACTCTGGATAGCACTGCTATTGTCACAGAAGTGTCACTTAATAGGAAAGAAATTATGTAGACAATGTGTAGGATTAGAGTAAGAAATCAGCTGGTTAAGAAGGTGCAAATGAGTTTTGCAGTGTATTCCATTGTTTAAGACAAAGGATAGAAGCAAGGAGAATAGTGATTTGATTGTTTATTCAATTGTTAATAAATTCTAAAAAGGCACTGTTTCTTGGGAGGTAGTCTTCTGCCAAGTCAGTTGAGTGTTAAGCACCAAAAATGTTAGCAGGAATTACATATTGGCTACTGTGATAACACTACTGCTGTTGGGAGAGGTATCCATAGTGCCCTTTGAAATAGAGCTGTTCTGGGCCCTGAGGAGTAGAAATCTGATGGAGACAACTGTTGAGGGACCAGAGAACTTTACTAGCTCATTTTCAAAAATCTGAACTGCTGAAATCAGTGGAGGGCTGTGTGGGTTTTTCACTAAATAAAGGTATTACAGCTAACAAAACAATATGTTTAGTTAAATATTTATGCTGCAGATAGAGTACAAAGTGTTTCTAAAGCAGTTCTGAACAAAAAACCAAACAAACCCACAAACAGAATACCAAACTGGTGGGTTCCCAGTGGACCTGTTAGATATTTTGCTTTTCCTTTGGGAATTGTTCGTTTGCCCCTTACTGATAAGCAATGGTTTTGGTGAATCTACTGGAGGACTTTCCACCAGTTGCTGGTGTCTCTCACTACAGAGGAGTGGTAAAAGATCCCTCCATTTCCAAGGCACAGCTTTGTTTTATCAGGCACCATTTCCCTTATGCAAAACATGTTATACTCTAATAACTCTAGTGCATTGGAAAGTCAGGAATGCTTGATATGCACAGAATCAGCATAAAATTCTTTCTTTAGGGGAAAACTTTCTAATGCTGTACCCCTTTTAAGCTATACTTGTCTGCACTTTTTGAAGATAACATTGCCAAATATATTGTTCTTTTTTCTTTTTTTTTTTAATTTTGAAATCTTGAAATAACTTCTTAACTGAAGTGCTTCTTTTTTCCATTTGAATGAGTGCGACTGTTGTTCATGCCATTTATTACTTAAACTGCACAGCCCATTGTGCCTCATAACTTCTTTATGTTTTTGTTATTGTCCTGTTTGTTCATTCAGAGAGTAATGGTGTGGCCTGGCTCTTGGACTAGTGATTGCCTTGTCTGCTGGCTCTAACAATATGAGTGTATCCCAGGATTGAACCTAGTACTGAATCCCAGGAGTGCTTATTCATTTGTGTGTTTTACTATATGAGATCAACGGAAAATTATTAGAAGTAATATTTTCCCATAAGATAGTACTTTCAGACAGAATTAGTGCTTCAGGCCTAAACAAGCATTTTTTTATATTAGACCTTCAATATTGTGTTCTGAAAAGCCACTGCAGAATTAGTGATGAGATCATGTTCTGTGCATTTTTAAATGGTTTTGTCTGTTTGTTTTGGTTTTGGGATTTTTACAACCTACAGAATGCAACAGGTAGGCGACTGCTTTAAAAAGTTCAGCAGGACAGGTTCCTAACACATGCAAATGATACACAGGGATGTTCACTCCAGAGTTCTGTTCTTCCAGATTTCTCCCTAATTACTTTCTTCCTTGATAATGTCACTATTTTAGTCCTCCCACATAACCGTTTCCAAAAGCTGGAGGGTTTGCAAGAACAGGAGGTAGCTTAGTGCAGCACTAGGTGCTTGCATTTCATAAAGCTATAAGTTTCTATTCTTTAAACTCTGTCCTATCACTTGCATGTCCACCCCATCCTGGGAGTTAAGCTGACATCCTGACTACATTCCCCTTCAGCCTCACTTTGTGTGTAACAATAGCAATGGTTTACCGAGGTTACAGAGGTCCCATTTCATGCCTTTTGTTCTAGGCTGAAGCATGTGGGTAGTACCTTCTTACATGGATCAGTGTCTCTTGGTGAGGATGTGGCAGCCAGGCTTTTCACTGCTGTCATAACCTCTGGCATATTAATCATTGGTGTCACTGCTGAGAGGTCTTGTCATCTTTGCGTTTTCCTGTCCTGCATATCATGTTTCCAGTTTCTGGGGCAGCCATCAGAAATAGTAATACTCAGTTTAATGGTACATGAAGTATAGAGGCCAAGTTATAACAGCAGGTGAGGGAGTTTCAATGAAAACATTAGCAACTTAAAATTGGCACAAAAATTCTGAAAACATACTTTTCGTTTTGGCATTTGGTTAAGTGACAGAAGACTTCTGTGATTTTTATTTTTTCTTCTACCCATTTAGAAGTAGCAACAGCATTTTGTTTTGGCTGCCTGTTGAATTACTGTTTTCAATTCTGTAACTGAAAGTGCAGTGACTAAAGAAGCTTTTGGTTATGTTGATGTGGAGAATGTAAAAATTTATATTATCAAACCTTTGCAAATTTTTACTACCAAATGAAGGATTATTTTCTTGAAGCAGAATATTTTAATGAGTTAAATGAAATGGTCCATTTTATTATAGCCCTTTCTTTCTACCTATCTCCCCATCTGTCACAGTAAATCCAAGCATTGTGTGTAGTCAGGGCCATCTGCTATCATTTTCTGCTCCTCAGGAGACATTGGTGCAAACAAATTCCTCTTACTCTCTCTGTAATAGCCCTCTCTGCCTATTTTTTCTCCTGTGAGGTAGGTGGCAGCAGGTCTAGGAGGTAAATGCATAAACCAAGTGCCAGTCATGTCCCCCTTTCTGTAAGTCTGTCTAGGAGATCTATAATCTTCTCATCACCTGTTTCTTTTAAGCTAATGATTTCCTAATTTGCAATAGGAATTGGACTAAAGCTGTTTCAGTTGATCCTCATGTCTTCAGGTATTTTCCCTACTGTTCTAATGCTTTTACTGTTCCTTATATAAAGAAGGGAAATATTTCTTTTTCAGCACTCAATGACAGATGCAGAAGCTGCACTGACATTAATTTAAGTATTGGCAGAGCTGTCACACCAAGACAGGATTTTTTGATTGTTGTGGATTGTCAGATGACTGGGTGTTATACACAGAAACCCACTGTTGACTACAAAGAACTATTTCCAGGTGGATTATATAAAAGGCTAATCTTAGTCAAGAGGCCCAGTAAAACCATGTTGTTTATTCAGGAACTAGTTCAGAGCCTTCAAAGAGCTTTTGACAGTAGCAGGTGTGTCCATGCTGATTGCAGAAAAGAGAGGTGATATGGAATAAATGTTCCTGCTGCTCCCTTTCTGTTCTGTGCTGGGACTTGGGGAAAAAGAGAAGGGAAGTGTACTTGTGTTCTTTTAAGGGTGGAAGGAGGAGGAGTGATTGCAGTATGGTGGGAATGTTTATGATGAATATCAGATTCTTTATCACAAATTTCAGATTCCTGTTCACATCAAACTTCTTTTAAAATTTTTTTTTTTTTTCTTACTGTTCTTATGTCTCTTAGCAGCCTTGGCTTTCCAGGGAAAAACATTGTGTGGTCATTGCTGTTTACCTGACTCCATGTACGGAACTGTAATTTTAATGTCTTTTTTCCAAACCATTTGTACACAAAATCATTCCATGAATGGCTGCCTTATAATTTTTCCACTTTAATTGTGAATGGTTAAAATAATATTGCCGTTTTCAGTTTGTTTTATTATATTAAATTTTTACTAGGTGCAGTGCTTCGGAGTTGGCTTGTCATTTACTGCATGGGGTTTTGTGACAGCTCTGACAGAAAGAAATGACAGTCTTAAATGGGATGCAAGCGGTGCAGACAGTATGTTTTATTTTTGTGGCAGTGTGTTTGCTGCTTTTCTTCATGATGTCTGAGCACCTCCTGCAAACCTGGAATGTGAAACTGCATGTTGGGAGGCAGTGTAGCAGGTGGATTTGGATATGGCTGTGAACGTGTTCAGAGGTACTAATGCAGAGATGATGGGGCATTTGGCAATTTGTGTCTCTCCCAGAGTGTTTAGGAGTTGGCATTGCCTGAAGCCATCTCCTCCTGCATCCCTAGAGCACCCCCAGGGAAATGTCTGGAGCTTCTAAGGCTGAGACCTCTTTGGAGGGCAACAAGGAGATGATGAGCTTAAAGTTACTGCAAGTCACTGTTCAAAGGTTTAAGGACCCTTTGGAGCTAAAGGAAATTGTGTTTAGTCCATCCCGTGCTCTCAGTCTTGTCAGTCCCAAACCCGAAATGCAAACACTAAGTCCCTCCATTCTTTTTGGAGTCTTTGTGACAAAGTAGTCTTTCTTACACATGTATGGGCCTCAGTGAAATTTGGATGAAAAGTCAACTTTAAACCCTAGCCTGCCTTTTGTTCTTGTCTTACGAGGGAAAAGTGCTGGTGAAATATTTCATGCCCGTTATTTGGTTTGTTGGGGTTTTTTCCCCTCTTACCGTCTTGCTCTTTTCAGGCACTGAGTCACAGCTTGGCTTTCCTTGTGACTGCCCAGTGATCCTACTACTTACCTGTTGACAGCTCTTCAGTGTTGCTTTGCCTTCACTGGTGATGCAGTTTCTCTGGAAGGCAGCTCACCTTCCTCCCACAGCCTACAAACACATGGAAGCCTGTGAAGCCATAGCTCTCTGTTCTCTCTAATGCCATGGTGGTCATTATAACTGAGAAGGGATTGCAAGTGCTCTTGCTGTGAAGAAAACCTACCTTTTCAGGCTCCTCAATTTCTCTGGGTTTTATTTTCCACCAACATAATTTTGAGTGGCAAAGAACAGTAGGATATTAAATTTTAGTAGTGATCTCTCAGAGGTGCTCAGGCAGGGGTTAGGAGGAGTGCTTGGAAAATTAATTCTGTTATCAGAGCTAAAGCTTGCAAGGCAGTCAGGTTTTTTTCCTATAAGATACTTTAAGCCACATTTTTAGGGTATATACATTTTATTAAGATTTTTTTAAAATCCAGTGAATTGCACATTGTGTGCTGTGATTATAGAAGAGACAAACTATTAGCAATTCAGTGGATTTATATGGCAAGATGCAGCTTTAAAGAATGACCACACTTAGGCACCTTTGACTAAAAATGTTACTTTATCATACTTGGTTGGGACTAGATTTAACGTTTTAAAACACACGTAGGACTCAGATAAATAAATTAATTGGAGGAGCAAATGGAAATGTGCTTGTCTTGCTAAAGCATCTGCCATTGTGTGTAGTATATTAGGGGTTTGTAGAAGAAAGTTATTACCACTGCAGCATTTTTTTGCTACTGTCAGGATTTAGAGCAGGGATGAGAACGGGAGTTGGGATACTTGGAATAACTAGGAAGTTGACTCCCTGCCACAAGGCAGTCCATAAGAAAACACCTGCATAGGCTTTTCAGATCTGTGGGTAGATCTGTGGGGCTTGGGTTTTGCAAGCCAGTGGTCTGCAACTTTGTCTCTTGACCTTGTATGATAAATCTATCAGCTGGACAATGCATGAAGGGATAAAACAATCTGAGCAGCTTACACATGGACTGGCCGTTGCCTCTCTGGTGTGAGGATGGTACTTGGCAAGTTCCTTAGCATATTGTGGGAAGGCACTAATTGAATGTGATCTAAAGCACTGATTGCAGAGTGATAGAGGCTGGAAGAGACCTCCAAAAGTCATCTGGTCCAATAACACCTCAGCTCAAGCAGGGTCACCTGGAGCCAGTTACCCAGGACCATATCCAGATGGCTTTTGAGTATCCCCAAGGAGGGGGACTCCACAACCTCCCTGGGCAACCTGTGCCAGTGCTCAGTAATGCAGTAAAAAAGCATTCAGAGGGAGTGTCCTGTGTTTCAGTGTGTGCCCATTGCCTCATCCTGTAACTGGGCAGCCCTGGAAATAGTCTGGCTCCATCCCCTTTGCACCCTTCTCTCAAGTGTTTGTATGCATTGATGAGATTCCTCTTAGAGCTGCTGAGTTGACATAGTATATAGATGTTCTCCATATTTTCTAGCTACCCTGTAAGCAGGACTGGGTTTTAGACTTGCATTTGCAGAAGAGAGAAAGGGGAATGTTGCTGTTATAGGGTGAGTGATGTATGCATTTGGAAACTTCATGCATCCATTTGAGAGCTAGCACTTGATGGAGATGATTCACAAGCAATTCATTAAAAAAAAAGAATTTATGTTTTTCTTCTGCACTTGCTGTCTACAGACTTATCTAAGATCCTGTCAGAGTGCTTAGCTCTTTCTCTCCAGCAATAAGCAATCCTCTTGCTTGCTTGCTTTTGATTTTTCTGGTAGCTCATAGGACTTGTGTCATTAAGAAAGAGTGTAATCCGTTTATCCTGGCTTAAGCACAAGAGAATATGATTAATGTAAAGTCAGTAGGAAAACTGAAGCAAACAACAGAGGTGCTGTTAAAGCTGCTACAAGCAGATGTAAAGCAGCAAGAAGGGAAAGCTAGTATTTTTCCCAGACAGAGTCGTGTTTTTTGGCAAGTAGAACTCAGTTTTAATGGTAAGGCATTATGCAGTATATTAGCATTTTTGTAGTATATTTAGTAAATATGCCACCTCAGTAACTGGAGACTTAATCACTATAGTCTGTGGCAAATCCTTTTGGAGATGTGAGGAAGTGCTTTGGGTGCAGTTATGCTACAAGAGCTACCACTACAAACTTAAATATTTAGGAGCTGTGGTGTTGCAGGCTTCCTGATGATTGCTGTAGAGTGTTCCTTCATTTGTTAAGGAAATAAAAATGTACATCAGCATTTTTATGAGAGACTCATTAGGGATGAGCACAGCAGCAAGATGATGAGCTGTCATCTATTGTTCCAGCTTACAAATTAAGACATTCTTCTACTGATATGTGCAAGCCTTATCCAAATATCCCTGCAGGCAGAATTGCACAACATTCCACCCTCCTTATCACAGCACTTCTCCCTCTTGTCTGCGATTTCAAGAAATTAACAAAACCTTATGGTGGGTGGTGGGCAAAGAAAAATTCCTAATTCAGAAAAACTTGTAGACCTAATAAAAATTAAGCTGTATCATGCTGACTGACACCAAAGCTACAGAGTATTTAGAAAATCTAAAAGCAGATTGAAATTATTAGGGGAAAAATGCTTGTTCTGTATCTGTATGCCCAGCCAGTATCTGAAGTGGTAATTAACTTATGATATATGATTATAGTTATCTTGGAGTCTGTGGAGGTTAATGGGCTTCTGCTGTCTGAAGAAACATTTTCAATGAGATACTCATGGTTATACAGGGTTGAAGAGGCCTGCTAAAAACCCTGCTTACAAGCCCTACTACTACTCAGAATGACTCTTACTGTTGCACCTCTTACTCAAGTGTTTCTTGCCCTCAGAGGGTGATGCTATCGGTACAATGAGTCGAGTTTTAGGGCTGCAATGGATTTCCCATGTTCTGTTGTCTCTTTTTGACAGAGAAACTGAAAAGTGACTGATCTTGAATGAAACTTTGTACCCCTGATGTCTCCTCTGTGCAGACACTTCATGTGGAGGTGACTGGGTACAAGTGGATGACTAGGCGGTGGGTCTGGAAGCTTTTTCATGTTTATCCCTACAATCTAAACTTCAATATTATGAAAGAAGTCCCATCTACAAAAGCTGTGTGTCAGCATGGCTCACAGGAGAGTAAAAGGAGATGTCCCTTAGCCTGCTGGATGTTGCAGAGAGCAATGTCTTCGATGTCCTTCCTTGTTCAACAGTTTATCTTTCATCTGGCTGCTGGCTCTCCTCAGCATTGTGGGGCTTGTAGTAGAGCTGTCGTGGTCTGCTGCTATGATAGATGGCAGCAGTAGATCTTTGTGCCTCTGTACTTAGATAACCACTTGAGAATGTGGATAGGAAGGAGGCAAGAGGCGTCTTGTGCCTGCCCTGTGTATGTGCACAGCAGGAGCCCAGACCTTGCTCTGACTGGCTGGATGAGCAGGACCAGGAAGGAGAAACTTGAAGTGAGGGCTGCTGCAACTAGAGCTGAGGGGTATTGCACAACTTGTAGGGGAAGGGTGTGAAAAACACCGGCGCTGTGGTCCCTGCAGTTTCCATGCCTGAATGAAGTCCTAATTGTAGTGTCCTTGCTTTCTAAGGCCTTGCCTTCAGTGATCACAGCAACGGTAGGTGTAAAGGAAGCACTGAATGTGTATGCAAGAGCAGTTGTGGTCTCTGTGTGCATGTGCAGGGCATTTTACGAGCTTCAGATTAAATACGAATGTGGGTTGGGCAGTTCTGTTTTCCTGGATACATACTTATTGTTCAAAAGCTAAGCCTGTGGATTGTTTCCCTCTTTTGACCGTAGGGAACAAAGTGGGTAGAAATTGGTGGACTGCAATCAATATTGAAATCTTTGCAGTTGAGAAATACCTTGTGGATAGAAGTCCAGACCTAACCTGGTTTTAGAAAGTTGGAGAATTCAAATATACTGACTGGTGTTGAAACAGCTAAGGAGTGTGTTTCCCCAGAATGGGCAGTCGTGGATCTCATGTGCTTCTTACTGGACTGTTTTGTCAGATCTGAAATGTGCTGGGGGTTCTCTGGTTGTTTGCCTGTCTTAGTATGCAGAGGTATTACATTTCCCCCTCCATTATTCTGCCAAAGAAATGCTAACAAATGCTCCTCTTTTGCAGGACTTTTTTGACTGCCCATGGTACCCAAACTACTGCCCTGGTATATGTATTCTTGTGATGTTCTGGATTTAGTACCAGTGTCACACGTGAGGAACAGTGGCTGAGGGAAATCAAGTTACGTGCTTAGATTCATAGAATATTCTGAGTTGCAAGAGACCCACAATGGCTATCGAAGTCTTGCACATGACAACCTCAGTCAGATAAGGACATTGCCAGATCTGGAAGCTAAGTTCTGGGATACTGAACGGTGCTTCCATGCTCTCTTTACAAAGGCAACACTTTCTGTGTGCAAAATTAACGGGACTGAGTAAGCAGTTGCAACTTCCCCTAGAAGAACTGCTCTGAACATTGTCTCTGATCAGTTTGGTAGATCTCTGAGTGTCTGAGCACTATGGGGTGCATAGGACAAAAAAAGTCTTTACAAATTTCTGAGCTGTCCTGTGCATATCCTGTGCTACTCACCTGGCAAGTGTATCATGGGTAGTTCTCTACTTGACTTTGATACTTTCTATGCAGAAAGCTTCCAGCACAGCTGGCTAAGCCATTGCTGCTCAGCTGTGTCACCTGGTCAAGCCATGTCCTTGGTAACTACCATTGCTGCTGTCACATTTGGGATTGAGTGGAACTATGTTAATCACAAGCAGGTAAGATGTAGCTAAAATGAAATGCACCTGGAACGGTAAATAGACATGGAGGTGGTGTGTGTACCAAGCAGCAAGCTCACCAGCTCTGAAAGCTGTTACAAAACCTTGGGGAAAGGTTTGTTCTTTTCTGTCCCTGTGTGTGCAGGTTCAGCCACTCCTCCTGCTGTGGCAAGTGGCACTCCCGTGTCTGCTGCACTCTCCCACATCCTCAGAAATGGAACTGGGATTTGGCTGGCTGGGGCTGCTGGAGCAGTGTGATTTGCAGATATGCAGCACTGCCCTTCCCCAGGGAGGAAGGGAAGGGAGCATGTTGCAGTGGATTCATAATCTATTGAAAGAAAGAAAACAAGTAGAGCTGTATTTATTCTGCTGTTGAACAAGTTGCTGTTTGGAAGCAGCCTATTTAACTATTCAAGCTCCAAGCATTTTCTGTTTGTCAGCCATGTGATCATTTTGTGGTATTTAGGCTTGATGGGGGGAAAAACTGGTGCCTTGCAGAAAGCCTGTGGGCTGTCTTCTGGAGGAAGCTTTCAAATGTAGCTGACCACTCTGATGTATTCTGAAAAATGGCTTTTTAGCAGAAATCTTTGTTTAACAAAACAAAACACCAGAGTAGATGAGTTTTCTTCCAGAAGAGATCTCTTAGTAGGATTTTTAACAGGGAAAATTATCTCTTTTTCATGCTGAGAGAAATAGTCATTGACTATGGTGTCAGTTGCTGAGAAAACTACCTTCCAAAAGCCAAGCTATGGAGCTGGCTGCTTGCTATCAAATCCCTTTGCTTCAGTAAACTGATACCTTATTTTCTGTCTTCCTCTAAGTCTCCCGAAGTGACGCTATATCCACAGCAAAAAGTTGGATTAATATGACTCCTGGGCCATCCAGCATGGATCTGAGTGCATTTGAAGGGCTTTGGAACAGGTCACTGAGACCATGTAATTCTTACCAAGGGATGATGTCAAACAGGGTTATACATCTGTAAGGGTAATGTCAGATGGGGTTGCAAGTCTACAGAGGCACTTGACTTTCATGCCATTTACTGAGTAACTTTTCTTTGAGTTCTGCAGAACAGCTCTGACTTTCCATTTGACACTGAAAATTTAATCATGTGCAAAAGAAACATGCTCTGTCAGTGTATTTCACTAGAGGTGGATTGATGGTAGTTGCTTTTGTTCTATTTAAAATAGCCTCGGCACACAACTGTGTACCTAGGAAGCTGGAGCATCACTTTGAGGAGTATGTGTGACATTTTGTCTTTGCAAGAATGGTGTATCATAAATGAAACTGGAGCTGGACTTCTCCACGTTGTTCAGGTACCTGCTAACACCTCCCATAATTGCTAATGTTTCTCAGGGTTAAAAATGGCTATGGAACCTATCAGAAGCTGTAAAAGGAAAGCGAATCTAGCTTACTGGAAGGTAAGATCTGAATCTCTCCAAACCTGCAGCAGCTCTGACCCATCTCAATTTACTGGCCCCAGTCCAAGAAGCAGTTTGTTCCTTTCTGCATAGCCCAGTATTGTAAGGCTGCCCAGAACATGAAGGTATAACTTTTCACTTAAAAAAAAAATTTAAAAATACAAGCCTCCTCCTAAGCTGAAGTTAGCCAGTATACATCTCCTTAAACTGAAAGGGAGCGTCTTTGAGCTAGAGGGTGGCCTGTGATGAAGGCACATGGTGTAATTCTTGGGCATGACCTGTGCAGGGCTAAGAGCTGGACTTGATGATCCTTGTAGGCCCCTTCTGACTCAGGATATTCTGTGAAGAACTGTTACTTCTGGATAGCTTGCACTACTGTCTGCTTCAAACATACTATTTTTGGCAAAAATTTATTGGCTTGATGTGCAGGAAAAATAAAGACAATATATTATCAAAATAATTGCCATACCAGTGTGGTCTTTTGCTCCACAGAAAGGTTTTCTGATTAAAGCTCCAGTGCTTTTTCTCAAGGATGTACAGCTGTGTTTCCCCTTCATTAGATTAGTAGACACATAAAGGAAATGTTAAAAGAACCACTATTACTACAAATTACTGTGTTCAGACACCAGCAGTTACGAAATTCACCTTGCTGCTGTCTACTGCCCTAGCATTGCTGGCCTGTCACTTGACAAAAGCAAGTTGCTCTTTCTCTCCCCTGGACTGTTGACTTTCAAGAATTTGCTGTAAGTAATCAGTGCCTTGCTTGTCTTAAAGGCCTCCAGAAGAAAAAAAAAAATCTCACTTTTTGATGTTCAAAGCTAGAAACCTCTTTACTCTCTTGCTCTGTATAAGATAAAAATAAGAAAGAATGAAAAATAAGTAAAGGATGAAAATCTGTTTCTCCTCACCACAGGTCACTGCTGTCAGATCTTTGCATTGTTGGTGCAGTACAATGGCAGGGTCACTGGTTCATTTTTACATGGGAGCTCTGTGGCTTTTCATTGTACATTTACAGAGTAAAGCAAGGCTGTAGGGCCCAGAATGATTTTTACCCTTTGTGCAACATAATTGGGGGAAAATTTTCCCTCTCCTGGTTATGAGTAGTATTTCCTTCTTGGTGCTGTGTATGGAATGGTGTCTATAGCATTAATGCTTCTCTTCTGAGGTATAGTGTTATATTCAAGAGTTAGAGCTCAGGTGAGATGGAGGCAGTATCTGCTGCTCTCTTCTCCACCCTCTGCCTTAATTTCACTCTGAGATGAGCTTTGCTGCTGCTTGGGACATGTCCTGTCTGGGACCAAAAGGTTGGTCAAAGCCAGGGTGAGAGAAAGTAAAAAATCATGGAGTTTGCTGACTCTGTCACCTATTGATCAGTTGTGACTTTTATCAGGGACCTGCATCTCTAATTTCTCAAATACTGAATGCAGCCTGTGAACCTGAGGCAGGCTGTCTGCATCTCCTCTCTTTAATATGTTTTGCAAGTGCCTCTGACTGTATAAAGCTAAGTGAGCCCATGTCCTGTGGTGTGACCCAGCCTGTAGCACATCTCAGGTTTCTGATCGGGGATAGAAAAGGACCATGTGTCTGCTCTGTGTCTCTTCTGAACAACTGCATTGGGAAGGGCTGACATCCAGCAATTACAGCATCAGAATCAATTCACATAGGATGGCACAGGTTAAATCAGGAGCAGACGCCTCAGCATCTATGGCATACTTGCCATACAGCATGTATGTGTCTGTATTGGTTATATGATATTCCAAAACCTCAGATGCTTTAGCAGATGGGATTCTCCCCTAAATTCTAATCCTGGAGGGGAGGCGGGATGCAGTAAAGAACAATATGATGCTAATCTGCTTTCCTGTTGGCATTACAATAGACATGTTCTTTTGGAGAATGGTGTATCTGTGCAGGAAGAAAGGGTTTCAAGAGAGGAGCAAGGACTTAGGGAACCAGATGAAAAAGCTTGCTGTGGGAGTACTAAGCAGGAGATGAATGCGGATTTACCTGAGCTGTGTGACATATTCCTACGTGTCCAAGTGTTGTGGCCAAGAAGGAGCTGGTACCTAAGATGCAGGGCAGAGGCTGTTCTTCCCACATCTCCAAGATGCAGCAAGGTATGAAGGCAGGCAGAATTTTATGCTCTAACTTTGATCAGCAATGGCCCTTTAAGGCAGAGCAAGGCGTGCAGCGTGGACACTGCCCAGTCCAAACCCAGCAGCCACGTGAACTCTCCCCAGGTGGGCAGTGCCAGGCTGGCACAGCAAGCCCCCTCTCCCCCCCTGCTCTGATGACAGAGGGAATCTGATTGAACTTGCTGGCTTCCACTCACTCTGCCCCAATTTTCCTCAGGACAAATGAGAAGAACGTGTCTCCAAGCACAAGATTTTGGGAATATGTGTCAGAGATGCCTGTCAGTAAAACATCCGTCTTGTCCTAATTTCTGCATGGAATGCTGCAATGTCGAGTGAAATAACCTTCCAAGCTGGCTCTGGTGCAGAGGTATTTTGGCTTCTCTTATTGCTGAGAGCTTTCTTTCTGATGAGCTCTTTCTGCCTCTCTGTGTTTCTGATGTCTGACTCTCTTCACTCTTCTTTTTCCCTTGGGCTGGGATGTGTGCTGTTTGCAATGCATCAGGAAGTAATACGCAATGAGAAAACTCTCATCATCTGTGCATCAGGGAGAGAATTACTGACTGAGTGCTGAGCAGTCAAGTTATTGATTCAAACCAAAGCCCAGTCTCTCTGTCTGCTGGGCTGGGTACGTCCTGCTGGTTCATTGCATTTAATCGGATTCCCTGAGCTGCCACGCAGAGGGGGAGAGTTAGAACCAGATCTATTTAAAATGTTCGCTTCAAAATCCAGTTCTGTATCCCCTTCTCCATCCATGGAACAGGCAGATTCGGATGCTCTGGACATCAGCACCAAAGTGCAGCTGTATGGTGTGCTCTGGAAGAGACCCTTTGGGAGGCAGTCGGCCAAATGGTCCAGGAGGTAAGCCACAGTTGTTGAGGGATGCTCGGGGAAAATACAAAGCCTAAGGGTTCTGGGATAACTAAAGAGCCTGAGTGCTTGACTCTTCAAGTGCAACCAGCCAGGCAGAGGTTAGGGGTAAAACTTGGGGCATAGCTTCCTTGCTGTTCTGAGTCTGCTTTACACATGTGGCACACCCCACTGGGCTCTGTTCTTTATCTGTCCAGACCTTATGCTATGCGCACTTCAGGCTGGGAATAGAGTACCTGCATCCTCTGGATAATTTGACAAAAGAGGAAGAGTCAGCTCATGTATTTTGCCCCTAAACTGCCTGACTTTGTGCTTTTAGCACTCAAAGCTCTTTGAACCCTTTGGGTGCGAGATGGCAGGGCTGAGCTGACTACATGTGGGTCTGTGTGTGTGTGTGGTCTGCAGGGGTCTGTGGACCAGCACCAACACTGCTGTGCTGCCTGACAGTGACGGCATGCTTGGAACAGCATATGTAGACTCTTCCCTGGGGAGAAGGTGGCTCTGCATTCCCTCCCATCTGGCGTTAGGGAGTTGTAAGCTGCTGTGTGTTGTTTATCAGCAGCCAGGAAGTTTGGAGCTGGAAAGCATTTGCTATAACCTTTAACCAAGGACAGAAGTATGTTCTATAATACTGACGTGGTGGGTCAGTTTTAAGTTTAGAGCTGGTGTAGTTTCTTTATGCAAATCACTGAATCTCTGGCACTTACCTTTCGTGAGTAAGTACCTCTTTGTTTGTATCTACACTGCAGATTGCAGCAATCTATTTCTTATGCCAGCTTTCCCGGCTTTCCATAGTGCTGCCCAGTCTGTGAAGATGGCATAGCCTGAAAAAAAACATTACTTGGGAAGCAGTTTTGTGTTGGTAGCAGTCTTTGACTTGTGTGTGTGGGTTTTATTCCCTTCCCTGTCAGCAATGGCCTGTTTTCACCCAGAAAATAATTTGTGCTGATGCTCTTTACTCAGCTTCCAAATATTGATATTTAAATGAATTGTGTCTGGAAACTAATGTGACTGTGCTACGGAAAAGAAGTGGACAGAATAACAGAGGGGAAGGAGATATTCTTAAAAGGCTCTCCCTGATAAAAATATCTTGCAGGCAAATGGCTCATCTCTGCTCCCTCTGTCATTATTTATGTAGTGCTGTTCTATTCCTAGAAGTCACCCCCATCTTCAGCAAGTGGTAAATATTTCAGTGGTAGCAGCTGGGAACAGAAGGGAAGGTGACTGTGGGGCAGGGATGATATTGAAGATTAGTTGCAAGCACAGCAGCTGAGCGTCCTGGGGGACCGGACACAGGCCAGTGAGAGTTGAACACTGGGAATCTGTAGGGTTTGGAAGGAAGTGGGTATTGGAGTAAAAAGACTTGAACAGGAGGAACAATGTGTTGTTGGTTGGTTTGTTTTATCATGGGAGAATCTTGCTTTAAAGTAAAATTACCTTGGATGTTATTATAACAAATCATTATGGGGAGATAAGGAACAATTAATTAATTTCCCCCTCTTTCCCCCCATGCCCAGCAACACATAGCTGGTCAAGTGCATTTTTCTTAATGAAAAGGAGATATTTCCCACTCCAGTTAAATTAAGAAAATTCCTAGTACCTATCTCTTAAAGAAAAGAAATCCTGTTCCTAACGTGAATTTTCTTTCCTTGTAAAGTAATATCCTTTCAACAGAGAAGCAACTGTCTTCTGAGTTTACCAGTGCTTTTGACCAGTCTAAGCTTGGGTCACTGCTGGAGTGGTTTTGGAAAATCATATTCTCAGTCCCTGACTTATGGTCCTCCTCTTCTGAACAAACTGCCCCCCGTCCTTCCTTCCAATGAATAAGAAGCAATTTAGTCTCTCCAAGTACAAAACTTTTACTGGTAAAGGCATCAGCCTGACACAGAGGCTGGAGTGAAATGCATAATGTGCGGATATGGCATGAATAGGGGCTGAAGCTTTCCAGGATGGAAGTGGCACATCCTTCTTTACTATGAATAATCACAGTCCCATATAGAAGTGTCAGGCTCTAAACTGTCTGTCACCATCCATATCTGAGACTTTGGGGTTCAGTGGGACAGTGCCAGGAGGGGGCATCTTCTTAGTGGACAATTGAGAGTCAGAACAGCAAGGTGGAGCATGAGAAATTGAAAACAAGAGAAAACAAAACAAAAAAATATGCCTATGTCTCTCAATAAATCCATTAGAGATGACAGGCTGGAAGGAGGGAAATACAGCACAGTTAAGAGAGAATTTTTTTTTCCTTTTCTTGAACCAGTCCTGTCTGTGGCATTGCAAAGCATTCACGTCACCTTGTTTTCCACAGTGGCTACTTACAGTCACAGGACAGATGGGAAAGATAATTGTTTAGGACTGCTTTCTGCTCAGAAAACCCCCTGGGAATTGCACAGCTGCAGAGCAGCGTGTGTGTGCAGCACAGGGCAGCAGGGGCTGCGAGAGCGTGTGCTTCCCTCTCATCCTTGTCAACTTCCCACTCGGCTGCTTGCTGTCAGGGAGCATTCACCTCTTCCCACTCGCTGCCAGGCCGGGCGTGCTCCGGCTACCGGGCGCCAGGGCAGGAGGCAGGCAGGAAAGTATGGAGCTGTCAGGAGAGGAAGACTGAGGGGCAAGTACTGCGGACTCTCAGCTGCCATGCTGATAAAGATCATTTGCCCATCGGTTTCCTGAGCTGTCCCCAGGGATAGAGAACTGGGCTGATCTAGTAACTGGGATTCGCTGCCTGTGCTCCTGGACTGGTGCCCAGAAAAATACCATCGGAATAAAGGACCAGGGAGACTGCTGCAGTGTTATAGTGTAACTACTTCATCTGGGTCATTGTCATGTCAAAAACTTGTACAGAGATTAGCTAATTAATTTCATTAGCCCTCTGTGATACAAAGAGAGCCCTTTTTCCTCAGAGATCAGGTATCTCAATTTGTCCACTACAGAGCTGTTGTTTCTGCTTTACGTACAAGTCACTCAAGTTGTTACTGTTCCTCTGCTATTCTGATTTAATTGCACTGTGGTTTCAGTGGTTCCTTAGTGCAGGATCCAGCAGCAGGGATGGGTGACCCAGAGTAGCTGACCACATGAATGGCTCTTGTATTACCTGTGCTGCCTGTGGGATGTAGCTGTGCCAGCCTATCTTACCTCTCACACCTTTGCTGCTGCTCTCCAAGGTTTTGAACTCTATTCCATTTTAAAATTGCTTCCTTTTTGGGTCCTTGTTTGTATTCAAAATATTCCCCTGCCTTTACAGCGCTCCATTTTCTTCTGCTGCCACATCTGTGCCTAATTCAGATACATGTTCAGTGTCTCCAGTCCTCCAGACACAGCCCTAGCTGGGTGTCTCTCCCCATTCTCCCTTGGCCATCTTTTCCCTTTCTGCTCCAGCTCAACAGGCTGCTACTTTAGTCTTCAGCCTGGTCTTGAGTCTTGTAGCTCTCTCCTCTGTTCTTTTACTTCATCCCTCTTTTCACTGTGCTGCATCAGTTGTTCCTGGATTGTTGTATGGAGACTTTGTCCTGAAGGTCTTTTAAAGTGATGATCTTGGTTGCTCAGGTGTTGCTTTCCAGGTAAGGACAGATGAGAGAATATGATTGTCCTAGAGTGACTTTATGATGCTTGTATCCCCGATCGTCTGTTCTGCTAAACTCAAAAATGAGTTTTGTCCCTTTAACCTGAGCATAAATACATAATGTCCACAAGCTAACCAGATTTTCAATGTTTTTCCTTCATTACTTGCAGTGGGATTTTGTTCTTATTTTTTAAACTCTTATTTTGTATATTTTCATTCCAAATCCCTGTATTTTCTCTCCACATCTGTGAGGTCAGGGATCTAAAAGTTCATTTATCTGGGAGAGACACATCAATTTTCAGAGATTTGTGCTATCTTTGAGTTTGGTTTCCACTGGAGCATAACCTATAATGTAAGCATTATCAGCACTGAGCAACAGAAAGTATGTAACAAACTAAAGCTTTAACTGCGGATTAACATTTAGATTAAAAAATCACACAGAATGAAAGATCAATATCTTTACCTGTCTTGAGATTATTCAGACTGAAGAGAGTGTTGAAAGTGAAACTTTCTCCATTTCATGTGGTGTGTTGACTTTTGGCATCTCTAGATTTATACTTGTGCCCACAGTATCTGGTTTCCTCCGGAGCAAGCATAGGTCGTTGGGCAGGCAGGTTTGTTCTTTTAAGATGTTATTTCTGTATTTATTGTGCTATTTATTGTGCATATAAGGCAACATTTCCCTCTAAAAAAGGAAGTCCT
The DNA here is from genome assembly GCA_013397795.1 of Orthonyx spaldingii. Classification (NCBI taxonomy): domain Eukaryota; kingdom Metazoa; phylum Chordata; class Aves; order Passeriformes; family Orthonychidae; genus Orthonyx; species Orthonyx spaldingii. The sequence goes on along the minus strand of VZTJ01003258.1, from coordinate 901,701 downwards.
CCTTGAACTAAGCATTAGAGACATAACATGAAGATACAGCTACTGATAAGAAAGCTTTCTAAGAAAGTTAATGACCAGAGGTAGGAGGAAAAATTAAACAGGAATTGAGCAGTTCAAGGATGGGACAACCACCAAGGGCAAGGTCACACCTTGGTTTCCCAGCTGAGGTAATGGTAGATGCAGCTCCTCTGGGAGGTGCACTGGAATGTGAGTCTGGGCTGAAAAGGAGACGGTCCCCCAGGTGGAAGGTGAATAGCAATTGCTCCTACTCTGATAATTTGCTGGACAGGCTGCACTGTGAATGGGCACTTTTTCAGTCCTCTACCAACTAAATAAGCTCAACACAGAGGAGTGATTTTTGCACTGAGTTATGCTGTTCTGTGTAGAGAGATTTTGTCAGGCTGTGGTCAGGAACAAGAGGTGAGGTTGGGCAGCCAACCACGATGTTCTCAGGATTTCAAATGTGTCCTGCTGAGGAAGCAAAGTGCCTGCTTCTCCTCACCTTTGATGTCAGCATGAACAGGTATAGATGAAAGGGCAAGGAGAAAAAAAAATTGGGAAGCAATAACTGCTGCTGGTGTTTGTACATTCTGAAGATGTCTGGATGTAAATATGCATGTGTTCAATGACTGTCACTTTTAAACATTAGGGAGAAGGTACAAAGTAGGTCCAGAGCTTGAGTTTGCTGCAGACTTTCAGAAGTTTAGCTTTGTTCTGTGTTTTTTTTATTGCCTCTAAAGCCCATGGTCTGTTTCCATGGCATTTGACAATTTCATGTGTGTTGCCAGAGCCGTGGCAAAAGAGCACGAGATGGAAGCTGATGGAAGCAGTAAAGATTTCACCCAAGTAAAATAATAATTATTCTTAATAATTATATGTATTGTTTTATTATTATTATGATAATTCTCTGCCAGCCTCAACATTTTTCTTTAGCTTTTGGAACTAAACTGGTACCAAATTGCTGTGCTCGTCTGTACTGGAGGCAGGTCTTGGCTCCATCTGACAGCCTATCCACTTCAGGAGAGGACTGGGTTGGGATGGGCACATGAAGACATTAGAATCATCCTTGTGGATCAGCCCCCTCAGCCTGTAGCCCATCGCTAATGATGGCTTCAAGGAAAGATGCAGGAATGCCCAGGTTGCACAAGTGGGCAGCACTGCCAGTAGAGGTCTCCTCTTGTCCCCTCCCAGAAACAGGAGGGTTTCCTGGGAATGTTCTTATTATTCACAGAAATGCCTTATCCGTTCCAGTGTCCTCATGATCTCTTGTCCTCGGGACCACATAAAAGTGATTTACACAGCTGTTTTTTGTGAAGTGTAAAAATGCATTTTTAAATAATTTCCACCTTCTTGCCTTTCACTTTCTTCCCAAATCCCTCTTTCTCATGTCAGAAAATATGTACAGAACAGGACAACACATTTCCTTTGTAATTTACTCTTTTGAAACCTCCCTACTAAACTTGTCCCCATTTTTTTTTCAGCTGAACTTCATAATTTTGGAGTGCTGCAGAGATTTAGACCAAATTGAAACTAAGTCAGGTATCTCTCCCTATACCACTGCCTGCAGAGTACACACAACCTCAATTTTTGAAGAGAGGAGGGACTCTCCCAGGGGCATTTCAAAAATCCAAATAAGTTAAAGGTGGCACTCCTTTAATCATAATTTTGAGGACATGCTCCAGTAAGTCAGAGGCTCAGCTTAGAGAAACTGTGATATTTTGTGGCTACTATACAATGATCATCAGAGCATACCTAAGGCTAAGTGAGCAGAACAAGGCATATTTTAATGTTACACATATGAGAAAAAAATATTCAATTTCCTTTGTAGTTGTGGAGGTCAGTGACAGGAGACTTTGCCAGGTGCTCTGCTTAAAAATATCTCTCAAATTTATTTCTGCTCCTGAGGTTTTTCACGAGTCACTTGGGGATGCTAGGCTGTGATTCTGTGTTAGAGTGGAAACACTTCCCTTCTGGCTTATGCTGAGGTGGGAGGAAAGAGGGTGGCAGCCAGCAGATTGCAAAATAAACATTTAGTTAGTCTTAGCCCATGTGAGAGACCCTTGAAAAAAAAGAGCAGCTCTTTCCAGTTGAATTCAACACATGAGCTAGAGAGAGTGCACATGCAGAGACGCCTGAAGTCTGTGGTCCTGTCTTGGGCACGGCGCTGTCCCAGTTCCCTGCGAGTACGCGGTGCCACAGTTTGCCCTCAGCTCTGGTGTGTGTGTGTGCTCAGGTAAACTGCAGGCATAAAGTACTTGAACTTCGCACTTGCTGTTAAACACTAGCTCTTGGCTGTGAGCAGATGTGAGGCACCTCACCTTAGACTTAGTTGGGAGCAGTAAATTCTTCTGCTCAGAAAGCAGCTTTAGTTAGGTGGGGATTTCCTTGTGCTGTGAACCACAACCTCCACTTCACCAGAATGTATTTCCCTTCTTTGTCTTAAAGGTTCTTCATAATTAAGGAAAGTTTCCTGCTGTACTATGCTGAGAGTGAGAAGAAGAGTTTTGAAAGCAATAAATACTTCAATATCCATCCCAAGGTGAGCAGTGTTTGCACAAGGAGGGAGTTATTCTGTTTCTAGTACCTGCTCCCCCTTCCTCCATGGGCCCAGCAAGTGAAGAAGAGGTAAGTCCCAGTAAGTCATAGACATCTCACAGGTCCAGGGAAGCCTCAAAAGAGAAAGAATCATATTGGTACCAATTCAGGATATTTAATGATTCAACAGGCATACGACGTCTATCTTTTTTACCTGATAGTAAATATATTCCCTTGTTTTCATGATCTAATCAACTAATCTTGTGGCTATAAAAATACTGTTGGCAAAGCCAGTTGTGGGGCTAAGAGCTCCATTTGCCTCTTGTTCCTAATCTGTACTTGCACTCTTTAGCAGCTGTTCCTAACCCACCTGCCCTCAGTTCTGAGGAGTGGCCTCTGCAGCTCTGCTGACTGGAGCTCCATAGAGGGACCCTGTGCTCTGAGCATGCCTTTGTCCTCTGTAATCACTGGAGGCTGATGTAGAACACCAGCTTCTGAAGGTGCTGATTTCACCCATCCTGGTTGGGGGCAGCCAGCTGCCTGTCTGCCCCCACACAGCACATGTGGGCTTTTGACTGCTGTCAGTGACTGTAATGAATGCACAGCCTCTCTCATGATACCACAGTGAATCTGCAACTTTTGCCCCTATTGGGAGATCACTTCCTCCTTGATGAAACAGTTCCTGCTCCCATATTCTAGCTAACAGCTTCCCTTCCATGGTGAAGGCAGGACTGCCACCTTTACCCCCTTTCAGATACTGGCTGAGGGTTTCCTGGTGGTGATGGGAGTCGTCTGCTTTTCAGGAACTGTGTATTGCCCCTCCTGGGGTAGGCAAGGCAGGGCAGGGGCCCACAAGTGACTGAGGGTGAAAGTTCAGCTCCTGGTTAATTGATAGTTATACTTGATTTTTCTGACTGATGAGAGTGCTCTGGTTTTGTCTCCAGGGTGTCATACCCCTGGGAGGCTGCATTGTGGAGCCCAAAGAAGAGGCCAACATGCCTTATGCCATAAAGATCTCTCATGAAGACTTCCATGTAAGTAGATTTCTTTTCTTTTTAAAAGCTCCAAAAACCACAGAACAGGTTAATGCTGATGAGCAGAGCTGGATTGGCAGTCTTTTCCCTCCCCACCAAGGTATGCCTACCCTCTCTGGACAGACTATCCTGACAGCAAGGGTGACTTAGCATCCCAAGTCCCCTCAAGGCTTTAATGCTGCTGCTTTGACAACTAACAAGGAAACTTGCACTTTCTGACACCAGGTTTTATGACGCTAGCAGACCAGTAGACAGATTCTCAGGAGCCCTAGAGCTCATGTTGCCCTATCAATATTGTTCCTACTGTGACTGTTTGCCATGTCCATGCTTCCCAATGTGCAATAGGCCTAGGTCATATTTGTTCCCATGTGATACTTCTTATGGAGGTGGAAGACTGTGGTGGGCTCTCCTCCTACCACAGCTCTGTCCAGTTTATGCCATGAGTGCACAGAGGTGCATAAGGCACCAGCCTCTCTAATCTGGGTTTTTTTCCCCTCCCCTCCCCTCTTCCAGGGTAACATTGTTCTAGCAGCCGAATCAGAGTTTGAGCAGGCTCAGTGGCTGGAGATGCTACAGGAGTCTGGAAAAGTGTAAGCTTCTTTCTATTCCTTATTTGCTTTGATCTGCTCTGTAGATGTGTAAAGGATAAAGAAGAAGAAGTCTGACTAGAAGGGCTACAGGAAGTCAAGACAAGCTCCTCAAAAGCAGTGAGAGTTTCACTTGCCTCCTGGACCCATCCTTTCTCTAAACAGGAATGCTCTAAAACAGACCCAAAGCTTCCTGCCTCGGTGTGCAGGGTGTGTGCAGCGTGGCTCTCTGCTCACCACCCCAGGCTGTCATCTGCCAAATGCTGATATACTGAGTTCCATCTCCTGTCCCTCTCTCGTGCCTCAGAGAGGTGGGACCCGACTCTGAACGGGAGCCCTCCTGGTCCCTTTTGTGTGGGAAGCAAGGTTTGCAGGCTTGACAAAAGTGGGCATCAGACAACTTCTCTGTATGAATTTGGGGTAAAGTAAGAGCAGAACAGGCAAGGCAGGAAGACAGTGAGCAGCTGCCCATGCGGCTCTACGTCCTGCTGCGAGCAGGGGCCTCACCAGCACAGTACTGATCAATAACAGTAAGTGTGAAGCAATTGTGTGTCTGTGGGGTGTGCATTCCTTCTGCCCAAATCTGAGGGTGCTCAGGCAGCAGGATTTGGCCTCTCAAAACTGTTTAATGGTGAAATGCAGAGGCAGCCTAAATCCCGGGAGAGGCAGTGTTAGCAGAGCATTTCCAGCCCAACTGCAGGGGTGAGAGGGTTCGATTGCCATATGCATTCAGTACTGGTTCACACTCTGCTGAGAATGCTGGACAGAGATTTGCAGTTTGTTGGCCTTCAGCTCCGCAATCCCCCAGCACCCAGGAGCCTGGCAGTGCAATGAGCAGCTGTCCTGCAAAACCAGAGCAGGCTCCTTCTAAATCTCAGCAGAGGCAGGAAGAGATAACACTTAAACAGGGATTTAACTTTCCCAAATGAGATATAGAACTTCCTGAGTCTGTAGGGTAGAGCCTACCATTCAGCTGTGAGGCTTAAAGCAATGAGCACTTTGCTCTGCCCTTCCTGGCTGCATTACAAAATGTGTGGTCTCTTTTCACTGTAGGGACAAAAGTTGTCTAACTTGTAATATCAGTGCATGCATGTATGTGGACATGGTAAAGGCAATATCTCAGTTAATTCCAATGTTGTGAGGCTCAAAATGTCAGTTTGTAATAAATGGGGAACGCAGTGTTATGGTGGATCAGCCCAAGCCAAGCTCTGTACTGCCACAGTGTGCTTGACTTTGGTGGTGGGGCAAGCTCTTACCTCCCTGGTAGTGTATGAACTGCAACACAAAGCTGTCCTTTGAAGTTTCCTGGGAGCAGGTGTCCCATGGGACACAAGACCCAAGGCAGAGGTCTGCCACCCACTTGGCACAAGCAACCTTGGCCACGGCAGAGGAGAAGTGACACAGAGTTAAGTCCTTGAGCAATTTGGAGATTCTTTTAAATAGCACAGGTCTGCCAATGTTAAGCTGAACTATTGCCAAGGGCAATCATCTGGGCCCAAGTTCATGTGTATGGGAGGGAAGGAGGAAGGCAGCACAACTCAGAAGGGATATGCACAAGTAAGCCCTGCACTGCTGCTTTTGTCACGGAGTGAGCCTTTTCTCTAGTTTATGCGTCAATATTCCAGTAGTAGCATTTAGAACAGAAGCTAGAGAGTGGCTGCTATCATACAGCAAACCACCTGCACCTAGCTGAAAATCTGCCTGACACCTCCCAGCCTCCCCTCTCTGCTTCTGTTCCTGCATCAGAGGAGAGCAGTGCAGCTCCAGTGTCAGTCTCATCAGTGCTGATGGTAGCCTGCGTGAGAAGAAAAGCACAGATTATGTGATTTAACAGGGTCAGGCTGGGAGCTAAACAGCAGTCAGAAAGGCCAGCATGGGCCAATAAATTGGTCTGCAGGGACTAGAATAGCTAAAAAAATTATTCTAGGCAATCTGTTATAATATCCTTTTGTTCCTATATGTAGATTGTACTGCCGGTGGCACTGCAGCACTTAGTTGTGATCATCCTGCTGTCTTAATTTAAAACTGACCAAAAAGAAAAAAAAAACCCAAAGCCAAACATCCTTAAACCCCAAAACAAATTCCATAGACTGAGATACAGAAATAGGCAAAAGAGGAAGAACAAACTCAAGCTGGGAAGTATCCTCTGTCCTTTGTTTTGGTTTTGTCCACTGCCTCTTCACATCTGAGGTGAGTCATGTGTATGTGTCTGCACAACTGGTTATTGCCTCCACCATCACAGTGTGCTCACTGATCCCTTCAGTTCTTCACTCCTTTCCAAGTCTCTTGCCCTGGTAGGGAAATGGCTTATTCAATGTGGAGGGGAACTGATGATCTCCCCATGCTTTTAATGCGTTGTGGCTTGGACTTGCCAAATTGTGAAAGCTTTTTGGAAATGCACAAAGCCCTGACTCCCAGACTGCCAGACTTTTCCCACTCAGAGAGGCTTTGCTGCTGCTAGTGGGGGAGGGGGGCAGACCCTCTGTCCACAGCAGCATTCCCTGAACTGGTAGAAAGTAAACTTGGAGGGCAACGGGGGAGAAAACAAGTAGCGTAGTACTTACATCCTGCAGACTATAAAGTGCTAAGTTTCTCCAAAAATTGGCTCTGGGTGCTCCCAAGACAGATAAAATGCAGCCAAAGCTAAAGAGATATTCCCAGTGCTGCAAAAGGACTGGAACAGTGATTGAGATGTATATGTGATGGAGATTCTCTACAGCTTTGGGTTTGGTTCTTTTTTCAGGCAGGGCCTTTCTACTTGTCCCATGAGCCTTCCTGGCCCTGTGCTTTCCAGTACTTTAATCAGTGTAGCCTTTTCTGATGAAAACTCACTTGGCAAGAAATAAAAAATAAAAGAAGTCTTTGCTTGCCCCTTAGCTGAAGTCATAACCTGTACCTCCCTGTACCTGTGGTTATACCAGCACTGGTTCCAGCAGATGAAGGAATAAAAGCTTAAATGCTACACAGTGGTACGAGTGCATTCTCTAAGTCACACAGCAGTGGGTGTAGTAACCTTTGAGTAACAGACAGGGAAATGTCATGTTAGTCTGGGGAAGGGAGGGAGCACTGAGAAGGTGAATCTATAAACAGACACCTTAAAGGCTACAGCTGCTTTGAAGCTCTCTGTGTAATCATATGATAAACACTGGTTTTCCTCCCACTCCCATCTTGACCTGTCTGCTGTTGGCTTCTCTGGGATCAGATTCATCCTGTAACAGGGAATGTTAGTGAAAAACCACATCCACAGGTTCTCATTCAAGATGAAGATGTCTACCTGTGGGCAAAACAGCACCTTTTAAATTAGCATTCTAATTTCCTCTGCACTTTGGAAATATCCTCATTAGCTGACAAGAAACGCATCCATCTGCTAAGAGCTTGGGCTGCTGGAGCTGTGAACTGCCTGGTCCTTGGGGTGGTGTGTGTTTATTTGTCTGGCTTTTATAAGAGACAAAGTACAGGTTGCCTTGAAACAAGAGATTGCCAAATTAACAGTTTCCAAAAAGCTACAATTTCAAATGGTTCACCAAGTGGGTTGGTACCGGAAGCTTTACAGATACTTAATATTAATAAGATCCCTTAGGATTTAACAAAGATGACAGAATTTCTGGGCAACAATTGCTATTCCTGTATGCACATCTATACAAACAGATTGGAATTAATTTTATGTATGTTTTAATGTTATGCGTTTTATAGGTGTAAATATTTTTTTCTAATGAAACATGAATAGAAGTGAGCAGCAAACTCCATTTCTGGTTCTATTTTTGGTTTGTATGTCCTTGTCATTGATGTTTAATATCTGTATTAAAGCCTATTCTCTCTGTCAATCAGTAATGGGTATCTGCTCCACAGGTCCTTTTTGTAGCTTGGCTTCATAAAGTGTTTAAGAGACCTTGAGATCCTCTGGCCAATGGTCCTACAATAACACAAGGTGTTACTTGAATATGCCTGCTTCCTTTAACATTCCCTACTTGCTAGCATCTTGTCTGGCTTTTATCTCTGATTCTTCATTGTCAGGAAAAAGCACTTGACTCACAGTGTCGGGCCAGACACCAAGTCCTAGTGGCCTACAGCTTTAACAGAGGAGGGATTGGTTGGTTCCAGGATGGATTACGGATACCAGAAAGACTGAAGGTAGAAGGCCATAGGAAGGATTCAATAAATGGGTGAAGTCTGAAGGGGAAGAATGTCTCTAAGAGCAAAATATTGGAAAGGCTGCAGAAGACAATGTCACTGGCAGTGGGAAGTTCTTAGAGTCAAAAGCTAAAATCTAGTTCTCAAGTCTGTCATTTAAAGGGTTCCAGGTACATCCTGTTGCAGTTGGAAGCTGTGGATGTGCTGGATTGGTCTGGAGAGCCCTTAAAATTAAGCTCAGTGTAGAAATCTTCAAAACACTGGAAAAAACATTAGAATAGCTGTGAGGTATTGACATACAGGCCAGGTATTTAAAAAAAAAAAATTTACTGAATGCCAGGGAAATTTCTCCAATTCATTTGTGGAGAAAAATTTTACAGAATCGCTGTCCCAACTGATGAGAGTCTGCATGTTTGAATTCTTTGGTAGCTTGCTAGGCTGAGTCCCCTGTCTTAGTCTGTGGGATTCTTAGTTCTCTCACATTGCCTGCTTTGTGTCTGCTCTCCCTAGGACCTGGAAGAATGCCCAGCTAGGAGAAGCCATGATCGAGAGCCTGGAAGCTCAAGGACTACAGCTGGCCAAGGAGAAACAAGAATATTTAGGTAGGAAACTCTGATTTTGAAACTTCATAAAAGCCAAAATAGACATTTTGCTTTTCCTGGAGTTGTCAGTCAGTGTGGTCAAGCCAAGTACTGGATGAAGCTTTTGAGTAGTCAGCAGCTGAAATTCAGGTCTGAAGGGAGTCAAAACATGCAAAAGTTAAGGTGGGATCTGGACATCTGTCTGGAGCATGAAGGAGGAATGTGCTCTGGCCAACATGCTGCAGTCCTGCAGCTCCTCGTGGCTCATCTGTACAAACATTTGCCACCTCTGAAATATTTGGATGTGCTGGTTTCAGCTGCTGACAGGCAAACAGACAATACCTTTGTCTCCCTGAATCAGACAGGACTGATACATCTAAGGCTGGTCATAGCTTTTTGTGCATGAGTTTTCTTCACCTAGCTGATGGTTTTTTTTTGGTCTTACTCAATCTTTGTGTTTGCTCACACTTTTCATATTGGAAGTGGGAGCATTTACATGGGCTTGTTTGCAGTGTTTAATGGCAGTGGCTAATTTGTTAGTGCTCTCTCTGTAGACAGTGGAGAAAGAGCAGTTGCTCCAGATGAACATAAAATAATTCAGGTATGAAGAGAGGTAGGTTATATAGTCTGATCCTCTATTTAGGAACCAGCCTCTGGATGGCCTAATACCTTGGATGCTCTGAGTGCCTTCTGACCTGGGGGCTGCTAGTCACAAGTGCGTCCCCAGTGATTTGTCTGGAGAGTTATCTGCTTTAAACAAGATAGCAGGAATTTGGGTGCTTCAGGTTGGTGATGCCTGGAGCAGGGACTCATAGTACCTACTCCTAATCATTAAGCCACTGGAAGAATCTTGAGGAGGTTTTTGCATTTTTGCATCCATGCTGATCAGGGCTGATCTCAGTATATGGTCTCACATGTAACAGTGATGATAACTCAAGTATCAAGGTGTGTCCATTCTGGCCATCTGAGCACCACTTACAAGTATGAAGTGATGGATGGGCCCATACATGAGGCAGAGGGGGAGAAGTGGTTCCATACCTGACAAAGGAATAACAGGGCATGCTGAGAGGAGGACCTGAAGGGACAGAAACAGGAGGAAAATTAGAAACAAGAAAGATTCGTCAAAACATTGTTTTGCAACCACCAGAGCAAACTAAAAGGCCTAAAAGACTAAAGAAGTCTTTAGTATGATAAAAGAGAAGGTGATGGAGGAATAGAGGAATTCACAAACAGGAGATATTTGGGATATAAAATATGTATTTTACTGGGTTCTTTGGTCCATGACAAGAACATTCAGAGCTGGTCAATTGTCACAGTTGGTTACTTGCTTCTGACAGGAACTGTCCATTTCTATATAACTGCTAAGGCTTCTGCCTCATTAGCCTTACCTTCAATGAACTGTGTCCATCCTGTAGTCAAGCTTTGAGGTCAGACACTGTTCCTGGCAGCAGGTCAAGGTTCTCTGGAGGAACACTGCTCTGAAGAATTTCCTGAATCCACACTGAGTTACCTTCCACCCAGCTGGAATCCAGGTTTCACTGTCAGACACGGACTTTACAGAAGCCCATCAAGTCCAGGGCTTGAGCCCCTCAGCAGGGGCAGAAGAGGGAAGGTGGGAGAGCCTTTGTGTAATTACAGTGCATCTGTACTGGGTTCTGGCCAGGAGGAAGAGGGAGAAAGTGGGAAGGAAAGACAGCAGTGGTGGTCAGCAGAGCTTTGGTCATGTAACACTATTTCTCTGGCACCAGGAGCCCTGCTCTGGGCAGGACATAGGTCTGCATTCCTCCTAGCAGTAGAAATGCTGCCAGCAGTAGTAACCTTGTCAGGTCCTCAGTACCATGGAAACCAGTAGCATCCCACCTGCCTGACATGAGGAAGATGAAAGTGCTCCGGTGGATCTGCCCCTGCTCCCGTGGCAGCTGGGTGGCAGAGCTGAGAGCTAAACCCGAGGCTTGACCAGGAGGAGCATTCCTGTCTGGGCTCCAGTAAGCGTGGCTAAGAGCTGCCCCAGGCAGAGCCTCCAAGCTTAGAGCCTAGCACATCAGGCTGCAGGGTGGGGACCAGAGCAGAGCCTCTGGTGGGCCTGTGTGTCTTCACTGGACAAGAGCAACTGATGTTGAGGGGAACTACTTTGTACAGCAGAAGATTTTTGGCTAAGTTAGGGATTGATTTCTGGGTTTGGCTGGAACATCCCGAGGTGAAAACAGGGAGTTGGCAATGCTGCCCAGAGGCCTCAGGAGAGGATGATGTGCTAGGCAGGTGAGGATGGGACACTGAGCTGCAGGAAAACTGACTGCTGCTACATGTTGTGTGACCCTCTGCACTCACTTGACCTTTCTATGCCTTATCTGTGAAGCAGAAATAAGAATACTTTGCTGACTCAGCTAGGGGATGGGGAAGGTTGGTTCATTAATGCTGTTTAAGAACATTGAGAGGAAACCTTAGAAGGAGTACAAAGCAATATGGTTGTTTCGTTTATTAAGTTATTTGGCAAGAGGGAAGTTATGGAACATCCCATTAGTGCCATCTCAGCCTTTGGAGCATCCCAGACAGATACACACAAAGGAATAGGGAATGCTGCATTTTCAAGCTTCAAAAAGTCAGTGTTTCTTGTTTGTATATATCCCAAGGATATAAAATGCTTTTCTCTGTGCTTGGACATTTTTTTGTGTGCTTGCAGATAAACTAATGGAAGAAACAGAAGAGCTATGTCTGCAGAGAGAGCAAAAAGAGGTGAGTTCATCACAAGCCAATTACTTTCAACTGCCATGTGGCAGGACTGGGAGGTTTGGGAGTTGTTGGTTTGAAGGCATGTCAGTGTTCAGGGAGAGAAGCTTGTGGAGGCACAAGAGTCTCCAGCCAACCTCTGGGCCCTGTGGATGAAGAGAGGAGTAAGACCTGTGCCATGAGATGGATCATGGGGGTGCATCACTGCTCCATTTCCCTGTTACTTTCCATTCAGCAGGTTTGTAATTATGACTCCAGGAGGACCAGGAAAGAAGATCAAATGAAATTCATACTCACTGGATTGACTTACACAATTGTTATTTGACAGATTCAAGAAGACTGTGGCAGTTAAGACCCATCTCCACAGCTAGAAAGCAAGCAAACAGACATTATTCTAGCATAGAGATACTGTTGTGAGAAACAAGAAGCACAGAAAACCAGTGTGAGTTGTTCTTCGGACACAACAGAGATGGGGAGAATAATAAATGTTGCACTAGGGAAAAATCAAGAGAACAGTCCCTTAGATGTGACCATTATACCTTAATTTACCTTAGATTAGAATGGTTTGGGTTGGAAGGGACCTTAAAGATCATCTTGTTCCAACCCCCCTGCCATGGGCAGGGAGGGACATCTTCCACTGGATCAGTTTTCTTTATCAAATTCATAATTACTTTTCAAACTACTCCTAACTTATAATTGCTTACTATAATAAAAGTAGCACATCCTCAAGTTTACACCAAATCTATAGTGATTTTTATAACACCATCATAAAATCATGGCAAGATAGCAGTGCAAATGGGTTGTCCTATTACACTGTAGGAAAGTCTGCATGGATATAGGACCACCATGTTGCAACCTTGCAAAGTGCCTCATGCTCTTTTCCAGTTAATCCCAAATGACTGTTGCCTCTCCTTAGGAAAATGCTGACCTATGCTTCTCAGGCCTGTATTTTTCTTGCATACATTTCTGGAGAGCTAAAATCCAAAAGTGACTTGGACACTTGCTTAGGGCTAAGCTTCTTCTGCCTTTGCAGAGAGACATCCCCCTCTGGTGAGGTAGCCTGCTGCACAACCCTCAACCACAGGGGGGGATATGTTCTTGTCTGGAGATCCTGGAACAAATCTCTGTCCTTCCAAAGCCATGCACAGTAACTGCATTGCCCACAAAGAGCAGATGGGGCTGGGTTAGTTTGAAGGAGTTTGATACTGTGACGGACTGAATGTAGAGTTCACTGAACTGTGATTTGACCCTCTGGGAGCCTGAAGGCTTTGGAGCAGTATGTTGGGAGATCAGCTAGAACCATCTACACCATGAAGCAAGAGTCTTATTACAAATTTATCCACTGTTTTGTGACCGGCATGGGCCTGTAGCAGGAGTTCTGCACAACAGCTGTGGCTGCAAGGGGACCTGACCAGGAGAGGGACCCTTGCTGAATTTTGGTCATGTCTTTCTCCGTTTGCAGTAGGTCTCAGTACAACTGCTTCCTCTAGACTGGGGAAGAGACTGTTTCACTGTGTGAAGGACAGCTTGTGGTATTTGGTGCTCTCTAAGCATGGTTTTATCAGCACAAAGATAGTCACAGGCTGATTAAACTGTGCAGAGCTGTAACTGCATGGTTTGTGTTTTCCTGTTCCAGTGGGGGTGTGAAGCAAGGCTGAGCTGGCAGAAGTATCACACTTCAGGCACAGAAATTCTGGGGCTGCTGCATTCTAGGGCTGTCTGGCTTTTCTGTACCTGCACATGTGGGTGCCTGAAAATGGTACATACAAGTGAGTCCAGCATTCCCAGGGAGTTTTGGACTTTCTGTATATATGTGGCTGAGCTGACCTGTGGAGGGAGCACGTCTGGGATTTTCAGGTGCTTGGTAACCTGGCTGGGAGTTCTGGATGTCTGAAAATCTTCAGCCAACCTCAAGTCCTTCTAATTGCCCCTGGACGAAAGTGTGGTGGAATCAGATACCCTGTAGCTCTACACAGCTTGGGTTAAATGCCGTATCAAAAGTCCCAGGCATTGTTAACAGGGAAGCCTTTCCTAACTGTCGGCAGAATACACTCATGACTTCTCTTTTGGAGCAGGAACTTGAGCGTCTGAACCAGATCCTGGAAGCAGAGAAGCAGCGTTTTGAAGAGGTGGTGCGGGAGCTGCGGCTGGAGCAGGAGGAGATCAGACGGTACGGCAGCAGGGCAGGAAAAGGACACAAACTCCCACACCAGGCAAAAGTGCCACTGTGGTGGTGAATCAAAACAAAATCCACCTATTTTGTGCATGTAGGAAGGAGATGCTGCATTGACCAATACAAGAACTGTTATAGGCTCTTTACCTGCATTTGCTATTGCTTGTGTGACTAATAGAATACTAAACTAAATAGCTTAGTTTCATTTTGCACTCAGGCCTCCAGCAATTTAATTTCAAAGGGCTGGGACTCAAGCAACCCCCCACATTAGTTGGGGTAGCATGGCAATGGACAAGTGCAAGAGAGGATTTCAGAGAGGCAATTAGTTCAATTGACTGAGCAGCCATGTGGGGTCCAGACATCTGGATCTGGTTTTCCACCACCAGCTGAATGATAATGGATGTATGATGATGTTGGCTCACCAAGACTAGTTTTGTCATTTTAGAAGTTAACTATGCAAAATATGAGCAGCAAATGTATTTAGAAAGAGAAGGATCCAAATGCTTTGCCCCGAGTGTTGAAAGGGCATTTTTCGCTATTGCCCTCTTCCCCCCCGCTTCCCTTTTTTCCCCCTAAATAACATGTCAGAAAAGCCAGTGTGATTTTGCAAACCATTTTTGTTCTCATAGGCTCTGCTTAGATGTGACTGCCCTGACTGAGCTTTTTCAGTTGCAACCATGGCTCTGCCCTTGCTGGAGAAGCACAGTAACTGTTGGGTTGGGTTTGATGATCAGGAGGTACAGTGAAGTTCCTGGATGCCTGTAGTGTGTCCAAGGCCAGATGTGATGCTTCCTGCCAAACGCCTGGCTCTCCAGGACTGGCTATACCAACCGATGGTTGCAGGACCCACATCCTGCACAGCCTGGACGTGGTCTGTGGGGCTATTGTTCCCCTGCAATACCTGTCACCCTTTTTGCTTCTTTAGGGAGCTGGAGCTCACAGCCCGCTCCCTTAAAGGAGTGGAGGAAGAAAAGAAAGAGTTGCGAAGCCTGACACAGTCCTTACAGAACACCCTAGAGGTGAGTGACCACTCCTTCCCTCTGAGTGACAGCATTTTGGCCTGAAAGCAATGCTGTCCCATGGAATGGCATTAGCAGAGGTTAGGTTCAGAGTTGAAGTGCTGTACAGATGAACGGGTCCATTTGGTAGCTGATATGAACACCAAAATCCCCTGCAGAAAAGGAGGAGAAATGACACAGGACACAGCTGAACCAAGATTTTCTCAGCAGTACCAGGTGATTTGATGGTAGGACAATAACCATAAGTTGCAGTTTGGGAAGCTTAGGTGGAACACTAGGGAGAGAATTTTCACCAGCTGGGAAGGCAGGCAGTAGGAGAGGCTGAGGAACCTTCACTGTGAACTGTTTTCACACTGAACTGTAGACAGACACAGCTGACCATATCCTGCTGTGCTGACAGACTGGCTCTGAACAGCAGGCTGGACAAAAGCCTACTGGAGGGTCCTTTCCAGCCAATATAACTGTAAGTGTGTGATGAGCATTATTTTTTTCTTTTTTAACTGCAGTTCCCTACCTTCTGGTGTAATTTGAAGCAGCAGAGGGGCATTCTTTGGTCACAGAAGGAAGCATGATTCCCAAGGAAATCATGTACCGTGTGGGAATCTAGCAAACAGAGTCTTGATGTATTAAAATCTTTCCTTACTGGTGGATTTGTGGAAAGTGTCTTTTATAAATGCATATTGTTTGTGAAATTTCCATGCAGTTGGCATTCTGGAGCTGCAAGATCATTCCTCAGTGTTTGTAGCAGATGCTTCAAGTTGGTCCAAAAATCTGTTCCTTTGAGCTCTTCTCCTTGCCACAGTTATGGGTATGAAAATAAGAACTGGAAAGCTGTGGAAGTACCACTCCTGCCCTAATTGCACACAGAACACAGGCAAACAGCGTAATGTGTCCTATTGCCTGCAGTTAGAAGTACCACAGAGGGGGTACCTCCAGTTTCCACTAAGGAGCAAGCTGAGTAGGGAAGGCAGGGAAGCTGCCTGCATCTGTGATGCACCAGGGAAGCACAAGGTTCCAGTCCCTGAGCTCTGTCCTTACTAGCATATCCCATCAAAGAAGCCTGCAGCTTCACGCCTTTGTAGTGAAGGATATGGTGGAGGCTTGCTCCTCATGAAGCAGGTATGAAATGAAACCCAAATTTTGTTATTCCTGTGTTTAACCTGAATGAGGCATGTGGATGTAAGGATGGAGTGACTCAGTAACGAAGAACCAGGCAGAAACAGGAGCGGAAATGTTAGACTTGGCTGATACTCACAATCTCTGTTCTTCTTCAAGGAGCTCTCCCT
Source organism: Orthonyx spaldingii (assembly GCA_013397795.1). Lineage (NCBI taxonomy): Eukaryota > Metazoa > Chordata > Aves > Passeriformes > Orthonychidae > Orthonyx > Orthonyx spaldingii. The sequence goes on along the minus strand of VZTJ01003258.1, from coordinate 885,628 downwards.
GGAAAAGCAGCAAATGCTGGAGATGCTGGAAGAAAATGAGAGCCAGGTCCCACCTCCAACCAGCCCCAGCAAGGAGCAAAGCCCCATCTGGGGACTGCACTGCAGCCTGCGACAGATTGAAGAGAAGATGCAGCAACTTCTGCAGGAGAAACTCCTGGCAGAGAAAAGGTGAAGTGGGGAAAGAGAACACTTCTGCTCAGGCTTAGTGGTGCCAAATGACGTGACTGCTGACTTGCTTTTTGGTTGCCAGCACCAGACAAGTCTGGAAGCTTGTCTGGTTCCCATGGCAGTAGTTCACGTTACGAATGCTTTAAAGGAGACAGAGTGAGGCAGGGCAGCTAAACTTGCTCCCATTTGAGCCTGCTTCTTTCAAACCAGGACTTGGGCATATGAAGGTGTTCATGGCCTGTCCATAAGGAGTGTTTGGTGCTCCTGAGCCTCATGTGGGAGATGAGAATGTTCCATTCAAGAACTGTCACCTGGCTTTCTCCAGCAATGCCTGGGTAATTGGAGTGGAGCACACAGTGGGTGCTCCTGTTAGTGCCTCTTTGCTCTGGGCAGTCAGGTAGTTAAGCATGCCCCAGCACAATACTGAGCTCCCTTCCTTCCTATGAGTTGTGTTGGGGTGGGAATGGTCATCTTTCTTTGCTGTGCCATGCACCAGGATGAAGGAGAATGAGGAGCGGTCCCGAGCACTGGAGGAGGAGCGGGAGTTTTACTCTTCCCAGTCGCAAGCACTGCAGAACTCACTCTTGGAGCTGACTGCAGAGAAACAGCAGGCAGAGAGAGATCTCAAGGTATCCCCTGCATACGTTGCGTATTGCTGTCCCTGGGCCCAGAGTGCTCCCATTTTCCCTTTCAGTTCATTCCCTATCAAGCTGAACTCTTGGTTTTATTTAGCTTTCACATTGTGGTCACAAATCTTCATTAGCTGTGCTTCATATTGCTGGTTGTATCCTGGGCTGCATCCAAAGCAGCATGGGCAGCAGGGCGAGGGAGGGGATTCTGTCCCTCTGCTCTGCTCTGGTGAGACCCCACCTGCAGTGCTACATCCAGCTCTGGAAGGACACGGACCTGTTGGGAGTGAGCCCAGAGGAGGACTGCCAAGGTGCTCAGAGGGCTGGAGCACCTTTCCTGTGAACACAGGCTGAGAGAGTTGGGACTGTTTGGCCTAGAGAAGAGAAAGCTCTGAGAAGGAAGTCTTATAGCACTTCCAGTGCCTAAAGGTGTCCACAAGAGAGCTGGAAAGGGAATTTTTGCAAGGACATGTAGTGATAGAATGGGTGAGATTGGCTTCATACTGAAAGAGGAGAGATGTAGATTAGGTATTAGAAAGAAATTCTTTACTGTAAGGGTGGTGAGGCATTGGAACAAGTTGCTCAGAGAAGTTGTGGATATTCCGTCCATGGAAGTAGTCAGGAACTCTGAGCAATCTGGTCTAGTGAAAAGTATCCCTGCCCATGGCCAAGGAGTTGGAATGAGATGATCTTTAAGGTTCCTTCCTACCCAAAGCACTATGATAGATCATGGAAACACATGAAGTTGCCATCTTATATTTATGTAGCACTACTATTTATTTTCTTTTTCTGAAGCCTGATTAACCCATTCAGTACAAGTCTTTTAATTTACCACTGTGAAAGCATAATCTATAGATGGAGGGAAGAAAAAAAGTAGAAGAGGAAAGTAGACACAATCAAGAATAAAGATGATTTCAAAGAAATGCTAATACAGACATTGCAGAACTGAGCAGATATCTTCCCTCCTCAGTCATGCTCAGAATACCAACCTTAAGACTTTTAAATCTTCAGTAACCTCTTCAGAAACTTGGGTTCAAAAGCAGAGGAATTCAGCTGAGGGACCAGCCCTCCTTCATAACAGACAATACATTAATCTATGCAAAGGTAACTGGACAAAGTATGATATTTTATTTAAATCTAAATAATGTAAAGTTTATGTTAATAATTGGCTGTTTGACACTCAACTCCTTATACAAATATTTTGTCCAGAAAACCCCCAAGTTATTCTTTTTCCTGCACCTCCAATATTTTCTTATCCTATAACCTTCTACTTGGCCAAACTAAAGTGAAGTTGACCTAAGCTGTGTAGTCTTTCTCTTTTGCTAAACTAGTACTGTATTTCTAACTTCTCTTGTGTTTTGTTTCTAAAACTAAGCACTGTACACCCCTTTGTGGGAGTTGACTGACTTTATCTCAAGTCTGTCTCAGCTGGAATGATGTCCTTCTGTTCCTGCTCAGCTGCAAGCACTTGCATTAGCACTTGCATTAACACAAATTCATGTGTTGAAATACCATCTCTTATTCCATATGGTTTATACAATGGGAGGAAAACTGTGAAAAATGAAATCAGAGTAAAGGAGAATTACTAAAATAGTCTGGACTTCAAATTCAGATTTTGTCTGAAGACATGAGGAACAGCATTTATGTTGCCTTGCAATACTTCTAAGGATTTCCATCGCTGTTGTCTTTTCATTTTCATCCATGGCAAGTCCCTCACAGACCTTGTGAGTTACCAGGATGATTACTGAGAAACAAGCTGGTTTTCAGCAATTCTTATTTTCTTCCTCAGGCTGAGGTGAAGGTACGCATGGATCTGGAGAAGAGACTGAGAGAAGCTGAGGAAGCGTTGCAGAGCTTGGAACAAGGCTTAAGTTCTCTGGATTGCAACAAGGAGAAAGAGAAAAAGATGAAAGCAGATGTCAGTAACTTAAGAAGTAAGTTAGTCATCCATCTTCTCTACTAATGAGCAAACTCAAGAGAGGAAATATTTCTACCCATCTTTCCAGACACAAAAGAAAGATTCCAAATTAGCAAAGCTGCACATAATATGGTCTCTCAACTTCTTGTACCTCCACCACACCTCCCCTTTCAGGAGCCATATTGTGCTATGCAGGTAGTTGATGTTCTGCCCTCAACGGAGGTTGAAATTATTCCAGCCTTCTCTGTTGGGTGGAAGACAAACCTAGAGATGAGCAAATACCTTCCAAAATGTCAAACAGGGAAGCTGTGGCAGAGCTATAAAAACTGACTACTGACTAGGTCTGAGTTATAAAGAGTCCTCTGATTCCCCTCAAGGCTTTATTTTCTCAGCCTTGGTTACAAGAATATCACCAGTTTAAGGAGGCCCATGGTTGCTGTAGCAACATGCTGGTAGGTGACCCAGAAGGTGAAGTTTGGATCTTTACTCAGAGCTGAATCACAGCATCAGCTCAGCACTGCAGTCCATGGGTCAGGTGTAAGACTCATGTTCCTCACAGGTTATCCCTGTTTCTTGCCTTTTTTGTTTGGTTGGTTTTTTGTTTGCTTTTTTCCTGTTTGTTTGTTTGTGGGTTTTGTTTGGTTTTTCGTTTGTTTTGGGGGTTTTGTGGGTTTTTTCTTGTTGGTTTGTTTTTTTTGGGTTTTTTGGTTTTGGTGGGGTTTGTTTTGTTTGGATTGGGTCTTTTTGGGTTCTCTTGGGGGGCATTACCCTGGCATTTGGCTTGAGTCAGGCTTGGGAACTGACATTAGTAGCTGCAATTGAGTGAAATCTTGCTTGTTTTCCATGCTCAAGTTATAGTGCAGGGAGAGTGTTTATGAAGATGCTGTGTCTGTACAGTTAAGGCTTCATTTCAGTGAAGGGTGGATGTACTGGGCCAATATAGAAAAGTCAAAAAGTCCTGTGGTATTCTGAGCACTGTTAGGTAAATAGGGAAAAATATATGCATAAATAGTTTTATATCTATTCACATATTTATAATTTATATATATTTAAATAAAACAAGTATTATTTGGTAGTTTCTACATAAGATTTCTAAACTGAGAAAAACAGGCATGATTCTGAACTTCATCCCACTGGCTCAGAGCCATGGTAAGAAAACAGAGCTAAAGTGGATGTGTTGAGCTCAGCATTCAAGTAGAGCTTCACAGGGCATAAGTCAGTAACTAATACTGAATGTCTCCTGATATTTCCAACCTTAGATTTTGGGGGATGTTTTCTTCAAAAGAGTCAAAATGTGATGAGCACACATCACAAAATGTGATGTGTGCTCATGAGTCAATGCTGATGAGCACAGCACTGGAGAAAATAATGGACCAGCAATGTTTCCCTTAACATTAGTCCCAGCACAGATTTCCTCAGTCCTTCCAAGTGTTTCCTGCAGCTCTGCTCTGCCCTTATAGAAGAGTTTGGGCACATTAGCACATGATGCCTTTGAACAGCAAGGGACCAGCAAGAGGCAGGAGGACAGCAAGACTAGAATGGCAGAATTAGAGGCTGGGCAGACCATAAGAGGGGAAATGGGCCAGGGAAAGCAGTTTGTGTGGCAGGTCAGGGCAGAATAATGTCAGAGTTTGGACACAGGGCTTTTCTTGGAGCCTGTAATATACGTAACTATGTGCTAGTATTTGCTACATTATTAAGAAATCCCTTACCATGTATGACCTGAATGTGTGTGCCTGTGCTGGTGTTGTTAACACCTTCCTTTCGAAAGTTAGGTTTGACTGGCTTTAGAAGTCCTTCAAAGAAAGTATGATAAGCAAGGCTTCAGAGTTGAGAAGTTTTATCACAGTATCAAAGGCTTTTGGCAGTTGAATCATGAGCAGTTGTAGGAATTACTGATGTGGAGTGGATGGCTGCAGTTCTTTAGAAAATTTGAGTATATATTTGTTGGGAACTGGAGGTTTTTGTCACTTTGAAAATGTTTATTCTGATGATATTCTGGAGCTTTATGGATTGTTGTTCGTGAAGGTCATCATTACCTGGCTCATCCCCTCGACAAGTGCAGTCCCTTGTGAGTGCTTCATTGCATGGAGTGTCTGTCCCATCACTCTTACAGTGGTGTTCTCTCTCCAGAGTTCTTTGAAGAGTGCATCCGCAATGCTGAGCTGGAGGCCAAGATGCCTGTGATCATGAAGAACTCCGTGTACATCCACAAGGCTGCCACGCGCCGCATCAAGAGCTGCCGCTTCCGCTGCCGCAGAACCAGCGCTTCGTGGAATGACAGTAGGTATCAGGCAGCCTTCTACTCTGTGTCCTGCAGGAGCAGATATGTGCAGGTGGGGCTGACAGAGCAGTAAAATCTGCAACTGCTGTTTGTATTTCATGTTCCTTAGTAGTAGAATGGAGCTACAGCACTACTTGGAGCTTTCTTTCCCAGAGAGCAGGCACTGAGCCTGTGTACTTGTCGCCCTTTTCTTTATATATGTTGAAAGCTAAACTTCTGTGACAGTCCTGGGCCCTTAAAAAGGCATGCTTAAAAATGACTTCATCAGAATGCCTAATCAAAGACTGAGTTAAACTCAGTCATGTTGATCACATGGGTCGTGAACTCTGGTGAAGCTTTATCTTCAGTTTGCGTCCCTGATGGAGAGTGCTGACCTTTCTGTGCTGTTCTTGTTTCAGTGAAACAGTCCCAGTCCTTCATCTTCTCCCATGCAGAAGCTGAAAACATTGAGGAGCTGAAAGAAGCAGCCAAAAGGCTGAGCCGGGACCAGCGCTTTAGGAAAACTATCTATCAAATCATGAGGTCACAAAAGGACTCTGCTTCAGGGGACAAAAAGTGACTCTTCTTGGGAGGGGGCTTCTGAGATCAACTTGCTATTCAGCTCCGCAAAAGTTACAGCCTTGGGCACTAGGCTCAGAAGGGAGATTTGGCATTTGGTGGGGAAGGTGGGGGGAGAGTTGTGTGTAGGCAATCCCTTCAGTTATTGGCTTTGCTTTAGTTTGAGTGCTCCCTGTAGGCTGGCAGACCTTCTCTGCTGATCACAGCAGACCCGTTTGCTTCAGCTGCTTACATTAAGCCATGTTTTGCCAAGACGCCACAGTCGGTGTTAAAGTGAACCAGAGACCGCAGCTTAGGAAGTGCTTCTTCTTTCCTTCCCTGTCTAGTCTGTCAAACACAAGTGCTTCTGGGGAAACCTTTATCAGCCAATGTTCCAGCTAGTGTAATCTCCTCAGCTGAACACAGCTCACCCTGTTCTGCCTGATCCCCTCTAGGAGATGGCTCGCTGCACACCCTCAGGCAATCAGCACTTCGGTGGGGCACGTTTCCTGAAGACTGCCGCAGTCCCAGCCTCCCAAGTACAGGCAAAAGTATCAAACACAGGGCCAAACTTTTGTCTTGATGCTACATCTTTTCAAGCAAACAGCAGCAATACAAGGTGAAGACAACAGGAGGATGCTGTGGATTTGAGTCCAAGGATGATCATGTACAGAGAAAAGCCTATAGGTAACTCAGTGACATCGATGCAAGCTGGAGGGAGGGTTGTGTTGTGTTGACTGTGGGCAGAACATTCTGGGGCCACCTTTGCACATTTTTTGCACTGGGACATCTGGCTGTGTGGGAACAGGGGAATATTTGCTAGGGAAGGTGTTATCTATTGGCTGTCTATTTGTCAGTGTGAAGAAGCCTTTGCCTCGGTTCTGATGGCTTCCTCAAGACCTCTGTAAAACTAGTTGGAGGGAAGGAGGGTGAGGACTGTCCAGCAACAAAACCCACTACCACTTCAAGTATTAAACATTGTCAGCAGCAAGCTGTCAGGGCTGTGGAAAGGGGAAAAGTCATCTCTGTATGTGCTGCAGTGAACAGCCTGTGGCTGAGGCTTTGTACTGCTCTCTACCAGCCCTCTGAAATGCAATCCAGGATATCATTGTCAGACTGGGACCTTTGTCAAGTCAAAGCTGGATCAGGAGCAGTGCTGTGAACAGCCTGTTAGAGGAGAGCTTCTCACCAGCCTCGGAGCCCTCCCAGTTGCTCACCATGTGGTTATGAAAGGGGAGAATTTGTCCTGCATGTATGGTACAGGAGAGGAGTGACTTTGATGTGGAACCCCTTGCAGCCTCTCCCACCTATTTTAAGTGAGCAGCTGGCTATTAATTCCCCATGCTGTAGACACAGCACTGCCTGGTGCTTAGAGAGCACAGGATAAGCACACTCAGTGACACCCTGTTTTTCCCTGCGTATTAATTGGGAAATAAAAAAATAGACAACACAAAGGTGAATAAAGTTAGCAGCACAAGTACAGTTAGGGGGTCTTAAAGTGCAGATTTACTGTACCTTTCATGGCATCAGGACCCCTGGGTATTATGTATGTCCAGTGACACACAGGTAGTTGCTTGCCACTGTTCCGTTCAGACTGTGGCAGTGTCCAGTCACAGCCTTTGGCTTCTGGCCACCTACATAATTCCCTACCAATTTAGTGTTGTTCCCAGGGAGAAGTTAAGGATGAGGCTGGGAAGCAAGCCCTGGTTTACCAGCCAGAGAAGAGGGGTTGATGCTGGGTGGAGGAGCATCCTGTGATGGTGCGATGCTCCTGGATGGAATCTCTGTGGTTTGACCAGAGGAAAAGCTTTGAAGGCACAGCGCGTACTTCCCATTTCAGTCAGTTACTGACTAGTATCCTTCTGCCAGGCAGTGAGAGGTTTCATCCAATCAGAGGATCCAGCTGTGAAGGATGATGTTTTCGTGATGATAGGTGATATGGTAGGAGAAGATTATTTCCATCCTTCCTTAGCATACCTGATCCTTCTGTGGTTTATCTAGTCGTGTTTATGTGCTAGAAAGCCACAAATGAATTCTTGCTCCTACAAGGCTGAAGGGCTGTGATAAAGGAATACAGAAATGGTTTTTCCCTTTATGCTGTTCCCAAATCATCTCTAGCTATTTTCCAGTTACAAGGTCGATATTATGTAATGCTGTAAGGGACAGAATAAAGGATAGCTAGGGAATGTATCTGTAATTCAGGCAGTTAGGAAAATCACCCTGTGGCCTGCAAATACAGCATTTTTGTCCTATTACCATCAAAGCCACAATATCAGATTCTTCAGAAGTATTGTATGCAGGAGGTAGCCACATCAGGTCTTCCTTTACTGTGCATATTGACAGCAATAAGTAAATAAAAGTTATGCTGACACTAGAATGAATTCCTGTGTGTTCTTGATACACTGTCACCAAAATGATGTTAAATTGTCTCTGCAGGAGTTCAAACAAATCATTGTGACACTCTCATTTACTGCCAGTGCAGTTCCTCTGCTTCACTGAGTTATGTTACATGCTTAACATCACCTCTCAGGACTGACTGTATGTAAAAACCTTTTACCCCTGCTACCCACTTCCACCTTTAAATTGTGTATAAAGTTAAAGCAGAACTTATCAAATCTAAAGAAGAAAGCTCCCACTTGCTTACCTGAAGTCAGTGAACAACTTGGTGTCACCAGCAAGATGTGCCCTGAGCCCACCTGTGAGGAGATGCTTGCCATCAGTCATTCCCTGCTGCACAGGAGTCTCCTGCCCTGTAATCTCCCTGGCAGAGTCAGCACTGAGCTGCCTCTGTGCACCACAGCATCTTATTTAAGTGATTGACTCCTTTCAAAGGACACAGAAATTATTGATTTCAATGTTCTCTGTGTATTTTTAATGTAATGCAGTAACAGGAAGATGACTTTGGGAGAAACTCACCTCTTTTCAAATAACCTCCACTAGTAATCCTCGATTGCTTTCTCCTGCTGGGAAAACCGGGAATGAGGTAATAATGTCCCTCACTGGGAAGAGTCCTCTAACTTGTTCTCTTGTGTCTGAGGATAGAAATATAAGATGGTTTGCACCTTTAAGATTTCACTTTGGGAGTTGCAGAGCAGCTAAACTGGCTCTGAAAAGCCTGTGGCCATTCTTCCACCACCTCCACTTTCTGGGTAACATCTGGGAACTTCTTTTCCCTCTGAAGACTTTCCCTCTTGTTCCTGTAGAGACACTGTAAAATGTGAAGCCTGCTGAATCTCCTTTGCATTGTCTTGGCTGCTTTTCACAGTGTGGAGGATGGCTCTGGTTAAAGATTTAATTAACTGATTTAAGGGTTAATGTCATCCTCTTTGTAAGATGCACAGGCTGTTTCAGTCCCTAGTGAAGAAGAGTGGTTCCTGCTCAAGGACAGGGGTTTTGCAGCTCCCCTTGTGCCCCCTGCCCCAAGGCTTTGCTCTTGCACAGAAGTAAATGGCAGAGAAATGAAGGCAGCCCTAGCCCTGCTGCCCCCAGTCTGTGCTGCTTCTAAAGCAGAGAAAGTGGATAAGAAATGGAAATTGGCCTCAGGGTCAGAAGGCAATAATAAAGGATAAATGGTTGCTGGTGCGTGTTGTGCATTGCTGTGTATGGCACACAAGTGACACAGGCTGGTAACAGTTTTCAGCTGCAAAGTATGGCTTTTGTTTTTTCGGCTCCAGATAGTAGGCAGGCTTTCTGCTTAGGACTTAGTGTAATATTAGTGTATCTCTATGGAAATAAGGTGGTAGATTTCCATAGGAACTGTCTATTTTGAATACTTCTCAGTGCAGTCACATCTTGTGGTTAGTAGAGGGACAGAAGCTGGCTCATGGTTGTATGTATTAAGGAAAGTTTGTTCCCAGGAAAGTGGCTGTGCTCTGAAAGTCTTATTCAAGGCAGGGGCTTGCCTGGACACTCCTTGGTGCTGGTGTGCCTGCGAAGGATGCATTGATTCTGGCCTCTTCTTCCTCAAGCACAAGGACGACTCTGCAGGTTTTCACCTAGTCCGTGTACAATTTTTTACCCACCTGGTCTGAGCATGGCCTTTAATGGGTGAAATGACCAAGCCAGAGGAATTGTGTAGTAAGTCACCTGAGACTGGGTCTGAGGTAGCCTATTGGGGTGACAGCCACCACGAGTTCAGCCACTACATGTGGTTTGTTGAACAACCTGAAGTGTCTTTATGTGCACTGAGATAACATCCCCTTTTCTGTATTAAGCAACACTTCTTACTGCAAGCTTAACTCCATAGCCAAAATGCAGAAAGATCCAACTGAGTACTCAATCAGGTCTGTGAGTCCTTTCGTCTCTTGGCAGGATTTACTGTAGTGCTTGAACCAATATACAGATTTTGGGGTTTTTTTCAGTGTTGGCTGATCTGGCACTTCAGAGGAAGAAAAATGATAAAGGCCATTTTGTGGGGGTAACAAAGGCACCTTTTGCTAACTCAGAGGTGTTGCAATAAATAACTCAGCAGGGTCATGTGTTCTTATTTTGCTGTATCCTGAAAAGTGCAAACTTTGCATTGCTTAAAGTACTAAGTGAACTCTGCTTACCCTTGAGTTCTTCTTGACTGCACCCCTGACTCAAACCTATCTGTGGAAACCACCCAAGAGTGGAAGAACCTGTCCTCTCCTAGAGCTACTCTTCTCATTGGTTTTTTCATCATTAATTCTGGGGCGGGAGAGAGCTCCTATTTTCCTGTTCTTCCACACATCAGTGGCTGCCCGCAGGAGATGCAGCCCCTGCCTCTCCAACATAAGGAAAACAGGTTCTGTTTTTTATTGTGGGCTTTTTTCCTAAGTTCTGCAAAACAGGAATTAATATTTTTGATATCTCCATGTTAATAAGGAAGCTTGAAAACAAGGTGTTTGTGGTGGGTGTGAGAAAACTGACTCTCTGCAATGGAATTAGGCCCTGTTCAAAAGAGGTGCTGGCTCTCAACCTTGACAGAGTGTGGCTGAAAGAACAGCCATGACCAGGGCAATAACATGTTTGGCAGAACTCTGTCTGTGGGACAGTTCACAAGCATTCAAGGTCCCTGAGTGGCAGAGATGGGCTGTGCTTTAGGTGCACTGATCTTACCAGAACAAAAACAACACAGCAAGAAGGTGGGAATGCTGTGGCGTTTGTACCAAAGTAGAGGAGCAGGCTTTTAATGCAAAGATTGCCAGAGATTGATTGGATTGTAACTTGCTTGGGAGTAGCCACTGGTTTAATTTCTCCTTTCCTTTCCCGATTTTGCCAAAGGCACACCCCACAGGCTCGTTGCGGGCGACAGGAAGGTGAGGAGACTTCAAGAGGAATGAGATTGAAAGGTAGGAGTGCAGCAGGTGTGACTAAAAGCTGGAGCACTGCCTACAGTCAGTTGGTGTGTTTCAAAAACAGAGTGTGTGCTATGGCAAGTGCATTTCAATAACCTAAAGACAGCTGTTCAATTTCCCAGTAAGCAAAAAGCTTACGGAGTCCAACCAAGAAGTCCAGCCCCAGGCGCTCAGAGGAAAGGGGTCTGCAGCTAAGGCCCTTTCCCCCTCTCCTCAGTTTACATGAGGCATGCCCTGTGATGCAGGGATATGGCTTATGGTTATTCTTTGTGAGTAGATATGTTTATGCAGAGGCTGCTCAGGGGAGCAGAAGTCAATCTTTTGGTGCTGGAAAGGTTTTGGGTATCTGAATATGGACTGGAAGAGACTGGAAATTCCCGCAACTCTCAGGGGATTTGGATGTTCAGAAACTCCTCTAGCCTGGAGCATCAGCCCCCTAGATCCCTCTCTGATCAAGTGTGTGATACTTCAGAGAGGTGCGGTGACCCATGAAGGGATATGGGGAATGGCAATGAAGGCAGGCACTTTTTCTTTCTCTTTCTGCTCCTTCTCCTAAATTTCTCTTGCAGTGGTTTCTTCCCTTACACAAATACAGATCGAGTGTGGTTTAATGTGGAACTTATTTTAGATTAAGAGAAAGAATGTGCAGGCAGAACTATCTTTCCTGCCTGTGTAGGGGGAACGTGGGCTCCAAAATGAGGACAGAAAATTCTCAGCCATTCAAAGGTATCACAGATGGGTAAAATAAATGTGCTTATCACATATATCAAGCTTGGATAAGGGGGAGAAGCGGGATACACTGTATTTGAAGCTTGAAGCCAGCTTGCAGTAAGGGAAAATGAATTAGTTTGGAGATGTTTTAGTCCCTTGCCCTGGCTGATGCTGAAAGAGCTAGAAGAGAATGTGCACACTAAATCCACTTTTAGCGTGGGGCTGGCTCCTGGTGCTGGCATGGAATTGTTTTTGACGGCTGCTCACTACACAGAAAATCCCTCCAGCTGTGACCAAACGCTGCTGAGTTATAGCCTTGTTCAGAAACAGTGGTGGTGGTGGCTGGGGCTCCAGGGAGCACCCTCGGACCTGGCTATCCCAAAGGATGTGCAAGACACCCCTCCCGACACACTCACATCATCTCCACATCATGGGAGCCTTTGGCTTTCCCTTGCTAGTGGGCACGAGCTCAGCTTGCAGCTCTGCTGCCAGCCAGGAGCAGAGAGCCCCATGCCCACAGCGAGAGCTGCTCCTGCATCCCAGCATCCCGCCACCTCAGGCCTGCTGGATTCCAGCTCGCTGGGGCAGACCCTGCCACCAAGCTTTGAGCAGCAGAATGGAAGGAAGCAATCTCATGAGTCAGTCTCAGGAAAGGCTGCTGGGAACAGGGGTGGGAAACTATTCCATTCCCTTCCTGAAGGGAGAAGAGCATCTCCTGATTCCCGCCCCCATAGTGATCTACTATAAGCACCTGGTTCAGCTCCTAAGTGTAGTGCAGGCAGGATACAGAGCCTGGCTGCCAGGGGAGCTGTGTGTGGGCTCTGCTTCATTCCCAGACCAGGGGAGCAGAGAAGGGCAAGAGAGAACAGTGGCTTTCCAGGTGAATGGGAAGGAACGAACAGACCTAGCAGGGAAGCAAAGAATAGCTGTTGTGGATAGAACCCTGAAAAAGAATGAAGTGTCCTGAAGACAGGAGGGAACAAATGTGAAATATGCATCTGGGCCTTGGTTCTGGTGCACTGCCCATCCTGTCTGTACTTGAAGAAGGTCACAAAGCTAGCAAACAATACTGCTTTATACAGTAAGTGTACACCCCTCCCTGTCTATCCAGCTCTCCAGAGCTTGGAGCAGGATTGCAAGCTGGCTTTTCCTCACCTTCCTCTTCAGGCTGCTCCCTCAGCTTTCTGTTTATTACTCTTTGGCTAACTGGGGCTGTCTCCCCAAGGTGGAAATTAGCCTCACTCCAGTGGGCTTTATGGCACGCAGGAACAGTGGGAGGATAGTTCTGCCGTGGTGGACAGGGGGGGCTGCTCTCCTTGGAGTGCAAATGAGGTGAGACACGCCCTCATAGCTGCTCATGCTTTTTTCATAACTCTGGCTTCCTGTCTAGAAATATTATTCATCCTGCTCCAAAGTCTTTCGGACTTGAGTGTTTCATGCAGAAAACGCTCAGCGATGGGCAGTGAACACCCTGGGCTCTTAACCAGGCACCTTCCCTCCCTGTTTCACAGACCACCTCACAGGTGGCTGTGGGCCACATGTGGGTACAGAGCTGGGCGGGGTGGTGCTGGGTGTCCCCTTACCTCACACATGCAGCAGGAACCATTTTGGAGTCTGTGTGCCAGATCCTGTTCCAGTGTGTTTCACAGGGGTGAGGGGCAGGCAGAGGAAGCAGTCCCCTCTACTGCACCTTCACTCAGAGGAGTTTGTCATCTATCCAAAGAAATATTTCATAATCAGGTTTTTTATTTGTATTTGTATTGTTTTCCCTGAGAATAATTTGTTCAAAAGTAATTTCTGATTTTTCCTCATAGGCAGAGAGTAGACTGGAAAGTTTTACCTTCAGATGAAGCTTGGTGTGCTTTGGAACTGAAGGTGGCCCTGGAGGTTGTGTCTCTACTGTAGCTGCATTGCCAGACTCACAGAGAAAGCCGTGTGTGGGCAAACAGCCCTGGCAAGGGCAACAGCCTGTTAATCCTGCATTAGAGACACATCTGTGCCTCCACTCTGCAGCTGCCAGGTCAGCTGTGGCCTCAGCTTTTCCAAGACTTTCAGCAACCTGCTCAAGACAGGCAGCTGAGCACCTTTGCAGCTGCCCTGGGTGAGGGTCGGTGGTGGCAGCTCTCTGTGATCACGGCTGGGCACGCAGCTCCCATGCTGGGGAAGGGGCAGGCAGCCTGTCCCAGAGTAGGGGCTGGGGCACGAGGCTCAGGGCTAGCATAGTTTCTGAAGCTAAGCACATTGAAAGCCTGATGTGACCTTTTCCTTGCTGCTGCCTTTCCCTGGATAAACACTCTCAGATCACAAGGGCTATAAAACTAGTGCATTTCCTAGCTCTAGCATCATGTAAATAAGTCAGGTCAGACAGCTGGTGTGCCAGAAATTTCCTCAACACTTTCCTATCTGCATGATTTAACAGAATGCAGCTATATCCTAAGAGCCCTGGAAAGACATCCCTCTTAGATGCATCAGGGATGTTTTAAGTATCTCTGAATGTCATTGAAAAGGAAACAAGGAACTGTTTCCTTGGAGGAGATGGCATGTGTGTCCCAGACAGTGGGCTTATGGGGAAAATAGAGGGATGGAGCTGCTGAGTTCTTGTAGCTGAAATGCAGCAAGGGAGAGGTGGTGTTATAAAGAAAGATTTCCTGGTTTAAGGCTCTGAATTAATTTGAATTGTTTTGCAGAATAACGGGCTTGTACTTACTACTGCTATAATGGCATAGCCAGAGAATCAGAAGCTGTGGCTGCTTCTGCAGCAGGAGACATCAATTATGGAAGAAGGAGGCTGTGTTGTATAAGGTCAGACGGCAGTAGGACAGACAGGACTATATTCAGCTTTCTCTCTGCCTGTCCATGTGACGTTTGCCATGGCAGGGTGTGAGTTCCCAAGGTAACATGAAATGAACCCTGTCTTTTTCTAAGGAGAAATGGGTCAGTATTTGCCATCCCCACAGCCCTGATACCACAGCCTGCCATGTTATGGATGCTGGTTAGGGTAGTAAAGCCATGACTTCAGCTCACTTTCTGATGGCTGTGTGTGGAGAAATGTGAATTGTACAGAAGTGGGATCTGGGTACTCATCTTTAGATGGACAGCTGTGCCAAAGACAAATCAGATTTTACTTTATGGAATCTCCTTTCTCCTTAATCTTCAGAGATTTATTGAAAACAGCCTCTAATCTCTTCTGCTTGCCACAGACAAGTATGCTTCACCTACTTATCACTGGGTGAATTTTAGTGCCATTCTTAATCTATGGTGAAAAAGGCTTGGGAACAGGATCTGCAGTATGTCATCTCTGGCATACACTGGGGATTTCCCCACCTGCATTAACTGCTGCCTGGACCAACACATTCCTGGACACACCCAGCACAGACCCTCCAGGAGGTATTCAGGAACAGCAGCTGGCTGGGGAGCACGTGGGCTAGCAGACCTCCAGGGCCTGGCTGTGCACTGAGAGCCAGAAGGCAGAGGAGTTCCCAAGGGAAACCTGGCAAACTCAGCTGGCAGTGCCTGAGCAAGGGGAAGGAGAGGAACCAGGGTGCTTGGTGGGAGGGAGCCCATCTCACACAGCAGGCAGGATCTGGTACCACTAATGGGGAGAAGAAGGAAAGCAGTGGCTGTCCCAGGCCCTTAGACTTACTATTGGAGTAGCTGTATTTAATTACCTACATTTTTCAAGAGATATTTGTATCTAAACATATATGGACCATTTTTATTGAAGATGAATTGTTATCCAGGCTAGTTGCTGTGACCTTTGGAGGCTGAAGGTTGGCAAACCCTCAGGAAGAGATGATCCTATTATTGGTGGCTATGTTGTCATCTGGAGCATGGTAGAAAAGTAGACAAATCATGAGTAAACTGTACTCATAGGGAGGAGACTCAAAGAAAGGGAAAAACTAGCAAGTAGAAGTGCCAGGTTGAAGCTCCATGGGAGGAGAAAGCAGCTCATGCCATTCCCCAGTCAACCTGACGAGTCTGTGTAGCCATTGCCCTTTCTGGGGACCACCTTGTGGCTTGGTGAGAACAAGCTCTGGGTTGCGTACCCAGCTTCATCTCTGTGGAAAGAAGCATACACCAGACAGGTAGAGCAGTGCTTGATTTCCACATGGTTAAAAGGGGTCCTTTCCTCTACATGCTCTAGAAGAGAGATGTGATTTTTCTGAAGGGGTTGTGCAGCTTTCTGCAAAGCGATATTGAGGCTTGGATTGTGATTTCTGCAGATCCTGGGGCTGCAGGGACAGTGACCATGGGAGAGACACTGAGGATGGGACCCATGGCAGACTGTAAGGCAGATAGTACTCAATGTATGTCCCCCTGTCTCTGCTCTTGAGAGTCACTTAATGGAAGGAGAATTTTTTTTCCTAATTAAGAACAATATAGAAAAATATGTAACAACAGATTTCCCCAAAGCCACAGAGAAATGCAAGTGGGAAAGTGAGGGGAGCCAAGGAGCAGAGGTGGAGTGGAAGATCTAGAGGTTAATTAGTGCTCTGTTTTCCACATAGAGTACTGTGGGCTGTTGTCTCCTTTGCCTGAGATAAGAGATGGGGAAAAATGACCTTTATTTGCAGCTAGCTCATCCAGGCCCCTTGCAGGGCAGGCAGGTTACGTACTCTACCTGCCAGTCCTGCCTGTGTCTCTGCTGTGCCAACTGTTAGGTTGGAGGTGGGTGTATGGAAAGGGCTCTGATGTCTGTGCCCTGCCCCAGGAGGATGAACAGCATGCACATAACCTCAGTGAGCTCTCTGGAGGATCCACCAAGCTTAGTAGAGACAGACATCTCAGAGACAATCAGACCCTTCATGTTTTGAACTAAAGTAATAAAAAACATTTTTATTTTTGATTTATAGCTGAAGAACAGTGAAATTTGCTAAGCTTTGTTAATCTTGTACTTTAAGGTGGGAACTACTTCTCTGACATTCCACACCAGTGCTGCAGGAGGCATCTCTTGGTGGAACGACAGAGAAGAGAAGTGCCTCTGGCTGCAGTGTGGCCCTTGCTGTTCACAGGTAAGGCACACAGACTTGGCAGGGTGTGAATCTTTCACAGAAAAATGGTAACAACCAGGGCCTTTAGGGAACAGTTGGACTGCAAAAGGCAAGATGTGCTGAGGGAGGTGAGAAGATGTCATTTGATTGCTTAGCTGCTTTTGAAAGGCACAACAAGGAAGATTTAGCACTTGTGTAATTTCAACCAGAGTCTTTGGGACCTAGACCCTTGTAGAGATGAGGATTTCTCCTCTGCCGTTCCTGTCATTTATATGACCATGAAGAAGTCACCTGGAGAGCTGCAAGCTATTTGTATTACCCAGCTTTGGGTAGAGAGCCTCACCTTCTCAGCCTTTTCCTGTAATCTCAGTTTATGCCTTCCCCTTCTATGAAAAGGTGCTGCTCTTGGCAGCCACCAGGCAGGAGACCGTGGCTCATCCTGCCTGGCTCTGTGTAGAGGGTCCCGAGGCACTCACAGCAATGCTGTGGGGGCTGATGCCCTGTGCTAGTGCCTAGTAAGAACCTTGCTTTGTAGCTCTCTGTGTCAGGAGTTTTCCTCCCTCTTTTATGGTGGCAGCAGATCCGGGCTCTCTATATTTAAATCTCAAACGAAGAACTTTTCCCCCCATTGGTGTGAGTTGCCCTCTCGCAGCTCATTGCCAAGCTGTGGGGCTGGCAGGCTCTGCAGATCTTCCCCAACAGGCCACCTTACATGGGAATAGGACTTTCCACCTGCTGCTGAAACTAATGCGTAGAATCTATGCCCTCTGAAATGGTATTTCTAGATATATATGTCTCCCCCAAGGTCACTTCTCTTTTGGCCCAGTCTTAGTGCTCAGTTAGTTCTTCAGTCTCTTCAGTACATGGTGCCAAAAACATCCAGCCATCAAAACCTTTTGCTCTCAGAGGGACAGGTTTGGAATAAGGGGTGTTTAAGAGAAGGGGATGTATGTACCCAAAACTGAATACCATTTTTGCTGTGTTTATCTTCCCCTGACACCAAAAGACATTTTGGGGCAGGTGGGAAGAGTCACGCTGCATTTTCACAGCATCTTAGCAGCATTACTTCCTCAGAAACAGTAATAAAACTGTGGCCTGTGGGCTTGTAACGACAGTTCAGCTCCTCATTTTATTCCAAGCCCTGGCAGCATTATCTGTCAGGAAGATAATTCCTTGACCTTGTGGTCAGAGGATGAGTGCTTTGCTTAGTGATTAAGCCACTGCAATAGATAACATGCTGTGTTTAATCCCTTTGGTAGCTGGTCCTGGAAGGGGGGGCAGGAGGGGCTGCAAAAATACAGTGGTTTGCAATAGGTCTGGGGACCTCAGAAGTGGTGGTAACAATGCAAAAACTGTACCTGTATGTGCCCGTCCTCCTAAGTTAATTTGGTGGCAGACTGGAAAACAACCAGCCTATCTAGGGCACTACTTTGTCAAGTGATAGAGCCATATGGTGCAAAACCCCACAGTCGTCTGAGGGCTTAGGCATGTCAGAAATCAGGGAGTCCCTTTGCGTACTGATCCTGTCTGCTAGCTGACATATATAAAGAAGGTTTATAATTATTTTTGCTTCACTCTGTCGATGGGGGAAGGGACTCCTGAATAAACAACTAATCCTGCTGATTTGAACTGGGAAAGAACGAGATACAACCTTTCCCACTACTTCAAAGCTGTGGCTGGGATGTGGCTGTGAAGTATGCCGCTGGCATGCTGGAAAGCCCCACAAGCCTGCCTTAGGTCAGAGCAAGTGCAGCAAAATGCATCAGAGCATGTATGCATGACCACATTTCAGGTTGTACAAACTGCAGGTTGAAGCCCACTCCCCACTGGTATTTAGGGTGCTGTCTGCAAGTGAAATCAGGGAGATCTTTGACTGACAGGGTTTCACCTAGGAGGTTTCATCCCCACAGCCAGAATTCCGTCCCCTGCCTTTTGCTGTAATTCTGTTTCTCGCCCTTGCCAGAGAAGGAGAAGATGGAGACAGGAGCCCATATCCAGCTTGCCAGCAGCGAGACACTACCATTCTTGAGGGAAGACCCTTGGGTTTTTTGAGCAATCCTTTCTTCCCAGGCTGTCACCGCATAGTTAAGGATTATGATTTCCCTTTAATCTGGCTTTTCCCTTTCAGAAGGTTCCTGCTCTCTTTGGAAACAGCCTCAGCCTCAGGTTACCTCCGGCTGTGGTGTCACCTCTGTTGGACACAGGAATGTGTTAGTTGTCACCATGTGCTTGCCTTTGGGCAATCGACCTTAACAGGCAGGAACCAATCCCAGGTCTGGTGACTGAATCGAAATGGTTGCTTACAAATAAAGGCGAGTATGGATCAGGTCTTTGGGAAACACTGCCAGTCAGCAAGCCAGTTCCCTAATGAGAACTGGACTATGGGCATGCAGTGGGTCTCTATCAACCTCTGGCAGTTTGACATTAAATTTGGTCTTTAAGGAAGAAAATCCCAAACAACTTAAAAAGAAAACTAAAAAAACCAAAAAACCCAAACCAAACAACAACAAAAAAAACCCCACCAAAAAATGCCCATAAAACAAGCTCCCTTCCCAAAAAAGCAGAATTAAAACAGTCTTTAGTAGAAATGTGCTGCTTCATCTTGTGGTCTTGAGATACATACCTCTTCTTAGCTCACCTTTCTGATCCTAGCACTGACACAGGGGAAAATCCTTTCACTGTCAGCCCAGATTCAAATACTAGAAGTGCTCCTCATCACGTTCTGCTTCACAGGAGAACCCTGGCCACACTTGGCTGCTGCCCTAGAGCCCAATGGGTGGTTTAGCTCAGGCTCCTTGCTAACATTGTGGGGTGCTGCCTGACAGATGCCTGGAGCAGCACCCATGCAGGCCTGGGGCAGAGGAAGCCACTGGGCTGGGGTGCTCCAGAAAGCATTTCTCTGCTACTGTAATGGAGGAGCCTTTTTAGGAAGGAGACCTAAAAAAATTCACAATTCATCATGACTTTCATGTAGGGTCCCAGTCTGGTTTTCATTGTATTATACATTTGTTTAAGTCCTGTATGTGCTTATCCCAGGCTTCTCTTTTCCATCCTTACTCCCACCACGCACTCAGGACATGTTTCTTTGCTGCAATGGTATGACAGCCATCATAGTTGGAGATGTCTAGAACAGCTTTGCTACAATTTTCTGCTCTGGCCAATCCCAACGCTTGTTGGAAAACACCATTCCTTTCTTACCTACGTACTTTCCACCATTCTTCATTCCCTGAGGGTATCTAAAACGTGTGAAGCTGCTTGGCCATGTACATCTGTTGTATGAGACATATAAACCACGTCTCCTATGATTTTAAGGATATTTAAGTAACTCATTTTGTTATTTTTTTCTTCTTCACACATTCTTTCATTTCCTCTTGGGGAGTCATTTTCTCCCTCTGCATTTTTGCCTCCAATTTCCCCATGGAAAAGCTTATGCTGCAATTATTCTCTCTACATCTGATCCATTGACTCCCTGGCCAGCCTTGCCTGCTTGCAGGATGCCTCCCTGTACCTGAGGACACTGCAGTGCGTTGCCATGGAGAGGACTCAGCATTACTGGGTCAGCAGGTACTGTACAGCGTGTGAGTTTATACAGCACTGGCATCAGGACGGATGGAAAGGGCCCTGTGGATTCCAGGAGACTGCAGAAATTCCCCTGGTAGCTTACAGTAAATTTTCTGTGCATTTGGGGACTCGCAGGCTGTGACATGGCATCTATATTATAGCACGGTGTCTTTGCAGGAAGGGATCTGCAGGTTCCCAGAGGCAGCAGGAGCTGCAAGAAACCTCCGGAGTAGCACAGTGCAGTCTGATCAGAGACACTTAGAGATGACTGTAGCTCTGGGTGTGAACATCATTGCCTTCAGGAATCTCTACTTCTACAATTTTTTTGATGGAACCATAAGTGAAATGCATTGAAATTCCTGATTCTGCAAACAGATTGTGCAGGTTCTTTGAAATACTGTAGGAATCACAGAAAACTTCTGTTACAAGACAGAGTGCCTTCTGCCTGGAAAATATTAGGACTCACAGCACCCAAGAGATGTAAGTTGGAGTGACAGCTACCATGAAAAGTGATATGGAGTATATCTACAGTTAACCTGTCAGGTGCTCTAGTGTTGCATAAAGCCCTGAAGCCCTCAGCTTGCCTACCTGCCTAGCATTTTCTGAGAGCAGGCAGGTCGCCTCTGGTGTACTGAAACAATCCTCCCTGGTTTTACTTCCTCCTGAGCAGCAGTAAGTGAAACTGGTAACAGAAAAAGCAACATCATGACTTATAGCTGTTACAACATATCTAAAATGCCTGTCATGACAGGTCATGCAGACTTATATGAGCTAAATACGAATTTACTGGTAGAGTTCAGGTCATAAGGAGAAGCTGGTGATAGTGGTGATAGGATGGATGTATCTTAGGATGCCGGCCTGTCCCCAGAGCACCTGTGCATGACACTATGATGATAGCAAAAAGGAAAGCAGCGGTGTTGGTAATTAAAAATAAAACAGTGGCATCCCTTTGCTATGCCACAACACCCCAGTTCTTCTCTAGGTTTTCAATCTACGCCACCCAAAGCCCAGATTCAGACAGTTCCTGTAGTTGCTTATGCACAGACACGCCCCAGTTTAAGGAAGAGCAGGGCAAATTAGTTTTCTTGAAGCCTTTGCAGACAAGTGGAGACTTGGCTGCACCCTGTGGTCAGCTCCCCAGGGTATCTAGCTGCAGGCAATGAGAGCAGGAGCCTCAAGATCAAACTAGGAAACAAGGACAGCTTGACAGCTTCAGGTGGGAGCTGAAAATAGTGCAGTGGCTCCTAGAATGACTGGATGAGGGTTGCTGAAATGAAGTACCACTCTTCCATCAGGGTTCATGTTAGATGTGGACTGAGTCCGCTCAGGATGGCTGTTGCAGTGGTCCTTCTACAGTGAAAATAGTGCCTGTTCACGGATCTCACCTTTTCCTTGAAATCTGAAGAAACAGCTGGGAGGTAAATACGAAGCCTGTCTTGTCAGCATGTACAGGACACAGGTGTATAAGCAGCAAAGTTACAGAGTGGTCCCCTCCTAGGGTCTAAGAAATTGCATGCAACTGGGCACTTAAAACTCTCACCTGCTGGCATAATATGGCTTTTTTCAGGAGGGAAAGGAAAACGTCTTTCATCTTTACCTACACATCTGTGTTTTGTGCTCCCTTCCTCATTTATTTTCCTGTCTCTTTTAAATCATTAAATAATTGTCAGAAATAGCACAGCTGACTTTGGAAGCGTTTAAAAGAGACAAAATTATCACATCGCCCTCCTACAAACCAAAATATTCCCAGTAGCACCCAACAGACGAAGAGCCAAATCTCTTAGTCCCCACTGTTTAGCTTGCTGTCTGACAAGGTACATCTGTGCCAGGTGTTCTTCCCCTCAGCTGCACTGAGCTGCTTAAGCAGAGACTGCTTTGTAAACACCCAGGAACACAGTGTCGAGCACCAGGGTATTGACAAATTTGTCACCCAGTCTAAAAATATCAACTGATATGTGACCCTCCCATCCCAGCCTCGGTAATGCTCAGGCAGGAGGAAATTTCCACCAAGCTCTTGAAAGCATGAGCTGTGCCAAGTCACTGTGATTTACATAAATAATGAAAAGTTTAATATATCTAGGCTGTATTCATTCCTGGAATAACTCTGCTGGCCCTAGAGAGGTAACTAATGGGATGAATTGGGCCCTGTAAGTTTAATGTGTTTAAGAAAATGTTATCGTATGCTGTCATATGTAGAGATCTAAGTGATTCTACCTAGCCAGGAGGGTATAAGGATACTCAGTCCATGTTTACTCATTCATTTAATATTTTCATCTGTAGCTTCTGCCCATTTCTGCTAATGCACCTTCCTCTCACCCTGTCCCTGTCCTGGGCTCCCAGTGCAGCCTTATCTAACCTTCAGGCCCCCCATTTAAAAGTATTTTGGGGTTTGGGGGAAACACCCAGAAGTGGTGGCTGGTGACTTAAACCCTCCATCCTCCGTGAGGCACCAGCTGCGGGTCAGGAGTCAGGGGAGCTGTCACAGCAGGGGCACAGGGAAATATCCCTCCACTGCAACAGGGAGAGGTTAATTAGAGGACTGCATGGGGATTAGGAAGGATGTGAGTGAAAGCTCCAGCTAGATCAGGGAGGCCAACATGGCTCCGGGCAAATCACATCAGTTCTTTCTGCTTCAGTTTGCTTGTACTTAGGCTGGGGGCGATAACTAGTTTACCTCACAGTCAGGTCCTGAGATTAGATGCAGGGAGCTGTGTAAAGCACATAAGAACAAAATAGCACTGGCAGTTTGGTTTTGTAATACAGGATGATTCTTACTGCCAGAGTGGTTTTGTAACACAGAGGATTCCTTGCTGAATGGCAAGCATGTAGGAGATGAGTGCAAAGTTACCAGAGAAAGAATTGGGTCCTTTCAGACTAGAATCTTACAATAACGAGGTAAAGATGCATGCTCAAACAATGGGCTAAGGACAAAAAAGGCCTAGAACTGAATTTTTTTAATGTCCTAGTGTTGAGACACGTGGGATGTGGAGCATATTCCATTATGAAGGCTCTGAAGACTGGCATCCCCAGAGTTCTGGATGCTCTCCATAAATGGAGAATCTGTTTCCAGGTACCTTGTCTGGAAGAGTTTTGCATTTTTTTTTTCTTCTTCCCAGTGTTTTCTCTTCAAAACATTACCTAGTAATAACTCACCAAAAAGGAGGGTAGAGCTGCTGCCTGCCTAGAAGCCAGAAGCATTATGATTTTCTTACCGTGCCTCTGTACTGGCTCTTTACAGTGGGTGCCACTTGCTTGCCAAGGACTCGTGGGGCCGCACTCCCATGAGGAGTTGTATTAGGGCTCCATCAGCTCACATTGCAACATCCCTGTACTGCACTGCAAAGCAGGTGTCTCGGGGCTGATTTCCAGAAGGACTGGGCTAAGCCAGTGTCTTCCTCTTCTTTGCCTATGACTTCTTCTACAACTATGAAGGTTAAGTCCAGTCCTAACAAACTAAATTCCTTGGGAGCTTGATTCAGCAAAGCATTAGAGCTTACATTTGATCGCTTTGAAGGGAGCCTGTGTGACCTGAGAACAGATCACAGAGCACCTTCCAGAGCACCTCTGCTCTACTAAACAACAGCACAGTCCCAGGTCCACAGAGCAGAACTATGTGTGAAGACACAGTTACCATCCCTAATGTGCTAACTTGCTTTGTATCTTGTTCTTACATCTCCCTGTGTCTTCTTTAAAACAAAACGCCAACAAAACCAAAAAAAGCTCAAACCAAAACACCATGTTCAAAATGGCATTTAAACTATTACATTTTTGTCTTTATCAGAAGAACACCCACAGCCGAAAGCAAGTATTTTTTTGATGCAACAACTGAAGCAATGAGAAGCCATCCTCAGGTAGGATATGATAAGCCTGGCTGACTATGTATTGCAAATTTTGTGTTTCCCACGTCTCCCTGTTCAGCCTTGGTTTAATAAAGACATGCACATCAAACTAAGTCCCCTCTCAAACCTGTGAGCCCTGCATACTCAGCATTTGTTTGGCTAACAGAAGTCCCCTGGCATCGGGAGAAATTTTAGCACAGAATTAGCCTGGAGCTCCTAAGTATCCTAAGAGGAAAATAGTAGGCAACCAAGGCAAGGAACCTAATCCTTGCATCCCTCTGATTCATGTGGTGAAATAACTTAGTATAAACTGACTTAAAATTTACCTTGTAAAATATTAACTAGTGGTGGTGCAGCTGCTTCTCCTAAAAGCTTTTGAACATATCTGCCAAATTCAACCTTGATAGAGAGATTGTATTTTAGTGATGAATTTTGTGTGAAGAGGAGGCATGCAGATGAGATTGCTGGCACTCTCTCTGGCACTGAAGGGCTCCAGTTTTAGCCCAGATGCAGTTAAAAACTAGACAATCTACATAAACAAGATAGTTTGTGAACATGTAAAATGTGTTCCATTGTGTTCCAAAATTCCTCCAGAGCTCAGCCAAAAGAAACTGTTCCTTAGTGAGTGCTTCTCCTCCATGTTGCTTGCTTTGATATTTAGTTCTCCCTAGCCTGCAGCTCAATAGCAGAAACATCAAATAATCCCCATCTAAAAGTGCCATACTTTTTACATGTGGCCCAGGGTTTAACTTCTGTTCCTACAGAAATCTAGCAGTAGAACTTGTTATCAAATAAACAGAAGCATAAGCAGACTTAAGAAATACCTCTCATGCTTTCACTCAAATTGCTGACTTAAATTTTCCATGCTGCCATTTTAAACTCAGTAACTCCACTGAATTTCACAGACTTTGGACTTAAGCCACTACAGAAATAAAAAATATCCATACACAGATTAATGTCTTTTGAAAAAAAATATTTTTTCTTAGATTGCACATTCAAAACGAGCTGTACACTGCACAGTATAGGAACACTAGTTTGCCAATCCAATTACCATCACGTAGGTTTGTGTTGATTAGTTCAGCTGTAGCCCCGAGGTGTCAAACTCAGTCAGCAGCAAGAGATGGACCCCAGGTGTAATTACAGTCAGTGGCCAAGACGTGTCTCCTGAGCTGCAGAGTGTTCTCATTCTGGAAATGCCCTTGTCAGAGGGAGGTTTGGACAGTCTTCAGGTAGATTGCAGTAGAGCTTTAGGGAAAAAATGCTGCTCCAGTTAGAGGCTGCCTGCTCATCCACCCACCACCATTTGCCTGCTTTCCGCTGTTTCCCAGCTCTCCCCATCTTCCCTCTGCTAAATGAACCAAGCAGTGAATTTCAACCACAGTGGGATGACACAGGAAGCAAAAGCCCTCACATCCATGCTGGCAGGCTTCCTCTGCAGCCCCAAAGGCTACAAACCAGATGAAATATTGGCTGTGCTGGAGTCACTGCAGGTTTTATCCCAACTCCAGTGCTGTCAGGGAGCAAGGAAGTTTTGTAGTGGCTGGATTTGAGCCACTGGCCATCTCTTTTCTAGGTCTTTGCAGCTACAAGGGCACACACAGATCACTGCAGCATGGACAACACATGGAGAAGACTGTTTTTTCAAGGACCTTGTCTGGTGTTACAGCAGGATTTGTTTCACTGTTCTAATTGCTGCTTTGAGGATGAGGGTAAGGGGACAGCCTCCTTGCTGGAAACAGTAATGCAGCTGTCCTTTCCAGCTACCAGATTTTGGTGTTAATTAATGCTTTTCACCAAGGGATGTTTTACTTTAATAACCACTCAAATATATAAATAAATAAATAAATAAATATTACTTTGTTCTTTGTAAGCAACATTTGTCCAAAGTCTTTGAAGTGCTTTGCAAAGCCGAGTCTTACTATTTCCTGTGAGTCCCAGCAACCCCAAGAGCCCAACTCTGCTTCCATTTATATCAATAGAAGCAAGTCCAGCCTCTGAGGACTTGCCTGGCATTACACAGTGAGCCAATGACTGACAGAGCAAACACTGCCCAGGTGCCCTAATTCCTACTTTAATGCTGCCTGCCCTTAACACCACCAATTGTACCATGATTCAAAGAAGAGCAAACGCTACAGAAAAAAAACCAAACCCTACTTCATTTTCACCTTGCAGAGATGTATTTGGTCTATGGTTGTTACTGTTCATTTAACACCTTCCTTACAGCCTTCTAGGAGGGTTTTGACCTGCTGTTACCTCCTGGGAAATTCTGGTAAGCAATCTATGCATGCGAGACTGCATGTCTGTGCCATATGTCAGCCTTCTTCTTGTTTTCTCTTCTACTGTATGTCAGAGACATCCACAAAGAAACAAGATCCTGTCTGTTCTTGCTGCTTCTCCATGCTCCAGGTCTGACTGCTATCACCACAGCAACCCAATACAGTGTCACGGATAGTGGAACAGAGAGCTGATGCTGCCCGGAGCCAGAAAAGAAGAGTAAAGTGCCTGCTTTGGATGTGTGCTTGCAACTCCAACTCAGCCAAGAGTAAATGTGGAAACCTGGAGCAAAACACTGTTGTACTTTAATGCTGTGCACAGGGCACAGATAGGCTTTTCACATTTCTGGTGTATTTAGTTGCGGAAGGACTCAGTTCCCTCTAAGCAGTATTGAGTTAATGCTTACAAAAAAGACATGATTCTCATCTAAGAGAATCTGTAATGTACCTTATTTTCTACATCTTTCTCTTTCTTGTGCATCTACTCTTTCTTGTGTCCTATATAAGAATACAACTGTTAGCACCAGTGGACAGAGAAATGCTGCTCTGCTCAGCAGACGATGATAAGAGCTGGGCAAATATCTCATTGTATGCAGTTCATGAGAACTATAAGGCTGGGAGGGAACTCTGGAGGACATCTGGTCCAACATCCTGCTCAAGACAGGCAAATTGGATGAAGTGGCTGAAAGTCTTCTTGAGTTTTGAGAACTCCTGAGGGTGGTGATTTTCATTTACAAGTGACCTCTGTATTTCCCTCAGAGTCCAGATTTCACAGGTCCATTCATTTTTACATCTTAATGAACAAGTGGCTTGTGTGGGTGCTTGTCAGTTTGTGGATTGGCCACAAATTTCTCTCCTTTTCTCCCTCCTTCAAAAGAAAAGAAGGAATTCTACAGATGTTTTTAAGAGAAACTTGGAAAGGAGAGGTGAGGATACCTGGGAGGGGTAACAGTCACAAACAGTAAAAACAAAATTGTGCTTGTGAGCTCTTTCAGACAGTTTCTGCCCAGCTCTGATCATGATGTCTACTTACATGGCCTTGATCTGTGCTTTCCCTAGTTTGGTACCAGCAGCAGCCAAGGGGCGCCCAGGGCATACGGCATTCTGTACTCCAGCCTTCCTCACCTTCAGCACGGGAGTGTAGCAGCTTTGAAAATGCAGTCCCATAACTTAAACCAAACTGCCCGTCACTCTAGGCAGAATCAGCTTGGGTGGTTTTGGTTCTTGTTCAGCAGGCTCTAGTAGTCAGTAACTTCTGTTTGCTTTTCCAGCTGGAGAGTGCAGCTGTAGTCATCTGTGGTGTAAACAATCAATCAGGAACTCAGAGGTTTCAAGCAGATTTTGCAGCCCTCTCTGAGAAAATGCATGTGCTTGTGGGGTGGAGGACACAAAAACTTGCTTCCTCTCTGTAAAGCTGACTGAGGTCAGTCTTTAAAACACACCCAGAAAGAAAAATGTATTTAAAACAGTATGCGAAATAGCTGCCACGTTTTTGTGCGGTACCCTGCTCCCCCAAAATAAGAAATTAGGGTGGATGTTGGTTTTCGTTGCTTTTTAAAATGCTCATGCCGAGGAGCTTTCTGTCACATTACGATGGACAATCAGTGGTACATCCTCACTCATCCCTGACAAGCTCTTTCATTTCTTACTAAGGTGAGCATGCAGTTCTGCTTCGAAGGCCATCTTGTCAAAGGTGCGCATGTTCGTCTCCTCCCGCACCTTTTCCCGAACATGGAAGGATGCTCGAGCAACAGACCTGGCATTTTCTAAGACAGTCTTCTTCTCCTTGAAGATCTGCTCACTTCTCTCCAGCTTCCTCTCTATAGAGAGCAGAATTTCCCTGCGTCTTAAGTCCTCATACTGTTCCACCTTTTGCTTGTTCATCTTCTGCACTTTTTCCTTTTCCAGACGGCTCAAGACCACTTTGCGGGCTTTTTCTTGAACAGCCTCTTCAGCCACCTGGGCAGCATGCTGGAGCTTTCTCTCTGTCTCCCTAGCCAGTGCTTCCAAGTGCTCTTTCTGCTCTCTTTCCTTCTTCTCTGCTGCCAGTTTAGCTCTCTGGATCTGCATGTCCTCACGCCTGGCCTTCTCCCTCAGCTCTTGGTTCCTCTTTTCCACAAGCTGCTCGTAGTTCTCCTGAGCCTTTGTCAAACTCATCTTCAGGGATGCCTTCAGCATTTCCTTCTCTTCTGCCTCTTGCTTGGCCAGTTCCTTGAGCAAGGCCTCATGCTTCAGTTTCTCTGCTTGGTTGAACAGTCTCTTCTCCTTCTGCAGCTGCACCTCCTTTTTCAGCCTCTTCTGTGCAGCTGTGGACAGCCTCTCTTGCAGGAGCTGCTCCTCTCGCTCTTGGTGTTCCTTCTTGACCTCCTCCTTTGCCTTCAGGTTGAGCTCTTGATGGAGCTTTTTCTGCTTGTCCTCCTTGATGGCCCTGTCCAACCTCTCCCTCCGCAGCCGCTCCTGCTTCTCCGCTTGCTCCCGCCACCTCTCCTCACACACCAGGAGCTGCCTCTGCTTGAGCAGGGCGGCTTCCTCCTGCTCCTGGTTCAGTCTCCCTCGCCGCTTCTCCACCTGGCTCTCCCACATCCGCTGACCCTGCAAGAGGGCCCTTTGCTTCTCCTTCTCCTCCTGCTCCTTTCGCTGCTCAGCCAGGCGCCGTTGGCTGTCCCATTGCAGATGGGCTGCCTGCCGCTGCTCCCGCAGGATGTTGGCCTCCTGGTGCTTGGCGATCATCAGCGCTGCGATCTTCTTGTCTCTCTCAGGCACCTCTGAGAGGCCCTTCTTCCTCTTCACCTCCCTGACGATCCTCTCGACTCTCTGGGCAGTCTGTGGTGAGTGGCTGAGGTCGCCCAGGCTGAAGCTGCGCCCCATCAGGGTCCCACTGGCGGCGGCTAACCCCCGACCCCGGCCGCCCACCTTGCCCCCGCGCTCCCGCAGGCTCTCCCCGCTGTAGGACGATGAGGCGCCCGACTCCGAGGAGGTCTTGCCCCAGCTACCCTCGCGGCGCTTCTGCAGCGAGTCCAGGGAGTGGCTCTTGCCCTTGGCACCCCTCGATGCCCTGGCCTTACCCCCGCCATGGGTCCGGGGCCCGCCGGCTGCTGCGGCCGCAGCCCGGGAGGGGACGCGGGCGGCGGGCGAAGGCGGCAGGCTGCCGAGGGGCGCGAGGATCCGCCTCTTCTCCTCCCGGATAATCCTCTCCCGCTCCTCCCGGCACTGCTGCAGCTTGCGGCGGCGCTCCCGCTCGTAGGCCTCGTAGAGGCCGGCGGCCACCCGCATGGAGCGCCCGGGCGCCTCTCTCAGCAGGTCCCCCAGCGCCCGCGGCAGCAGCTCCACGGGCCGCACGGCGCAGCGGGCGCAGGCCTCCAGCGACCGCGGGCTGGTCAGCACGTACCGGCTGCCCTCCGCCGCCGCGCAGTCGAAGTTGTACAGGTCCAGGTGCA
>VZTJ01003258.1:842343-854953 GCA_013397795.1 Orthonyx spaldingii | reverse complement strand
GGGCCGGGCCGGGCACTGCTGCGGCTGGCGCGGGGGGCGGGGAAGCGCCCGGCCCGCCAGGAGAGTATCCTTCCCTGCAGGCATTCCGCTCCCTGTGCGCATCCCTGCCCTGCACCTGCGCCTCCGCGCTCACGTCTTTCCCTGCAGATTTTCCCCATATGAGCGGCACTTTAACGGTCGTGCCGCCTACTTTGCACTGTTCCTGTACCCAAACAAGCCCATCTGTATCTGCCGTTAATACAGACAAGGATAAAAGGGGTGTAACAAGAAGCAGGAGATGCTAACCCAGTTTTACAGATGGCAAAATGAGCCCCAGGGAGATGAAGATGCCTGTCTTGGGGCGCATAGGGAATTCACGCCAGAGCTGGAAAGGAATGGCGAAGCTCTCAGATTTCAGTTCAAAGCAGTTTCCAACCATGAAACCTTATTCCCTTTTGGGCTAGTGTAAGCTATTGCTTGATGCAGAGATGTGTCAGGCAATACAGTACACCTTTTTGAGTACCCACTTTGAGTATGGTGTTTGCAGTTACTTGGAAATATCCTCGGTTCCTACAGGGATCCTGGGCTCAACAGCCTCGGTGGAGTTGAAAAATGCTCTGCTCTAGAAATACCATTCAGCCAAAAGAGGATCACTGCTGCTTGCGGAGCTGCAGAGCATCTGTGCCACTTAGTGGAGCAACTCTGATTTTTTCAGACAGAGGACAGGAGTAGTAATTGCACCATTAGTCACTGTGGTATGAAGTAAATGTTTTTCAGCAATTTCTCATTTAACTTCTACAGGTACGGCTTAATATGCCTTGCTTTAATAAGGAAGGATACTCACCAAACAACTTTCCAGGATGGCCCAGGACAAGGATACAGAGCAACAGAAGGACCCAAGGCCTGGGAGTTCTTAGCAGAAAGCTGAGGAGCTGCAGGTTGGTTGTCATTTCATATTGTACAGGCAAAGACTTTGAATCATGGTCATCCCTGTGCTGATGAATGCACAGGGTAATGATGCATCCACAGCAAGTGAGCAAACTCCACCAATAAGTCGTATTGACTAGTCTGATCTCATTAATGCATCATCATGATAATCTGCAGAGGACAGTTATAAAGCTTGGTTATTAGTCATGTGAAAAATCCTCAGGCCAGGGAACAGCTCTCTGCTGTCTGAAGAGCCCAGCTTTCTGGCTGATGGGTCTGACCATTAATACTTGCCGTAGCACTGTAGCTGTCAAAGCCATGGCTGTATTCCCTCCTCATGGGAAATATTAAGCTGGTAAGTGCATATGCCAGGTAAGGTGTAGGCTCCTCCAAGTTTTTGGCAGGTTGCTACTTCAGCCTTCATCAGGACTGTATTTGGGCCTTGATCTTTTCAGGTTTCCATGTGGATCTTTGGGAGCAATTAAATGCAATTAAAAGGGGATTTATCAGGAGATTTGTAGAAGCAGCTGGATGTGGCTTTAGGAGACATTAACACACACTAACCAAACATGGAATCATATCGCTACCTTGTCAAGACTAAAGAAGATTTGGGATAGGGAAGGAGGAGATCATTGGAAGAGTTTGAGTGGATCACTGCTAGCGAGTCATTTTCTCAGACACAATTATAAAGTCTAATTCTCTGTTGGCTAGATATGTCTAGAAATCTATGTAGTCAGGTGGAGCAGTACTATAAGGTTACACTTTAAAAAACATTTGCCTGTTTTGCATGGCTACTAGTGACAGCAAGAGATGCAGGGCACTGGAAAACTGGAACTACAGATTGAGTGGGTGGAAATTTTTGTATCACGTCAACAAATTCTTTCGTATGCCTTCCATTGCTCATGTATTAATTACTTTCTTCCCATCCAGCTTTAAAACTGCCCATACCTGGGTTCTTCTCTGCTCTGTTCATGAGAGCTATTTCACAGCCTACTACAGCTCATTGGTAAAAGTTTTTAAGTTACTTTCAGCTTCAGCTTCAGTTTTCACTCTTTGTTTTGTCTTCTCTAAGTAATTTGCACTCCCTCCTGTTTGGGTGTATGCCTTACCAATGTTTATCAACTGTTTCTATGTCCCTCAGAGACAAGGAACACATACTGTCATCACAAATCAATCCCCCGTAGCTGCACAAGGAGCTATCAAGGTCTATATCCTCCCAGCGTGTCAGACTCTCACAGCCCTGAACTTGGCAGTGGGCTCCTGCCCAGCACTTGGCTCTGTGCTGCCTGGCAGGGTAGCTGTGTGCACATTCCTGGTGATGGTGCATTGCCTTCCTCCTCTCTAGCTAATTTCTTTGTGTCCCCTTCTCTAATTTTCTAGCTCTCCTGAGGCTAGATCAACACAGTTTGACTTTCCAGAACTCTTCCCTCCTCTGCCAAGAGGAATGTTAGTTGGTGAATTATTTCCTCCTTGCTAAATAGTTTTTGTTTTCCAGGTTGAATCCTGTCTTCATCTAGTTTGCAGTTTCTTCTCTCTGTCTCAGGCTGTTTAAACCGTTGTTGGGAGGACCCTGACACTGACCTATTGTGTAGCTACTTCAGCTCTAAGTCTATTCTCTCTTGCTTAGACTCTTCCTGGTTTTGCACCAGAGTATTCCTGCACCTTCCTGAGCCCTGTGGATAAGGGGAAAGTGACAGCCTTGGGGAAAGGAGTAAGAAGCCCTCTGACGCAGTTTTTGCTGGTATCTCCCAGGCATACTGCTCTTCTCTTCCTAGCTGCTGCTGGGACACAGGCACCAAGCATCTGCCCAAATATGTCCCTTCCCTGCCCAGGTGCAGCTCCTGCCCCTCTCCCAGAATGCACCAGAGCCTCTCCAGCACCAGAACCTTCTTCTGTCAGCTGGATGGTTTAAGCACTAGTTTAAAACTTTAATGAGGCACTCAGTCTAATGTCTTACTGATCCCTATTGCCATGGTATCCCTGGTTCCTTCCCTCTGAACTGCCACTTGTCACATGCCATAATCCTTTGTTTACAGGCCTGCAGCCCATCCACCTAAGTGATTTTGCAGCCTGCTATGTGATAATGCTGAACATAAAGTTCCATTTGACTTTATAGACTGGGCTTGCCTGATAGCCAAGGTCCAAAGCCCAGCATGCCACAATGGCAGTGTAACAACCTGACAAAAGCCAAAGTCTTCTGTGAGACTTCAGTGTTGGTTCCTTTTTTACATTTCCCATGCTTTGCCTTTGATTTTTGTCATTCTGTGATTCTGCTCTGCCTGCAGTCCTGGCACGGTTTGCCTTTTCCTTCCTCCATGGGTGGCAGGATGGGCATTTGCTTTCTTCCTGCTGCCACAGACTGCCTGCCAGGGAGATGTGGACAAGGCCTCACCCCTCTGCAGCCCCCTGCCAGGCTGTACTGGTGTGGTGAGTGCACAGCATCCTGAGAGACTTCAAAGGAACTGCCTAAAGCTGAGGCACTGTCCCCACTGCTCACAGCCCAGAGCTCTGCCTAATGTTGTCATCTGTGGTTCACCCTCATCGGAGTCTCTAGGGAAATGGAGCTTCTGGCTGGGGCAGATGCCCAGAGCAGGGAAGCAGAGAAGAGATGGGATGCGAGGAGATAGCTGGGAATGGTGACATATGGTGGGGGGGGAAAATATATAATACTGCCAGAAGCAGAATGTTTGGCAGCCGCTGGGGACAGACTTGTGCTGCAAATACTGTATCCTTCACTCTAATATAGAGCTGGGGTCTAAGGCCAGTGTGCTGATGGTGAGTTGTTATTTGTGTTCATCTTGCTGGGTAACATCATGGTGTGTGCTGTTTTCTGTCCCACTGAAACCAGTTACTCCTCAGTAATGAAAAGATTGTGTTGGTTCCTGGCTAAAAGGATCTGCAGAGAGTTGTCTTTCTCTGTATTAAGGACTGGCAGCAGTGTTGCTGCATGGATGCTTTCTTGTGGTCATGCTGAACAGCTCTCTATTTGGCTTTGTGCAAGTTTGGCACATCTGCAGTAGTTTTGTATTTGGGTAAACCTAGTCATTTACCAGGGCTGTTTGAAGAAACATATGGTAGGCTGGCAGAGAAAATAAGGGGGAAAAACCTTGTCACTGCATATTTCCATGGAAACAATATAGATGTGACAGTAGATTTTGGTTTTCAGAATATTCTGTTGTCAGTGGTTATTTCTGAAGCAATTAGAATGTTGGCATATATTGGCACAAACCAAACCAAACCACAGATGTGGCCGTTGAACCTAATGCACTCAGTTCTTCTGGTCAGGCTTGGCTTCTTTAGAGAACTCATGGGTTGTGAGGGAGTTACAGAGCCCTTGCGCTCCGTGAATCATGGAGGATTTGACCCCAAGGTCGTAGAGCAAACTTAAGATGAGGTAAACAAATACCTGAAATTAGTATGAGGATGTCTTTGTTGATGAGAGGTCAGAGTACACCACTGGAGTGATCCATGCAGGACTACAAACTACGTGAACATGAGCTACTATCCATATACAAATAGTGCAGTGACACAGAACAGTGTCTAATAAGCAAGTGCCCTTGAGTGTAAACTCAACAGGAAGGTTACATCCTAATGCTACATGGTTACATTTTCAAGCTGAAGCTGAAATGCAATTACATCCCATTCATTTACTTGAAAACTGTTGGTTTCGAGCAAATGATCAGTCTTGCATGCTGCTTCAGTTTCCAAGCTGCGCTATTTATTCTAGCACAGCCTGGAAATCACAACATGAAGCTATTGAAGAACAGTGGGAAATATGACATTGCTGGTGATGCTCTTCAAAGGAAGTAAAATGCAAAGTGTAATCAAACAGAACAAACTGTCAGATTAAGACTGGAGATTTTAAATAATTTTTGTTTAAAGTAATCTGAAGTGTTTATTAGCTGAATAATAAGATTCTCTCTCTTTTTGTATGATTTCTACCTTCACCAGTGCTTGGATTTTATCAGTGAAGTATTTTTAGAACTACAAAAATCACACATCACTCCTCCTTCACCTATCGGAAGCCACATCAGAATATAGTATTCTAGGATATAGTATTTCATGTTCCAATTTAAATATGATCTATTTTTCCATTCCTAGACTGTACTTGGCCTTGCCTGATGGTGCTGTGCCAAGGAGCTGGCAGACAGAAGAAAGAGATTTGCCATTTGCTTCTGCTGTCATCTGGGAGTGATGCACAGTAGGGAGCATGAGAGGAGTCAGGATTTGGAAGCTGGACCTTTCCTTGATTTGTTATCCATACACCCATGCTTATGGAGTGTAAAGAATGTATATGGGGCCTTTGCACTCAGCCTGCATTGATGTCTATTACAGCCTAAGGAGAAAGGCAGAGAGGTGTTAAACCCATGATACCTGCTCTTGAATTCAGGAGAACTGGAAGACAAATATCCCACTCATGGAGGCAAAGTGAACACACATGGGCAGGGTTGCGTCACTCACCCACATCAGGTCCACAGGAGGTTGCCCAGGCCTGAGTTGCCCCTGTTGTTTTAACGCTGTTTTAACACTGTGAAACAATGACCTGAGCCACCAACGCTGCCATGACTTCGGCCAAAGCCCCTTATGAATAATTCTGCTTAATTACAGGCGGAATGTCTGCGGCTGAAGCCTACTACCCATAATGATAGGATTACTTTTAAATTCCTGAAGTTATACCTATAGCTATATGTTTAGACTTTGGAGGGGATAAACTCTATTATTCTTTTACAGCATGAGCTGGGATTCTGAATTCCTTAGGCATCAGAGACCATCTGTCCAGAACCCCAGAGGCCATACCAGTTCCAGTGCAGTTCAGAACCCATCATCTGAATCCCATGTCAACAAAACCTCCCCAAGAGGGGAAACTGTTCTACCTGAAAAATGAGTAATTGCAACTGGAGACAGTGCCAAATAGATTTTTCTTTTCCATTGGGCTGATTTCTGGGAATAAAGCCAGCTGGAAGACTGCTAGAAGAAAATCTTCCTAACTCTAATCATATTTGCAATCAATTTTTATGCCAGATGTTGCCTTAGAAAATATGAAAGTCAGCAGACAGTAGTTTTAGTATGCATCTTGAAAAGGGCTAAGGAAAGAAAATGAAGATTTGCAGCTTCCTTGAGGTGTACTGAGTCTGTATGTAGCCAAATAATGCAAAACTATGTGAAAAGAACAGGTGGGAATCCAAGAAGTTAACAAATGTCCTATAACAAAAACCTACTGTGTAATAGAAAAACTTCTACAGCTACCATTTATTTTGAAGAATAAGTCAAGAGATGCCTGACTTTCTTAATTTAATTTTCAAAGTTGACAGAGGAGAAGCTGAGAGTAAATTTGGCTGCTTTTTGGGAAATCATGGAACATGAAATTGTTGGAAGGAAGGAAGGGTTGAGAACAATGGACGTTAGGAACAGGTTCAATTCTTTGTTTGTCAGTTTTTTACTAAGCAAATGGTATGAACTGGTATCTTTGGGATCTGTACCACCCTCTTCCATCTGTGAAGAGGAATAATAGCACCTTCCCTAAGCAGTGCATAGACAATGTGATAATGAAGTTGTGTATTAAATATATTAGATAAACTTGGCAGTGGGAGGATTTCAAGATGGTTGGAAGGTAACTTAAATTGCTTACAGGATTTTATGGTGAAGGAGGTCTTGCCCTTCATTCTTTTTGAAATGAAATCCCTCAGACAAGCAAGAGTGATCCCCTTTACCTCTTTACTGTGACACATAAGCAATGATGCAGCTATTGTATCCTTGACCATACTAAATGGGGTGGGATGGATATTTTCCCAAAACAGTTTTGTAGAATTGGTGCTTCCTATACGTTTATATAGGTCAGATCCTGCAGTTTCTCTCCTTGAACTAACAGTCTCACTGGACTCAGTGATTTGGGTTTTGTTGTACAATTTTTTTCTTCCAACTCTCATGCTTTTTAGCACAGTGTAGGGATGAGATTCATGAGATGCTGCTAGTACAGGTCCATGGCACTGAAGAACACCACAGTGAGATACCTCTGCAGGATGGCTGCTGTACAGTGGCAAATTTTTCTGCTGGGATTTGAGTGCAATTCTTTGGGACATGGGGTAGGTGCTGATTGTACCCAAATGAAGCAAATGCTAAGAAGCCAAAGGTGATCTTCTGGTTTATTTAGCAAAGTGTCTCTGGTAGAGGTGAGGAGTACACCACTGGTTTGCAAGGTATTCAGGAGACCCTGTGCAGAATACTGTGTGTTATTCCAATGTTGGGAAATCCTGCAGGCAAGACTCTGGTGTTAAAAAAGATTAAATTAAGTTTGAGATAGCAGGGCTAGTTAGGATGATCGGTGAACCAGTAAGCTAGCCTTAGGACAGGGCACTGAAAGTGCTTCTATCTTTGAGCTTGTAAAATGGAATTTGAGGCAGGATGTGGCAGGCCTTTAAAAATATGCAAAGGACCAAGCAATTTGCTCAGCCAGTGCCTTTCATGTATCTTGCATTTTGCTGTGCTAACCCAGGGACATGTCACAGTCACCCTCAGAAATGCAGACTCTGAAGAAACCGCTCCTGTGAAAACGAGGGTGGTTTGGTTGTTGACTTCAACATTAGCAAGACCTACAGGAAACTCCCTTTTCCTTGCTCTGAACATTTAGCCCTTAAGTGAAGTGGAATTAATACCGTTGTGCTGTGTGGCTTGAAACTAGCACAACTGGAGCAGAAGTCAATTTGCTGTATTTGAAAGAAAATTAATTAAGGCCTCGTTTGTTTCCCTCAGAGAGAAAAGCTCTGGGTAGTTTCCAGGAGATGATTTTTTTTGAGCTTCTCTGGTACAGGCCTATATGTACAGAACAAGTGTAGTGCAGCTTCAAGACTCAAATCCCTATAAACTCCAGGTTGTGAGCTGAGTCTTCTGGCTCCCATGACAGCCCTGGTGACTGCTCCACAACTGCATGTTGCATTTCAGGTCACAGAAAGGAAAAATCTCTTAATGCAGTGCATGTTTGCGGTACTCCAAAAAGGGAAATGTCATGGCAAGAATGATGCTCATAGCCAGGTTTAGCCTTACCTGTTCTTCATCAGCAGACTATGAATTCTAGTGCCCTAGCAAGGCAGAAGAGTGGATGGCATGGCAAGATTTCTCTTTTAGTCTTGTTTTGCCCATATTGCTTTAATAGTCTTTTGGAGATGAGCTGCTCTATTTACATCTACTCTGAATATTAATAATGAATAATGCCCTGCTAAACACAAAAAATGTGCGTGGGTTCCAGTGTATGATACTGGAAATGTAACAGGAGATGTGTGCACAAGGAAGTGGGGAAAAAACAAAACAAGGGAGGTATAATCTGCAGGAGGCTAGTGGGCTGTGAGGATTTTGAAAGCACTTAAAAACTGATTTACTCCTGCACAAATCCCATTTCAAACAAGTTGCCAATGAATAGGTCACAGAAGTGTTACCAGCAAGAAGGCAAAGGAACAAGAGTGTGCTTGGCTGTCATGTATGCCCACGTGGGAGGTGCTGTTTGCTAGAATGAGGCCTGGCATGCTGGCAGCTCCAAGAAACAAAAGGTATCTCTGGTGTGATGCCAGCTATCTGCTTTCCCACTAGAATCTGGATATGGGAGGGGGGGGGTTGATGGAAACAGAAAAAGGTGAGTAGCTGTCCTGCATTTTAGCAGTAAGAGCTCTCTCTGAGAAGAAGGGTTTGTGAGAGAGTTCTCTGAAGCCAAAAAGTCTTTGGTGACTGAGCTGGGAGCTGAAGGGTGTCTGTAGCAGCCTGTCCTTAGAGTGAAGCTGTCTTCATCTTTGGTTTGCTGGCTGGGCAGCAATGTGAAGGAGGGAACAAATGGCATGGAGCAGGTACAGCATTCCCTCCTTGTCTGCACACAGCGCTGGGCAGGAGGAGGTCACATAGGATGGTAAAGTTACCAGGGCTCATGGCCAAGGATAGATTGTGTGACACCCTGAAGTAACATTATCTCTTAGACTATGTTTTTTCTCCTCTGATAGTGCTTAGACTGTCATGAGACCTTTTCCAGCTGAGCACTACCATCAGAAATCATATTTTATCAGTGGCTCCTCTTAGAAGTGTAGTTACCTTGAAATTGGAGTCAGATATGTGGCACCTGAACAGACTACAATAACTTTTGAAGTTGTATTGAGTTTGCATGGCCAAGCTTTGGTAGCGGTGGGGAGGGGTACAGGTGTGGCTTCTGTGAGAAGCTGCTTCCTCCATGTCCAGCAGAGCCAATCCCTGGTGGCTCCACAGACAGATGTGCCTCTGATCAAGGCTGGGCCAGTTAGAAATGGTGATAATCCCTGTCCTTGGAGGACTGTATCCATGGAAGAGTGACCCACACTGTAGCAGTTTGAGCAGGACTGTTGCCCTTGGGATGCACTCACATTGCAGCACTTCACCGAGAGCTGTTGCTTGTGAGATGAACTCAGGTTGGAGAAGTTCATGGAGAACTGTCTCCCATGGGAGGGATCCACAGTGGAACCGGGGAAGGACTCCTTTCCCTGAGCAGCAGGAGAAGCCATGGGTGATGAACTGACCATAACCCCCATTCCTTGTCTCCTTGTGCTGCTGGGGGAGGAAGTAGAGCTCAGGAAGGAGGGAGGGGTGGAGGAAAGGTGTTTCACAGGTTTTATTTTACTTCTTATTATCCTGCTCTGATTTTTTTTTACTAATAAATTCAATTAATATCTCTAATTCTAGCCTGTTTTTGCCCATGTTGGTATTTGATGGGTGATCTTTCCTGGTCCTTAACTCATGAACTGTTTGTTATATTTTCTCTTTCCTGTCCAGCTGCAGAGAGGAGCGATAGAGAGGCTTTGGTGGGTGCCTGGAATCCAACCAGCGTCAACCTACTACAGAAGTCCACCATGGGATGGAAGGAATGGGTAAGTGTGTGCAGGAGGGTAAGAAGTACCATTTATTTTCACAAGGTTTTGAAGGGCTTTCAGCAGTTTGAATGGCAGGATACAAATTTCATGTCTGGGATTACAAATATGTTTCTTTTATCTGATTAATCCATTGGCAGGTCTGGAGCCGGAGGGCAGCAACTGTCCCTGTGGGGTCTACCAAGGTGTGCAGAACAGTGTGCATTTGCATGACTATGAGAGATGCTTTATGTTGTTGTAAAAACATGTCTTCTCCAGCCCAGCCTCCACTGCCATCCCACTGCTGCTGGTTTGCCAAAGGATCTGGGGCAGGATGTGGTGTGGGGTGTCTCATTGCTCTATGAATGGGCTGCCCTTTTCCCCAGCCCTGTGCCAGTGAGTCTGACCAAATCCCATTGGTGTCTGTGCCAGAAAGGAGTGTATTGATGGACTAAGACTTATATGATAGTAAAACTCCTTCTGTGGAGTAAAAGCAACATCCATAACCATTGGACAAGAAATTAATTGTTTAATCAGATGGGGCCGCACAAAATAAGCATGCTTTGACCTTCCGGTGGAGTTAGGCAGCTTTTATGCTTTAAAATTTCTATTACTGAAAATGAAATGTTTCAATGAATTATTTATTTTCATTTCTATTCAAGCAACCTGAAAGTGAACATCAGGAAAACTGTGCCAAAATGCCTGGGTTGAGACCATAAGCTTTGTGTTTTGGGGAGAGGTGCTCTGATGGTGGCAGCTCCCAACCTTCCTTTATTGACACATGTAATAAAGAGAAAATGTTTCACCTCCTTCTTCAGAACCTGGAGCCTGAAAAGATTGG
This sequence comes from Orthonyx spaldingii, assembly GCA_013397795.1. Taxonomy (NCBI): domain Eukaryota; kingdom Metazoa; phylum Chordata; class Aves; order Passeriformes; family Orthonychidae; genus Orthonyx; species Orthonyx spaldingii. The sequence continues at coordinate 844,351 of VZTJ01003258.1, read as the reverse complement.
AACAGGTCACAGGCATTGGGCTGGCAGAGGGCTGTAACTGTTTTGGGGGCAGTTGGCGGCATTTACTTCCTCTGAAGCATCGGCAGTTGGCTATTGCTGGTAACAGGATATTGGATTAGACTGGCTGGTGGTCTGATGCAGTGTGGCAAATCCAATGTAAAAGGCATTAGTTCATGTCTGTGTGATACTTTGGACATATAGGATGGTCTGTAAAGGCTGATTTCTGTGATTCCATGACAAACAAAAACCCAAGCGCAGCCACATTAGTGTATCTGAGGTCTCAAAAGGAAGAGCATAGTATTTTTTATTATGGCTTGATACAGTTATAAAGAGAAATATGTATGAATGAGAATTATGGAAACAAAGTATAGCACAGAAATTAAAAGGATCTTTAGATGTTTAAAAAAGTTTAACTGGTTGAAGCAAAAAATGTGATGAATCAGCCCCTAATGAGAGGTCATTTTAGTGAGAATTTGCCAGGAGTTGCACCTTTCTCTGTGCATTAATGCCATGAGCAGAGGGAGTGCTGTGGTAGCATCCTCACAGCTCTTTTATTTCAGAGGTACAAACATTGCTGAACTTTTTCTTCGGGTCCAGCACAGCTGCACTAATTGATCAAACCACAGCAAAACACAGGCCAACATTTTCTCTCTGTGCCTTCCACCTTTGCATCTGAGATTTCACAAAAAGAGCAGCTGTGTGAATCAGCAGGTTTGTGTGCAGCTCTAGCTCCCGCTCTTCCTTCCTGCCTTTAGGCATGTTTTCCGGATGATGATGGTGTAGTTTTTTCCTGCTTTTTGGTGTTGAAGTGCTTACAAGGGGAGTATTTATAGGGAATGTTTTGTGATGTATCATATTCATCTCCTACATCCAATGAAGTGATGGTAAACCGTTGGTAAGCTATAACCTATTATGGGCTTTTACTATGAGTGATCACTGCAGTATTGCAGAGAAATAGGTAAACCCCCCTTCACCTTTCCAGAACTACATATGGTTTCTTTCCCATGTAAGAGGGAGAACAGCTCACTGTGCACAGCAAAATATGAATAATGTAGCAGATCCATAGAAGGTAGGTGTTATTTCAAGCAATACAAAGGAAAGCAAAGCAAGGAATCCTCCTTGATTCCCTGAGTGCACTGTTGGATACAGGAGTGTTGCCTTGGGAGAGGCCGCAAAAAGCAGATGAAGAGAGAGGAGGTGGCAAGAAGGTGTAAGCATCCCCCTACACCTGTATGCACCAAACCCCTGTGAGCGTGAGTGTGACCTCCTGCACCAGCCCAGCCTTAGACCTTCCAGCCAGCAATCTGCCTCTGTCGGTGCTGCAGGGCAGGACGGAGCCAGCTGTGGCTTGTCACCAGAGGAGTGACGAGTGCTGTGCCAGCAGGTGAGCTGGCGGGACAGGGCAAGGAGCGGGCTGGCAGAAGTGAGTGTGCCCGCTGCAAGAGCACTGGCACGGCTCCTGTGCCGCTGTGGAGGTTCGCAGCAGCGTGCCCACGGCCGACTCTCCGCGCTGCCCCAGCTCTGGGGTGGCTGCACAGCCGCGGCAAAGGCGAGGGGCACCCTCACCGTTCGCTGCCCCTGCGGCCCGGCGAGAGAGGGCTGGCAGCGCGAGGAAACGGCCCGGGCTACGCAGCGCCGTTCTGCCCTGCTGCTGCGGAGCCGCTTCTGCTCCGGCACAGAGCGGGCGGAGAGGGCTCTAGCTCCGCTCACAGCCGCTGTCCCCCCGGTGCCGGGCCTGGAACGAGCGCCACGTGTCCGTGCAGCCGCACGCCGCCCCGCGGACAGGGGAGGAGGAGCGCAGCGTTCCCGCCGGCCTCCACCAGCGGCCGTGGCTGGATGCGGCGGCGCTTCCCCCGCTCCGTCCCTCGACGGCGGCGGCTGCCGGGCCCCGGCCGAGCTCCGCTCCGCTCCGCCCCCGCGGGGCCGCGCCGCAGCGCCCCCATCCGACCGCGTCGCTCCGCGCGGTCCCTCTAAGGGCGGCCCCGCCCCGGGAGCAGGGCCGGGCGGC
>VZTJ01003258.1:746527-842083 GCA_013397795.1 Orthonyx spaldingii | reverse complement strand
CGGGTGGCCCTCGTGGGGAGCGAGGGGAGCCCTGCCCGGCCGCGGCCCCGCACGCAGCTCGCGGTGCTCGGGGCTGCGGCGAGAGCTCTTCCCCGCCCGGCTGCCCGGCCGCCTCCCTTACATAATGTCACCTGTGGTACCTGCGGCTCCCTCGTGTCACGGCGGCGGGGGGTCGGTGGTGGCGGCAGAGCTGGGCTTTCTCCGAGGTCAGCAGTCTTAAAGTGTGTATTTGGGCGTGAGGATTCGCTTGGTGCGGGATGAACCTCTAGGATTTAAAACCCCTAAGTAACAGTGGATAAGCGTTCGCCACTGTCTTCTCTTTTTCCTTTCGTAGAGCTTTTGGGTGTGTAGGGAGACACAGGGAAAGTGGTGTCTGAGATGAAGGTGGTAGTGAAGGCACTGCTGCGGACAATTCAGCGTGAGAAACTTTGTGTTTGTTAGGATTTCATCTTTGCTTTTTTCTTTGTGGTGCCTTAACAGTGCCCAGAGGTCAGAGCTTCCCTGGCAGCTGCCTTTACACGTGTGCAGTGCTTAGGCTGAGCCTCTACGTGTGCGTGTAACAAATCTATGGTAAATCCCCTGTGGAAGACCTGGAACTCAAAAATAGCCGTGCTAGGCTTCTCAGAACTGAAAAGCAATAATTGTTCTAAGTATGCCTAAAACTAGGTAACGGATGAAGAAAACCCGTAATAAATTGTTGTTATTTCTAATATATGACTGCAAATAGTGACACAGTTTTTCGTCTTTGTAGTCTTCTTTTAAACAGATTAATGCAAATACAGTAAATTCAAGTGGGCGTATTCTCAAAGGGGTTACGTTGTTGTGGGGAATGGACGTGATCTCAGTGCAGTTACAGTAACACAGATTTTGTTGAGTGAAAAGGGGTGAGAGGAAATAAATATATAAATTAAAAATATCCTGAAGTAGTCTTTAGAATGGTCAAGAGCTAAACTGAGCCGATGGGCAGAGAGGATCTTGCACTTGTCTGTTTGTGCTTCCTAGTGGCTTTTTGTGTGTGTTCCCATAAATGCTATTATGTAATGGTGTTTCTCTTGGCAGGAATCTATTGTCACCGTAATTCCTGAGGTTTCTGGAGCAATGCAGCTTGTTCAGAAGAGTAGTGGTCAGAACAATGGGAAGCAAAGTTCTTAAGAGGAGGTTTTAACCTCTTTAATTTTTCATGCAATAGGACTAAGCTCAAGACATCTGGATCTTTTCCAGAGTATCTTTACCGTCCTCTGTTGTTCAGCTTGTCTTTCTCTTCTCCTAGGCTGCGCTATAGCTGTCGGGCACCGGCTTGCTGCTTACATCTGCATCAGAGCTGGGAAAACATTGACTCTCTCCTTTAATAATATTTGTTATACTTCTCCTTTTAGTGTTTTTTTTTTTTTCTTTTTCCCTCTGAACAGAAGCAAAAGTGATATAGTTAGAGCATTTAACTGTTGCTTAGACAAGAAAAGAACCTGAGATAATGGAGAAAGGGAACTCTCCTAGTTCTCATCTCTAGTTTGAACTTGTCTGTATACATCAAAGGGAGGTAAAATGCCGAAGCAGAGAAGGAATTTACATATTAAATGCCAGTGCTCTAAGGATCAGTGCTCTCTGTGGTGTCTGTAGTTTAATGTTGATTTCATCCACCTCTTCTTCAGGTGTCTGCCTTAAGTCTCTTTGCAAGTCTGTCTCCTTTTCTTGTTTTTGTGATATGCTATTTTTGATGCAGAGAGAATAATTCTTTCTAGTAGTGTAATCTGGTGGCCAGTTGTGGCACTGACAGCTTTACAGATCATACTTCTGTCTTTGTAACTTTCGCGTTGTTTCAGGTAGTAATTCTCTAAGGAAAACAGAAAAAACAACTTTTTCTTGCTTGGAGTTTCATCTGCTCTCTTACACTGACTTGTCCTGTTATTTAAATGAGTTTTTTATAGACCACTTGAAAAGACAGTACCATGTGAAAGTAGGAAAGTATGTTTATTTATAAGGACCACTGAATGAAGAATGTGCTTGAACGATCTGCAACCTAATCTAACTAGATTTTTAAATTTAAGATAATTGTAGAGCAGAGTAGCACATGATAAGGGAACCATAACCTCTTCTTAGACAAGTCATTGTCAAAACCCAGGTGCCCCCATATTTTCTCTTTAAAGGTGGATGACTCACTGAAGTATGGGTCTGGGAAAGTAGTGATCTCAGGTAGAAATTTCGCAACCACAAATTTAGCAGACTTTGGCTCTGTCCCCTTCTCTCTCTGCTTGTCATGCAAATTGACCACCTGTAGTCTTTGAGGAGGACCCAACATCCTTGAGTTGTGCAGTGCTCTGTGTCTCTGCTGAAACAGTTTCCACGCAGTTATCAGCAGTTTATATTTAGTGCAGTGTGTGAAGGTGGACTGAAATGGCTGCTTGAGCACAGCTGCCTGGGGAGTCAGCAAGTAATGGTAACCGAAGTCACTAAATGTGCGTCCTGCCTGTGGTGTAGTGGTTTTGATGGAATTCGTTCTGTCTTGAGGTCGTGGTTGTTTTCAGCTACTTTGCTCCTGCCTCGAGAATTGTTTCGACTCCTGTAAGAGCAGTCTGCCACAGTCTTAACCTCAGCTGTGCAACATCATAACTTTAGATTTGGGTTTCTGTGACTGTTCCTGTTGCGTCACTTCTGCTTTTTGTTGGTCTACTTGCTCACACCGCAGCCATCTACTGCTGTACCGCCCAAATACGCCTCTTGCTTGTTCCGCTTTCATGTGCGAACATTTTAAGTTGTTGGCCTCTGTCAGTCCAGGAAGGTTGGATGCTGCACTCAGGGTCTGTGTCAGGCCACTGCTGTTGTATTTTTTTTTTTTTTCCATTTTGGAAGTCACATCTCTCTTTGCTTGCCTGAGATACTTCCAGAGAAGCCCATTATTTACGAATAACTGCATGAAAGGTCAGTAGCTTGGAAGCCTTGCTGCAGAGTTTCCCGGACTATGTCCTGTTGTGCACTCTGCTTGGCACAGGGACTCCCTGCAGCTCCCCTGCCCTCTGAGCCACTTGTCGGCTGCTGTAACCAGCTGATCCCAGCTGATCAGGCTTAGCTGGGAGAGAAGCATCTTTCACTGGCAGGCTTGGTCCCACAACCTGCTTGTCTGAAAGACTGGGACGGAGGGAGGAGAGGCAGCAGGGAATATGTAAATAGAAACATGAAGGCATTTCCTGAACAAGGAAAGGAAAAAATTAGCCCATATATAGTAAAGGTATTGTGGTGTTAGTTACAATAGATTTCTTTTGCCAAAATACAGTAGTGTGTGATTATGTTTATCTAGTTGTCATGGCAAGTGTCATGTTCTTAGAAATGCCATCATACATGTTTAATCTCTTGTCATTAAGCTATTCCGGGTGCACATGGAATTACTTCAGATGTAACAATTTAACCTCCAGCACAGAGTGTAGTAGTTGGGAACAGGTAGATGACTTCAGTGAAGCATTCTCGGTCTTTTTAAGTCTGTCTGTATAATTCATCTGGCTTTGCTGTTCTGTAGTTATATGGATGGTATTTTCCTTGACTCTACTAGCAGTCGTGTTTATGCAGCTGCAAAAATTGATTTTAAGTTTAATCAGTAGAAATGCTTGCTGTAAATGTCAGGAAGTGAGCTTTTGTATGTATCAGAAAAAGTTTTCATCTGCCATTCATATGCTGGCTGTTTCGTTTCTGAGTAGTGGCTGCTACTGCTCTCTCACAGTAAGCTTAGTTCTCTCACATGGCTTGCTACATGTTGCAGTCTGAAAAGTCTGTTTTCAAACTAAGCCTAGTGGTGCTATTGAGATACCAGTGAAAGCCTGGCCTGTTGTTTGCTTGCTTATTTATTTACTTTAAACTGATGATATTTTTGTGTGGTAATTCAAGACAGTTTTTTGAGGAAGCTCACATTGAAGAGCTGCACGATCAGAAGTTAGAGCTGTAAAACCCCTGCTTCTTTCCCACTGCCTCAGTTGTCCCCCCAGCTTCTGTCTTTCCCTGTGTGTTGAACAGTGGGCAGGCTCCAAAAGTGGAGCGTACATGGAGAACCTTCTCTGCAGCACAAAGGATCGATGTGTCTCATGTCGCTCTGGTGATTCCCTGAGGGAACTGCTATCCTGGCAACCAGCCCACCAGCAGTAAATTGGCTTCCTGGTGTAAGTGAGTGTTGAGTGGAATGGGTTGGTCATCACTGCCGCAGCAACCTTGTAGACAAGGCAAAGTACAGCTTTTGGAGCTGGTTGAGCAGAGTCAAGGGAAATTGGCCACTGGAATCACTTTTATGTGGCAAATGAAATGCCACATCATATTTGTGCTATGGACTAGAATGGCTTTCATTCTCACAGTGTACACTTGCCGTAGGAGTAACTTCCTTGTAGGCAATTGAACTTTGCAGGGCTGAAATGTGCACCATTTTAACCTCATGCTCAGAAGTGAACCAGTTTCAATACTGTGTCTCAGTGTAAGCTCCCTTAGCTTACACTTCAGAAGTGCCAGGACTGTTTGGAAAACTTAAACGCCATTTACATTTTTCTTCAACTTAATTTCCTCACAGTATATAATATTGCTGTGGCTTGCTGCTGTTCCTGTTTTTTCCTTGCATTGATTTAATAGGAATTGAAAGAATCTCTGGTCAAAGCCAAGTTTGCAGCTTGTTTGGGAATGAAGATACAAGTTATGTTGGTATATTGTATGTCTTTCTGCAGGACTTTTAGGGGGAACATAAGTTTTAAGAGGGAGACCCTGTTGATAGATTGGTCTTTAAAAAATGACCGAGCAAACCAAAACCAAACAACACCCTTCCCAACCCCCCAATTTCTGTGAGCTTGAGAATGATGTTCTTAGTCTGTATAAAAATGCAGATCTTTCAATAGCTAAACTTGTAATGTGACTTCTGACAGTAGGTGTTAAAGGCTGCTTGCTTTGAAAGGAGCTGTAGTTTATATGTATAATGTTAAACCCATAGATTAGTGAAATTTTTGAACGTCTTTGACCTATTTAGGCTTTTGGGTTTTCTTTTCTCTGTAAATAATTTCTTTAAAGTATTCAAGGACGATATATTAGCGCAGCCCACACTAATACAGTTTTATTGGAGGTTGTGCCAGAATCCCCTTTGGGTATTGAAGCCCATTTGTGCTGACCACTCTCAAAAAGCATTTTATTTGTTAGACCTAGTAAGGTGCTCTAATGTTAATTAAAACACCTCCCCCCACCTATCCTTTAAAGGGAAGAATGCATACTGGGTGTGTGTTGCTCTCTAATGAGCCAAAAGCCAGCTGATGTGCAGTGAAGACATCAGTAATTTATCATTCTCTGCTGTGTATGGATTCATTATATTTGAAAGCTAAGACAGAAACTGCCTCTGAAATACCCTGTATAGGTTATCCTTTGGTGTTGGTACGCAGACTGAGGAAAATCTCTTCTGTGCCAAAACACCAGCCTGGAAGGGTGATTGACATCTCTGCTTTTCAAGAGAAGTGTCAAAATTGCAGAGCATTGCTCAGAGGGTATGAAAGCTTCACTTCTCCATCTGCCGCCGCATATGCCACTGGCGAGCCAGCGGCCATATGTGCGATCATCCTGAAAGCTTTAAAGGCAGCTTCTCTCTGAGGGCCCTTCACTCCTTTTCAAAGTCCATAAAGGGCACGCTGCTTGCTTCAGGAAAGGGAGGGTCCTGTTTTCCCCTTAGGAAAATCGAGTAGTATGTCTTTATAAAGCTAAAGCACTATTGCAAAGAGCTGTGTGATCCTGAAATGCTGCGGACTCGTTCTGTGATGTGCAACAAAAGTGTGCTGGAGACTCATTGTAAACTTTGCCCTGGTATTTAAGTAGACTACAAAACTGTACAAACTTACAGAGATTAATTAAAAATAATTTCATATGTATGGGGAGGAAGGTTGTAAGATCAGGGTTTGTATCTTTTGGTAAGCATATGAGAGACGCAAAGAGCAGTTTGCTAGGTTTACGTTTCATTTCATTAGCTGTGAGAACCTTCATCTGAAGTCTGTTTCTGGTTTCCTGTCTTGCAGGGCTTGCACACTTCTGAGACTTAAAAAGCTGACATTTAAATGTGACAATGAAATGTTTAGCAACAAAGGAGATCTTTAAGTAGGCTAGACAAAAAATCCTTTCAGCTGCATGGCTTTTGCTCTCACTTGGATTACCAGTTTTCCCAGTTCCCAGTTTGTTGTTGTACTTTCCAAAGTGGAAAAGGTTACCTTATTAATAACCATCTTTTTATGTATTGGAATTTTTAATAGTAATGCTGACTAAAAAGGATGTATGTGGTGATGAGATAATAAAACATACCTGTGAATTTTGTCACTGTAGAAATAAATTTCTACACTTATCTGGGAAATATGCAGCATTTGCAATCACTAAAAGTGCATGTGTGTATCTGATGGGTGGACTTGATGCAGTTTTAATATGTGTATGTCAGGTAACTTTTGGGAAGTTTCTGTCCCACTGAAAAAAAACCCTTATCAACCAAGCTTGAGTCCTCCTGAAAAATGTTTTTGGTAACCCTCTGCTACACTTGAAACTGTTCTTTTCTTGTCCTTGAGATTTTTCAATGGAATGTGTGAAGATAGTTTGCATATTCTTTGATTTTGAGTAACTTGTGTAGTATATCTCAGACTCAGATCTGAATTTTGTGGATGATGTCTGTACCTGAAGCATAGCTGTGTGCCTGTGTCCTAAAAACATAATACAGCTACTTCTACCCCTCAAGCTTCCTGGTCTTTTATGTGACAGAGTGCCATTCTTAGTATTCACAGGGCTAATACCTACTTTTTTGTGCAGTTCTAGGTGTGTGGAATCAACCTATCATCACTGAATTGTCAGTTTAATCTTGCTAACTTGACAACTGTGGTGCGCCAGCCTGTGTCAATACCAGGTAAGATGAAAGCTGATGCTGTTACTTTGTTTTTCCTGAGTGTTTGCTTTTTAAACCTGCATTTTGTCCAAATGCCATGACTATTCTGTAAACTAAAGGTAGAATGTGCTGCCTTCCATGTTCTCCTGCAGTGAGACACTTGTGTTAGTATCTCTAGCTTTTGAAACAGGAAGCATTCTGCATTCTAAAATGTTGTTAGGTTCTGACTCCTTTGTAGCCATGCCTTAGCATTTTTCTTGACACCTCTGTTCACCGGTTTTTTGTGGTGTTCAGATACCACAAACTGTGGTTTTCTTCCTTGTGTTCTTCACTCCCTTAGCACTCCCTGGTTTTCTGTAGGAACTACTGAAGTCCTTCCTGCTTTCCAGAGTTAAGCATGCATGATAAGTCACCTGTGCTATCTGACCTTTTCTCTTGAACAGAAAATAGGTTTTGTTTTGATTTGATTTTTCCCCTACCTGCTCCCAAATGTTACCTTTGAAAACCTATCACAGAAGGATCTTACTTGTGTATTGTATATTTGATGTTTTAGTTGTAAAAAGCTACCGAGATATGTCTTTCAGAAAATTAAACATAAAGCTGTTATTTTGACCTCATCCTTTTATCCCCCTTTAGAGAAGGGGTGTAGATTGCAGGGGGATGAAGTGGAGAGGAAATCCCTTTAAAGCTTTCAACAAGGTTATTATCCAGTGCTCTAGGGGAGTCCTAGTGCAGACAAACTAATGTGAGCCTTTGTTCTGATGCTAATCGAGATGGGGATAATTCTTCTGACTACGCCCTCTTCCCCTCAGATCCCTCTAGCATTGATAAGGCATTAAGCTCCTTTGCTACCTCTCTTTTTGCTGTGTCTGACTGATGTCCTTGTTTTCTGTAACTGCTACCCTGAGTGCAAAGATTTGAGTTTTAAGAGGGGCTTGTTAGGAATGCTTACCTAAATATTCTGAGATTTTTTGAGTGCTTCTGGGCGGTACTTGTACACTTCAGTTTAATAGATATCTTGGTGGCTATGTGTGCTTATTTTTTGTATCGTTGAGTAAAAAAACCCAACTCTTTGTTGATGCAAGACGCATTGGATAGAATACAGTGGAATCTTTTGCTCCATGTTGGGACATGCAACTGAAACTTAGAAGGTATTTTTCATTCTGTCTGTTCTTGGCCAAAGCAAACAAATGTTGTTTCTCAGATGCTTTTAAGGGTTCCTTAAAGACTATCTTCTGATCCCTAGTCCAAAGAGCTCTTCAAGTTTTCTAGAGTGAATGTGTGTGCAGCCTATGTAATGTTTTGGTTTACACCAGTAATCTACTCTTAGTCTAAATGTAATCTGCACAGCATCAGAAATAAGCTTGAAGCCTAGGTATGTAATGAAATGTGACTCTGCCTGTGATGTAACACAAAAAATAGTGCCTCTTCACCACATCTTATTTGTGACAATGGGGAAAGGATGGTGGTGAAAATATGGTTGTGTCTCGTGAAATGCTTGCATGAGACAGAGCTGTTAAAAATGTTATGCAGATCAAGAAGAGGAGGAAACAAGTGTTCAGAGTTAGCCTCTTTAGCCTTTCCTTGGCAGTAAGAAGCTGATGAGAAGCTCATTCTTGTGCTCCTGAAAGCAGGTCTGCGAATAAAGCAGTGCTGTTGGTGACAGTGGACTCTCTGAGGATTGATGGTGGCAATCCTCCATGGATAATCTGTCCTGGGCTGGCTGGACTGGCCTTCTGGTGAATTTGTAAGAGAGTTTGCCGTCTTTCACTAGGGGCTGTTCCCTCCGCAGGGTGCTTTAAGACCCTTTTTGGTATCAGTACAGAGTAGAGAGATGAGAAGGATTTAGACAAGTTAAAGATCTTCCCTAGAAGACAGAGACTGCATATATTTGCACAGCTAGCATGAGCGTGTTGGTGCAATGCTCTCAAGTTTCATTTTGGTGGAGAGTGTTTTCCCCTAATGGAGAATTGGAAGTCCAGCAGTGATGATGTAAAAATCTGATCTCTTTGTAAGCCTCACAATTTTTGCCTAAGTAGACATACAATATCTGGGTAAGCTGAGCCCAAACATATATGCAAAAAGGTAATGGGGCAGAGGGAGAAAGGCTCCATCAGAAGATGCTCAACTGAGGAGACTGACTTGAAGTGTTTGCTGCCAGTGACTATGCACAGATGCAGGGTGTACATTTCAAAGTAATCCAGCCTGGCTCCTTGATGCAAACCTGCATGGAAACATTAGCTATGGGGAGGGGTTTATCAGCACTTCTAAACAGTGTTGTTTTTTACGGTTGAGTCTGTTGACAGTATCCTGAAGAGACATCACTACCAGATATGGGACATTTTATGTGGGTAAAATTATGGGCTAGGTGTAACTGCCTTTGCCTAGTACTATTAACCCAACAATTGTTATATCCCAGGAAACGATAATTTTCAGAGTGATTACTTTTACAACCTGAAAATAAAACCTGGAAGATGTATGCGGTGTTGGTTTTATCTTTTCTTTACCCTTGATTTGCGTACGCAGGGCATTTCCTGCAAATGGGTGCCCTGTTATGCCTAAAATGAATGAGTTATTCATATTCTATTACTTTTCAACATCCTACTCATCTTTTGTGATTTGAAACAAAGTAAATTGATCTCTATTAGCTTGGTTGATAGGTGTACCTGTGCCCAGTGTTTTCCACCACCTCCAGCTGTGCTTCTTACAGAGTGATGTGCATGCTGCAGGCTCTCCAGGCATTGTTCCAGACAAGCCTTGCTGAATTTGAGATATGTGATAAGATTTATTTTTATTCTCTGATGTACTTGGTGTCGAGCAACCATACTTGCTAAAGCAAGCTGGTATTTTATAGTCCTCTTGCATTGTGCATTTAATTGCTGCATAACTGATTCCTTCTCTGTCAAGCATACATTGATTTTGAGGTTTTTATGCCAACATTGATTTGGGGGTTTTTTATACTGTTTGTTCAACAGGCTCCCAGTGCACAGGGAAATTTTGCACCCTCTTTCTACTTAAAGTAGTACTTGGAGCTGTTGAGAGGTATTATTCAGCTTAGAAAAAACAGTACCGTGTCTTAACAAGGGCTTCTGTATATTGCAAACTCTGTGAAGATATAGCCAGGACACTGTCAAGGTGCTCAGAGAAGTTAAAGACAACACTTTCTTCCCTTTCAGCACCTCACACTGACTGTTCAATTTGTTTAAACCCCATGAGTGATGAGTTTTATAGGATGGATATAATAACAGTGGGGGTTTTTTTGTGTTCCGTGGCACAAAGATCAACATTAAATGTAAGTTAGTAAATTTTATCTACATATTTTTTTCCTCTAGGACTCACAATTACCTTAGACTTCCTTGTCTTTGAGTGCTTCTTCTTGTCTATAGAGCCAAAAATGTTACACATGATAATGGTAAAATTCCCTTTAAGTGTAGAAGGCAGCCTGTTTTTCAGATTGGAAAAAAAAAAAAGTGAATGTAGGCAAGGTTCAGGAGGACAGTAAGATATTTTAAGGAGGCTTTTTGAGGCTGGCTTAATACTTTAGTGTACTGGGATTATCCCATGAATTCAGCAGAGTTACTTCAGACTTGCACCATGAAGGTGATTGCTGTTACACCCTCACGTGATGTTGGAAAGACTATGGCAGAGATCCTCTCCTGGTTTTGGCCAAGGGAAGTACAATAAAAATGTTGCACCCAGAGCGTGTGGAATGTCTTGAGGAGTGTGACACTGTGCCTGTGATCCAGGAATTGGGTACTGAGAAAGGTATTTGACTTGCACTGCCTGTGAGAACAGAGACTGATAGCTCTGGAGGCTGAGGTTCTTTTAGTTTCTCAGGAAAAATGCCCGTGAGGTTAGGAAAGTTGATTAGTGTAAGCACTATTAATGCAAGCTTTGCATAGTGTAGCTGCTGCCTGGGCTTCTCTGCGTGCTGAATGTTGTGTAGCTGCTGCCTGGACTTCTCTGCGTGCTTCCTGTCTTTCAAAGCATCTGCAGGAAATGGCGCAGTAAATTAGATGAACTTGTTTTGATCACTTGTGGATTTTTGCACACCTACATGAGTGAAATTTTTGAGGGTAGGTCAGTTTCCTCAGTATGTATCTGTCTGTAATCAAGGTGTAATCTGCAGTGTGCTAGGCAGTGCTCCCAGATGAGAACACAAGTCACAGTCAACAGCCAGTAACGTGGTGCAGGAAGATAACGGGGGAAGAAAAGGCACATGAAAATATAACTAACTGAAACTGAGATAGCCTGTTTCTTTCATGTGATGTTCATGGTGATATGACTACATTTGGGAAGACAAACTTTGCAACAATCTGCCAGTCTCCTGGTGTCGGGGAGCTAGTTCTTGGAATGCAATGATGTCACTTAGCTTCCTGTGAGGAAGAATTATCACTTGGTCGTAGGTTTTTGCCTTTAGGCTGTATTTGATGAAAGAAGTTTTAGGTGAATTTAATCCTGTTTGCTTTGTACTGGTATAAGAAGCTTAAGTCCCATTCATTCTCCTTGGCCTTTCTATGATGAAGACATTGCTGGGGTGAGCCTTGCACTTGGGTAACTTGTCTGTGTTCTATAGGTAATTCTGTAACAAAGGATGAGCTTATTTTATGTCTTCTGGAAAAAAAGCTAAAATAGCTGAAGTACAGAAGCAAAAGCTCATTGACTAAAAATTATATGCTTCCACAATTAATGGCTGTATCCAGTGTAATCGGGTGTAATGTGTGGATGCTGCATGCTTTGTACTGCTGCATGCCAGTGTGCAACTTCATTATGTTGTGGTTTTCCCAATGTGTAAGGCTGTAAGGTTGCCAAGCTTTCAGCTGCTGGTGTAGGGTTGTGCCAGCCACACCTGGCACAGAGGGAGGTGGTGACCTTGTGGGTGTGCAGGGCATGGGCAGTCGCAGGGAGGAAAAGCATTTAGGTGCTGCTGCTACTCTCTTTCTGCAGTAGCGCTGAGCTAGACCTTCCTTCCTTTTGCATCAGACAGAACAAACAGAAGTCCTTCCTCACCAGATTTCACTGGGCAGAAAATCTGAACCACTTGATGTTCCAGAACCAAAAATCCTGTTGTTCTGGGGTTTCTTAATGCCTCATGAGCAGACTATGTAAAGGGACTCTGTCAACTGGAAATTGCTATCTTCGAAGAAGTTTATCTATAATTGTTCATGTAAGATCATGAAAAAGTTTGGAGGATGAAATCTTACTTCTGCTTTTCATATCATAGTGTGCTCATTGACATAGGCATGGTTATTTTGATATCCCACGGAATACATCTGGTCCTTCCAGATTTGAAGGCTTGGCTGTGCTTCTGCTTTTCTTCTCTATGCTACATGAGGTGATGAGCAACCAAGCTGTCCTGTATCTAAAGTTCAGACCTTGGCAGAGCAGCTGGGGGGCATTGCTAATGCCTGAAGCTTCTTTTAGTTTACAGAGAAAAAAATCCTTTAATTATTGGACAGATGACAAATACGCAGATCAAAGTGAGACTTTTGAGGCAAAGCTTAGCTTAAAAGGTAGAAGTAATCATGGGTCTCTTAATGAAATTTCATGTTGGCACTACAGAACTGAGGACAGACTTGGGAAAAGACAATATAAAAGTGTTTTGTCTACTCTGTGATATACTGGCCTTGCCCCCTTGACCTCCTTATCCTTGGCAGAGGGCAGGTGTGGTAGTGTGCTGGCCACCAGGGACATCCTGGCCTGGCCTGGCCACTCACCGCTCTGCATTCCACTTATCCCTCCCCTGTTCACCCAGGACTGGCCACATGTCACGGGCTCGTCATTTGTCTATTAGCTGGGCTCTCGCCCTGCCCACCAGGAGGAGAGGGAATAAAAGAGGGAGGCAAGAAGGGGGCAGGGGAGAGTCTGGCCACGTTTCCACTACACATCTTGTTTTCCGCCTCTAGCTCGACGAGGGAAGAATAAAGGACTCTGATAAACGCAACTTGTACGTCTGTCTTTGCCTGCCCGGAGCAGCCACCGCCGGCCTGGGATCGGAGCTACCGAGGAAGTGGCGGCAGGGGCTGGACTCGGTGGCCTGGGGGGGCCCGTAGAGGAAATAAGAAAGCTACAGGCAGGTGCCACGTGCAGAGTAACTTCAGCCACTGCCATTTTCTGCAGTCCTGTGTGCTTCTGTTGAGGTGACACACACAATTGCTGGTCTGCTCTGACCTTTTGTTCTTAGGCTTCCACATGCAAAGCGATCACTGTCCAGCTCTGGTTTCAGGTGATCCTAAATAGATGGGCTATCCCAAGTTTCACACAGGAAAACAATGGATTTTGTTTGTCTCAACAAAATCCGCCTTTTCTGGAAACTGTAACAAGTCTGCTGTGGTTTGACTGCTGTTAGCCACAAGCAGAGTGAATGATACTAGACAAAAGCCTAGTAATATTTGTTATGGAAGTCCATATTTAATCTCTCCCTGTAGCCTTTGGCTTGCTTAAAGCTGTGCTACAACCTTTCTGATTTCCAAGAGTATTGATTGCCCTGTGTCTGAAAATGCATTTAATTATGTGATGCTTTTATAGGCAGTAGGTCTTCCTTTTCACATGGAAGAAATGGAGACTACAGATTTTGCTACAAATTGATCGTGAGTAACTTCTGGTGACATAGAAAAACTTAAATAACAATAACATAAACCATGTGAGAAGCCTGAGGGCTTTAGAGTCAGAAGCCTGCATCCAGCTTTCAGCTTCCATAGGTTTCGACACCACGAGTGCACTGTTTCTGCTGCACTTTGGTGTGAAATATATCCTTTCATAGTAGGATCATCAGGAAATGATGAAGGCAAAACATGTAAGAAAATGACACTTTGTTCTACAAACTTACCATCAAAAGCTGGCTTTCATAAGAGATAAAACTCCTGGTCCTAAGATGAGACTTCTAGACAACTCTCTCAGTAAATACTTAGCCTGGCAGTAGCTAAAATTCATATCTCCTTTTGCCTCTGGCACTTTCTGGCTGTGGGGCTATTAGCCAGTCACTTGTTGTCCATGTTTCTTCTATGCTGCATTGCTTTTTCCACCTGCTGCTTGGGAGCAGGCTGAAGAAGCCTTGCTGTCTCAGCAGAGGACTTGAACCCCACATGACAGCTGTGCACCAGGTACCTGGGACACTCCCCTTTTGTCTTCCTGTAAGCAAGTGCTTGGCTCTGGTGGAGACACTTGCACATTACTGCGTGTAAGAATGTTCATCTCTGACTTTCTTGCCTGAATCACCTTCCATGCCTAGAGAGCAAATATAAAGTGAGATGTATGGGTCAGGGCAATAATATACTTGGACTCAGACTGGAGTGTTTTAAAGGGGTGGAGAGGGGAGGCTGGGACATGAATTGATCTGGGGAGTAATGCAGGCACTAGTTAATCTGGCCTGTCATTTTTCATTTTATTTACTCCTGGCACTTGATTGTCAGACTAGGCTTTTATACTGAGTTCTCTTTGTGGCTTAGACTGCTCAGCACTGCTGCAAAATCCTTCTAATCCTTTTTGCTCTCTGTCTCTTGCACTGAAAACTCAATTGACAGAGTGAATTACTTGACTTCCAGAGAGCAAGTGTGGATTCAGGCTTGGGAAGATGAAGAACCAGCAAATATGGGAAGACCTTGTTGGGAAGTGGGGAGGTGGGGGGGAAGCCCTCTTACAGAGGTGAATTAACTTGTGTACTATATCTTGACCGCTGTTGAGGGCCTTTGCTAGTGTCAGGTGTCTTACCTGCTTTCACAACTAAATGGTACCCACCAACAGGTGTTCAAGTAGAAAAAGACCTGATTGATCTGGTTTGGGTTTTTTTAAGAGACAATGAGGATGCATTAAGATTGTCCCTCTTGCCTTGTAACTTTGCTGCATGGCAGATCCATATGTGGGGTAGCACTGCAGAAGTAGAAGCTTTCTCAGCTGGCAGGCATGTGTTCTGCAAGATGTTAAAATACATTGCTGCCATGCGCCTGCCCTCACATTTGTTGAAGAAAGACGTATTTCTGGGTGCTCTAATTGGAGCCAACTGTGTTGGTTGCAATTCTGATGAATTCTTTCAGGAATTGAAGATTGCTTCATGATAGCAGTTGAGATGTACTGTGTTAACCATGCTTTACTGCTGCCAAATGCCATACAGCTCCAGAGTGTAACTGTAATCTGCTGGTGACAAAACTGGTTTTTCAGTGTTGCAGCTCTGACTCAGCTGTGGATAAACCAGGCTTATGTTAGGACTAAGCAAAACTCCTACATGAGCATTCTCGTCTTGCTCTTTCTGGCATCTTGACATAAAAAGTGCCCTGAGCTTGACTGTCCAGGCCAGAATACTGACAGCACCAGTTCCTTGGAAAGCCATATCTGGACTGGGAACGTTGTGTCTGTAACAGAGAAAGGGGAACAGGTATTTTTCCTCTTAACTTGGAAGGAATGACCTATTACTTTTGCTTTTAAATATGAATGAACTCATTCTCCTTACCTCAGATATTGGCCATATGGTATTCCTGGTAAAAGTAGCAGATGTTCTTCTGCTGTGTTTTGCTTTGGTACACAAATTCTCTTTGTTTTTCTTCTGTCCTGTCTGCAGTGGGCTGTAATACTGCTCACCTTGAGTGTAGCAGGTTATTGCCCTGATTTTCTAAATGTTCATTTACACATAAGGCAGAGGATGCGTGAAATGTTGCTTGGGTAGTGGATCTGATGTGTCTATGTGTATCGGTTTTAACAATCCTGTGTTCTGGTTCAGTATGCTCAGCTCAATAGCATCTCCTTCGGTTTTGCTGTTACTTATGGCCTCTGCACTTTGTTCTTGAACATAAAACCGTGTTCCACCCCACCTTCTTTATGGTAGTTTGGTTTGGTTTTGCTAGTGAAAGCAGTTTCTTCACAAATCTGCATCACTTTCTATCGCAGTTCATTGTTTTTCTAGTAAGAGAATGAGGATATTTTTGCATGTAAGTGGTTGTTTTCTGTGTTCTCCCTGACACGTAGTTTGTCTTCTTATGTACTCATGAGTTGCTGTACCAGTTTACTGTGGAAGAGTAGGCATATGGAGGTGAACTGCAGTCTGAGTGCCAGAGAAACTATGGCATTTGGCAGTGTGGATGCAGGAGTTTGAGGACTGCACCCATAAAGAATTGTTCTCTGTTGTCTTTGGTTTGCATGAAGTATGAAATACCTGACACAACACTCAAACTTTAGTCCTTGGTGGTGAAAACAACTCAGATCTTCCTATTTCATGTATTCTTAGACATCCTCATGTGGAAAGGGGCACATTGCTTTGCCACTGGAGTTCTGTTGCCCTAAAGCAGTGTCAGCGGCTGGCTGACCATGCACTACTGTGCTGACCTGTGTGAAAACTGTTTCACACATGCAGCTGGAACAGGCATAGTTATGAACCGAGCCCTTCTCTAGGCTACTTGTCTGGGCATAGTTGAAGGCAACTCCTTCCTTCCCTTTTCTCTGTAAATCTAGCCATGGTCAAAATTTATTTCTACTCCCTTTTCAGGAACCCTGCCTGCTGGTTTTCTTTGTAAAGATAAGCACGTGTCACTATGGACATATTTACTAACAAGAGTGTCAAACAAAGGAGAATGTGGTGGTAGATTTTTAAAAAAGATTTCTAGAATATGAAGGAGGATTTTCTGTAAATGTCAGAAAGGAAGGAAGCTGCCATGATTGAACAAGAAAAATTTGTCCATAGTTCAGTAAGGTATATGGTGATGAGATTGCTTAATGTGAAGCAATTGTTATCTTTGTCTTTAATTTTTGAGAGAATTCAGCTACCAAATGTGGAACAGTTCAAAATGTGTGTCTGTGGATGATTGTGCTCTCTGGTTAATGTGATACTGAGAAGTGGCACTGGCACAGGTCTTGTGACCAGGCTGTTGATATATCATCTCTTGCTTTACTTTGGAAGGCCTATTGCAGTGACATGGGGCAATTCCCCTTTGGGAAAAATGTGAGTGTCTAGAGGACAGATTGCGTCTTTCTAATGGAAGAAACAAAAGTGGGGAGGTGCTTACCATAGGACCCAAAGGGTTTGCCTCAGATCATGCGCTGAAGAAACCTGTAGTACAGAGCTGCCCTTCCTGTCTGTGTTCAGAAACCACTAGTCCTTTTTGGAAGACTTGTGTCTGGGAGTTCTTGGGCCTGTTGTTTTCTGTTTGATGCTGTAAGTTACCTGTGATGCTTTGTGCATTCTGCTTAGCATGTGAGGGCTTGTAGTTCTCACATTCATTGAGGCAAGGTGGTCTTGTAGGCAGCTTTAACTGCAAAATACTCTCACTTGCAGGTACTTCCAAACTTAGTGTGGCCCCTTGGCAGAGCCAGTCAACAGACCAAACTCTTTTAAGTATCTGCTTGTGAAGGAGACTGAAACCTAGAGTGCTTTGTCTAAGGGGAAAAGAGTATCGTTGATGATGGTGGGATTAATAGTGGAGTTATTCAGTTATGATAGCTCTAAAATGTTGATACTGCTCTTACTAGAAGTCAAAACCATGAGTGAAACTTGCCGATAGCTATCTTTGGGAGCAGACTCAGGTTCCCTGAGAATCCCGCTGGACCCAGTTAGAAGGATGCAACAAAGCAGTGTTTTCATCTTTGTCCATAATCAAAAGAGGGACAGCTGTCCTGGGGGTGATAAAATGCAAGGAAAGGCCAGATAAATTCTAAGACATTGAGAAGAGACAGATTGCTTTGTAATATTCTCATTTGTATTTACAACAGTTATTACAGTCTTTGAGGTGCTGCCACAATGTACACTCTTTAAGCAAAAACAACAAAAAAAGTTGTTTAAACTCTGATGGACAAGATCAATGTTTGAAATGGCTGGAGATGTTTTGTAGCGAACCTCTGTCCTTTTGTCCCACTGCTCTCAGTAATTTGCCCTGCACTGCCATTGTAGCACCCCATGTTCCATGCTGCAGGCATGCTTTGGCTTAGTATCAAGCTCTGAGAGATATGTTCAGCAGCAGCTCATGATCTCAGCCAAGGAGGGGGTGTATGCTTGTGTAGGTTCTGTCTCTTAAGGAGGCATGACTAAACTGGGAACAGTTAAAAAAAAATTACAAAATAAAACCCCCCACACTACCTTCCCATCTCTCCTCCACCCACCCCCTCTAACAGCTCTCCCTACCACAAAACCTGCACACTTTCTGAAAGCTCATCTGGTATGGGAGAGGAGACAGTTTGCTCTTTTTCCTGGAGCAGGAGCTTCCTGTGTTCCCATTTGTAGTTGTTTAGGGAAGCCTTTTGCAGGTATCTAGAGGGTGGTGATAAGCCCTTTCATGAAGGAGCACAGCCGCCACTGCCCGTATGCAGCTCACCTCTGCACCGAGCTCCGCGAAGTGGGGGCACTGCTCGGCCTTGTGGAGGGGGTGGTGTGCCCGCACAAGCCTCACTAGGTTGCTGCTGCTGCAGCCGCACAGGACCTTGGCGAAATGCACAAAGTAACTGCCCTCAAAACCTTGCAAACTCATTCCTATCTGCCCAGGGGCGATTTTTTTTTTTCAGTCAGGGGAAGTCCTGGGGACATTGTTAATGAGTTCAGCTGAGGAAATCACACAAGGAACTGTGGGAGAGGGAAGGCTCCTTCTTGCGTGCGAATCGTGAACTAGAATGTGTGCAAAGAGGGTTAAGGAGTTGTGGTAAAAATCTGAAGAAGGAATGAAAGAGAAATGAAACAGAGGTGAGGCAGTGTTAAGACTTGAAAATGAAGGGAAGGAGCTGAAAACTGGAGAGAGTAGCTATTGGCAAAGGAAGTGTTAGTTTTTATTCCTTTCATAAATATGATTTTATAAATCAATAAGTATCAAGCTCATGTCAGTGACTGTAGCTACAAAAATATAAAGGGGCTTAAATATTTACTGATAAGAATTTGAGGGAAAATTTGTTTTCAAGTAGTTTTGCTCTTTGATTCTTGCTAATGAGTCAAATTATTGGCATGTTTGGGACAGAAATAACTCATGTATCTGAATGACCTTTTAATTTCCTTTTCAATCTTCTGAACTGTAGTGAGTAATGAACTGTAGTGAACAAAGAAAGCATTAAGAACAGGCGTGGTGCAGATTTTATTGCATGTTTGCAGTAGACCAAAGAGCTCTGTATTTTTCTGGGTGTGATACAGCAAGAACTTGCTGTGAGAGTAAGATCTCTGGGACCAGTGATGGTTCAGTTTAAAGAGGTGGTTTCTCTCTAAGTGATGGTAGCTTACAATATCCCTGTAGCAGTGGTCTTTTTTTTTTCTCAGTGTTTATACAGCACCTAGCACAGCATGGTCTGATTTGTAGGCTCCGATTTGTGCCTTTCTTTGACCTGCAAGTGCTAATGAGGCAAGAAGTGCTTGTGAAGGGTTTTTTTTGCCTAGTCACATACCTGTCTGAAGCAGAAGTTTATCTAAACTTCCGCACGTGCTCCAGGCTTCCTGTCTGCATCTCTTCCCTTGCAGGAGCTTCTGCAGTGAGTCACAACAACTAGCTGTTTTGTAGGAAAAAGGATGTTAAAAAGCATGTGCTAAAGAGAAGGGATGAGAAATGACGTTTCAGCCAAGAGGCTTTCATTGTGTGAGGGGGAGGAGCGTGCAGCAGAGGGGGAAGCAGCATGAGATCAGTGGGCTTTTTATTGCACAGCATGAAAAGATCCCACAACTAACATCTGATCTAACCTTTGCTTCCTGTGTGTCTTACACGAAATGTTTTCCATGTAAGGCCAGGAGAACCTGCTGTAAGGAAGCATGTGGCTGTCAATTATTTCAGAAAATGTGTCTCAGCATTCAACCGTAGAAAAACAGACCAAAGAGACCTGTGGTAGCTGCAGCCTTTATTGCTCACGTTTGTGCTATATAAAGACTGGTCTTCTCCAGCTTGATTCTGGTGAAGTAGCAGGCTTGTCTAAAGTCCACTGACTACTTGTAGGTGAGGGGATTTAGCCAGGCATTGCTGGGGACAGGCCTGACATTTCTCAAGTCAACACAATGGATTATTCAGCTGATGGTAAGCCAACACCTTTCCAGAAGGTTTCTAGATCTCTGGTTTGACTCTTGGTAAATGATTTCTTACACAAGTCACCTATACAAAGCCACCTACACTTCAGGTGTGGTTTTAAAAAGAAGTGTTGATTATGTTAATCACCTCTCTGAAGCTCTTTAAGACTTTCATTCCTGATACCGTTTTTTCCCCTCATACTTTTTCTTGACTTAAAATAGTGGAGGAAAAAAAGTTCCATCTCTGAAATGGGAATTTAATAATTTCTTGCCTAAAGAAGCGAAAGATTCTTTTTTACATCTTGAAATGAAGGTGTTTGCAGACCTTGGATTAATGTTAATATCTAAAAAATAGTTTCAACTCTCAACTTTAGCTGAGCATTTAATGAACCAGACCTTCCCAGGACTGATGACATTAAGGCAATAATGTGCATGTGCCCTGTTTCAGTCTCCTCCTCAGCTTTTTTTTAGGCTTCTGCAAAGTCTGAGAGTTGCATTGTAGCTTGTGCATCTTTCTTTTGTTGCAATGTCTTTCACCTTACTATCATTGGTCTTAACTCAAACCCTTTGCATTTTGTGTGTAGACCTGAGTGAACACTTGTAGAAGGGAACTGGGATCCCTCTGCATGTTCTCATCTCTTGATTGGTTTGCAGGTGAGCTCTGTAGCCTGTTCTCAGGAATGTGCAGTGGGTGTTAAGCATTACTGTGCTCTGAGGTGACATGGCTCCCACACGGCAGTTTCTTTTTCCTGTGTTTCTTCATTCCCATCAGATCAGGAGTCCTTCCTGCAGTTAGGAAGTCAAGATTATTTCCTCAGAAAAGAAAGGGAGCAAAAAGTTTGGGTTGGGCATCTTGGAACTACTGGTGTTGCAGATCATCACCTGCTCTGCATTTCTCCTTGCTGGTGGAAGTACTTGCAGTGTTTGCAAGGAATAGTGTTCCCTTGATGATGGTGGTGTTGAGGTTGTGCCTGTAAATTCTACAATGCCTCCCTCCTGAGAACCTTTGCCTTTGGGAAAGAGTAACATTTTATGTCATGACTTCTGACAGCTTGCTGTTGGTCTAGTGACAAAAGCAAACAGTTTTCTTTGTTCAGAAATAAAAAATTATCAGTGTGACTTCTTCAAAGAACTTAAACTCCTGCCCAATTACGCTTGTTTCGTAGCAAATGTAGCCTTAATCTAAGTAGCTTTTCCAGATTTGATTTGTCTGCAAGGAACTCGTGAAGACTTGATGCCTTTGATGTAAATAAAGCATGGCTGTTCTTGGCAGAGATGATGAAACTTAACCTTGGTCCCTCAGAAGTACATTGTTGAGTTCTGTCCTTACCAATATGTGTTCCTGCCTTTCAGAAGGGCTCACAGTGGTGTTTCAGTGGGATTTATTTTCATTTGCAAGGGTGTCATGAAGCAGCCTTTGCAGTGATTTCCAGCATCTATACTCAGGTGCTTCTGAGGAGCAGGACTTGGAGGTGGAGGCTGTGACAGTGTTTGTACAGACCAGGGAAGGGTATGTGAGTGTTGGAGAAAAGGCTTCTGATAGCTGTTGTAGCTCTGTAGTATGCTGTAAGAAGGGTGTTTTCCTCAAAATGTGCCTTGTAGTGTCCTGTGGAGCCTTAGTGGAGCTATTTATTTTCCACAATGCAGGCTTGTCTTTGTTCTCCCCCCACTTCCCTCTGCATGTGAAAGAGTGATTCTGCTTCATTAGGAGTGCAGATCCTGAAGAGCAAAAGGAGACAATGGAGATTGTTTGTTGTCCAGAGCCAACTGTTGCTTACACCTGTTAAATGCAATGTTCAGCTTATCCAGAAAAGCAGCTTTAGGTGAGTTAGGATGTGTATAAAAGCATGCAGAGACTAGTCTTTTCACAAAACGAAGCTTGCCAGTGGCTTTTTAAAAGATGCCAGTGGAAATCTGGGTAGTTGCAAGTGGCAGACCACCAACTCCTCTGGATACAGCTGCTATGACATTCTCAATACAATCTTCCTCTGAACCTTATAGGTGGAGTTACAAATGACATTTGATGTTTTATTGGGTTTTTAAAAGTTGTTTCTCTGCATTTAGTGAAGTGAGATTATTAAAAAAACCCCACCAAAATCCCCCAAATTCTCTGTCAATTCCTATGCAGGGACACTTTCTGAAAACTCTGCATAATGTATTTTTTTTCTTATGGTTAAGAATGAGAAGCTCAGTTAATGTGTGGATGTGAGACAGTTGCCAGTCTGGATGTTGATGCTTAGACCTTTCTGCAAGATTCAGGGTTTTTTTTATTTGTAAAGCATGCGTTAATTTAAAAGGTTGCTCTGTTTCTTTTAAACTGTTGCACTGTGTCATTACTTTCCTGTTACTTCCTCTTGTCTGTTCAAGACATGCCAGAGAATTGTTGAGCAAGTGTCTGATTCTGATGTCAAGCTGTTTGCATTCCTCTACATACATGTAGCATTTGTAGAAACTAACACTTATGTCTGGATGGGTTTTATTGAGAATGTTTGGCTTTAGAGGAAAAGGAAATTGGTAATGCTGAAAGATGGTGTAAATGGATTTAACCAGTTGTTTTGCAGCAAATCCTTAAACTGCAGAGGCAAAAGGAAAACAGCTTTGGTGATGACAGCTACTGACTCTCAAAAGACTCTATTGCATATCAGATTTACAAAATGGGGAAAACAAATCCAGTCTTAAGGGTACAGTATAAAAGGGTGCATACCCTTTGAGAAACTCACTTCAAAATAGATTAAATGAACGTGAAAATCCTCTGCTGTTGAAAGTAATTTTAAATCACCTTCTTACTCTTTGGTGGGTCTTGCATATTAATTTTGTTATGCTGTAAGCTCTTGTAGCTGATCTCTTTGTGCTGCTGCTTGGAGCACTGTGTTACAGGTTAAAACATAAAGAGGAGGACTTTTAAACAAGCTTGCTTTATACTAATTCTAATAACCTTTATTTAATCAATTCAGTCTGAGGGAACCTTATTTCCAGAGACAGGAAATTGCTTGAGGATTACTGGCTGTCGCAGGACCTTCGTATTTATTTGCAAAATGTCTGGAAAAAAATAATAATAGAATCAGTCTTCCTTTAAAGGCAGTTGAAACTGGAGTTGCTGTGCTTTTCCCATGAGGCTGAGTAGAGGTCACTGGGAATTCTGTGCTAAAATGTTTTTTCTTGACAAACAGTTTCATGGCTTCAGTGTACTCATGCAGGGTGCTTGGAGACACCTCAAAACCCTGAGCAAAGCAGGGGGTGACCTGTTTCCTAAGTGGGTGTACTGTTCACTTAGCTGCTAGTGCCTTGACATACTTATTCCTTACCTTCAGATAGTAGAAAGTTAAATATGCCTGCTCTAAAATGCACTTTTTAGAGGGAATGGGGAAGGATCTTCCAGTTTTCAGCTCTGTGTGTGCAAGTGGAGCAAGGCAAAGAGGTGTCTGGGACAGCATGTCTGGTATGTTTCATGATCATGTGCCCAACCTGTTGACATTTGAATACAAGTATGCTGGACAAGTGAAAAAAATGCAGAAATCCATTGAACACTCTATAATCTGCCTTCTTGCTTGTGTTTCATGCATGCTTCCCTGGTAGCTGGCCCAGTCGGGGGTGGAGGTTTATGACTAGAGCCAGGAGGGAGGCAGCACCTGGGAGTGGTGTGCTTGGCTGAGGGAGAGCAGGCAGGGAGGCAACTGCCCAGGTCACTAGCAGGATGCTTTACCTCTGCATTCTGGTCCCTGTGCTGAAGAGGCGTTGCCTGTGGCTTTATCCAGGATTTATCTTTGCATATTTTGAGTATCGGGAGGGAATCTGGTCTTTGGAAGGGTTTTCCTTAGAGTTTTAAGGCAGACTGGACAAAGCCTAGCTGTACTTCTGCAGTCCTAGGTGGTCTAGCAAAACAGCCAAAGTGTGAGGTAGAAGATTAAATTACCTGTATGCTCTGACTTCTGGGTGTATCTCCTTCTGACCTAACGTGGGCATGTGTGTGATTCTTGCCTGTGTGCAGCACCACTTTATAGCCTTTCTCACTCTTGCTCAAAACTGTAAGATTTACTGCTGAGCATTTTGCTGACTCTTGCTGTTCTGCTTTGTGTAACTTTCCCCCCTCCTTCAACTTTGATTTCATTTGACTTCCTCTAACTAAGCAAGCCTGTGTTACCTTTGGCTATTTTGGAGCACTCTCATCCAGCTTTCTGGCTTGTAATCTGCATAGAAACCACGATGCTGGAACCATGATTTAGGGGAATAATTTAGATACAGAGCATCTTTACGTATAGTAAATGATTTTTTTCCACACTTCAATGTGGATTGAAAATGGAGATGGTTTTAGGAGCAAGAAGCCTGTACAATTTCTTGGCCCAGCATATTAGGCTGCTTACTTAAGTCAGAGTAGTTTCACACACTTCAGGCCTTGGCAGCAAAGCTGAGATGGGAGTGTTTCCCTAGCTGCTGCTTCCACTGGCCCCAGAGCTGTCCTGCTGCAAGGGCCCAGTTTCTACAAGAAGTTCCTGAAATTTTCATTGTTGAGGAGGGGGTGGTTACCTGCAAGATGGGTGTGGGAGCAGCAGCATGGGGGTGTCCAGTCACCCAGGAGCAGAGTCATCCTTCAGCCAAGGCAGCCTGTAAGTGCTTGGATGGTGGAGGGACAAGCCCCAGCTGGCTCTGCAAAGGGGAGATACTGATGTACAAGAGGCAGACTAGACTGCAGGTCAGTAAAGAGTGAGGAACCATTGCTGCTGTATAAACAAGGTGCTGAGAGCTGCTAAATGAACATTTTCTGTCAGGCAGTGCTCCTTGGCTGCCTCAGGATCCTTTGCTCTACATTCTATTTGAGTTAGTTTGATAACAGCTAGACAGAGGCCACTCCTTGGGGAGTGGAGGAATGGGGATCCCTCTGACACTTGCAGGGTGATGCAGAAGGCTGGTTGTGCTCCCTCTCCTGCTGCAGGTCAGAGCATCCTGTGTCCCACCTCTGGGCTACCCTAGTTGCAGCTAACAGTGTTTTCTTTTTAAAAATATTTTTTCCTGTAATAGCCATGCTTTGTGAAGTCTAAATGTCACTGAGTCAGGTGAGGGAGAAGTTGAATCTTCAAACTGACCTTCTATTGAGGTACAAGTTACAGGTTTTATTTGTGAAAAATTTTATTCTGCAAACTCTTATATCTCTACACTTCTTGCTGGCATGCTTCTCCCCCACCCAGTTTAATGGTGGAAATCTTTAACACAAAATCTAAATCTTCAACACACAATCTTTGAATGATGATTGTAGGTCTCAGATAATAGTTTACTACTCTGTTAGTAATGGATCTATCGTGATGATTCTGCTTGAAGCACTTGGCCTTCTCATGGTGTGTTTGGTCAATGATCTATCTTGTTGGAAGATTAAGTTTTCAGAGGACTTGAAGGACAGTCTTACTTTTCAGAGTTTTTATGTGTGCATGTTTATCTTTGAAAAGACCTATGTGCTGACAGGCATTCAAACATCAAGGATTTGTTAGCCTGGAATGTTCTGATATATACAAAACATCTCTTGCTGAGAACTTTCTGTATGAAGTGGGATACAAATAACAAGCACTGTACAACATTTGTCGTCGCTTGGAAGTGGGTGATACTTCTATACAGTGAATATTTTTATATCTGGGAAATGTAATAATTTTAAACTTGAGTTGTGTCTCACAGCTGTGCTTTTAGGAGTAAATGTAAGAGTTTCTCCATCTCATAGTATAGTTCCTTACTTAAATGTCAGACTGCTTCATTATATTTAGAGCGCTTTGGTAGGAAGAAGACTCCCAAATGGATGTCCTCTCAAGTGGCTATGCAGCCTGGTGGTATTGCAGCTGCATATATAGCAGACTGATGCTTTTAGCCACATTAGTTGAAATGAAAGCACAAGAAATGGTAAGGATAGGGAGAAGCACGTTCTAGTAGTGAGGGATTATAAAATAAGCCTTTATGGTACGTGGGCTTTGTGGCTCATTCTCTGAAACAGCTTAACACAGCTGCATAAATGAGAATAGCATGCTGGGTATGTAAGTGACCTTACCAGTCCAGTGCTTCTTTGTCAACCCTGTTACTGAAAGTAACATTTCAAGCTTGGATGTGGTTACAAGAGGTTCTGCCTTTGCATGGCTTTTCTTTATTCTCCTTCCCTGAAGCCATTCCAGTTTACTGTGAGTTTTCTTTTTTAGAACTTATTATTTTTGGAAGGCATTCTGGAACATTTTGTGCATATGGTCCTCTGTAAATGTGCTGTTGTACTGATTAAAGCTGAAAGTATGAAACCTAGCTTTTCTGATGCAGTGTGGCAGGGGGAAAATGCTGAAACAATAGTTTCTAAAGGGAATACTTTTCCAAATAAAGACATTTTCAAAAAACCCACAAACAACAAAAATTCACCCAAAAACAAAACTGAGAAAGATTGTGAGAGATGTGTTCTCCACAATCCCCCAGTCTCTAGTTCCTCCCATAGATTGCATAGATGACAGTATGTTTAAAATGGAATCCTTTAAAGCAGATCCAACACTTTAAAAAAAATAACTGTTTTCATTCGCTGGTGTCATGATCCCACTGCCATAAGCATATTTGTAACAGTGCAGAAATCTGCAGTGTGTTGGAGGTGTGTGCATTAACCTAACTCTTCCCGCTATTCCTCCACAGCTCTGTTTTTCTTACTGGTTCCTGGAAGTTCGTAGCCTGCCCATGACTAACTTCTCCTTCCTTATTTGGAAGGACAATTGGATTTTGATGTCTTATCTTCCTCTTCCCGAGTAAAACAGAAAAAATTTCCAGTGAAGTTATGTGACTTTAAAGGAAATGTCTTAAAATCTGGGGAGCGAATGGTATTTAGGACTTTTTCTTGGGCTTACCAAAGCAAGGAAAATGGAATTTTTATTTTTTTGTAAGTAATAAAATTCAAATCTTCTGTGAATGTGTCAGACCTGGCATGACAACCACTGTACATGGAAACAGGAAAGGATCATCACAAGACTGAGACTTTCTAATGGTTTGTCTCTGGTTCTGTTTGTAAAAGTGTGAGTGCTGTTTGCAGGAGTGAAAACCGAGTCCTGCTTCGCAGTTGTTAATCCACAACTGACTTGAGCATTTCCATCCTGCAATGGACAGTGGAAGGTGCTGAATACCACGCCTCTTCCCCTTGGCAACCTTGCACCTCTTCTTTCCACTCCTTGAAAAGTCTGTTCCTTCCTTGTTACTTATCTTTAAAAGGAATGTTGGAGTTTGTTCTGGGTTTGCCTAGGAAGGGTCAGTCTTGCAAGTGACTTATACTGCAGGAAGCAGTAGCCTTTGCTTCTTGAGATTCAGAGCTAGTGACCAGCTAGTTTTGAGTATTGATAGGTATATAATTCAATTAAAAGTTGTTCTGTGTTCAGGAAAAAAACTGTATTTAAGAAAGAGATGCTTGAGAAAAACCCCTTTTTTCTTGTCTTGTTACTGCCAGAGAAGCAGTCCTGTGCTTCTCTCTCTGGTAAGACTGGGCCCTTGCCCTTCCCCCCTCCCCCCTCAGAGGGAGGAGGCAGGGGGAAGGAGAGTTTGAAGCAGCAATGCAGCTGAGGGTGGGGGAGGACCCAGCCTGAGCTCTCCAGCTCGCGTGCAGCTCGGCAAACATTCTAAGCACAGCGGGCAGGGCCAGGCCCCTGCTCCGGGCCAGGCAGTGGCCGGGCTGGCTCCATCCGACTCGGGCCGGGCCCTGCTCTATCACCCCGGACCAAGCCGACCCCGCCAGGCCAGGCCAGCTTCACAGAGCGAGGTTAATGAGACTCTTGACTGCTTCCGCAGCCCGGCTCAGACTTTTTAAACAACCCGGCAGAGATCATGAGACTGTCCCAGAGGCCTGAGGAAAAAATAACCCTTTCATTGCCAGATGAAACTTGCAGACACCCATCCTCTCCTGCACAGACAGAGAAAGAGTGAAGATACCTACAGAAACACAGCATGAAGACTCAAAGTCAATGAGAAAAGCAGAGCTGACACCTGGAGGGAGGAGTATGAGGAGTGCTTCGATGTAGAAGCTGAAAATTCTTCTGTGAAACCATAGTTAAGACTAAGCTAAAATATTCCCTGTAATATATGAAGAAATGGTCCAGAGGGGGGATGTAATGTTCTACTTGCAGCCAGTGCAGCCAGTAAACCAAGACACCTGTGTAGAGATAAGTAGATACTGAAGTAATTGCAGCCCCCTAAGAAGTTTGAGAAGAGACAGAAAAGAACCTGTAATCCAGATCCCTTGCCCCGGGGAATGGTCAAAGAGGACTTACATTGCCAGTCATAGAAGAAAGGGATTTCTTTGCTGCTGTAGTAAAACCACTCATCCTTAAAAGAATACCCCATAAACCGTCATAACCCACCGTAGTAGCTGTGGGAAGGCTACTAGTGTGGGAGGGATTTTCCACAACAAGCAGTTTTTTTTCCTTCTGGGCAGCTGCTAGTTGTGAAGCTGAAAACCATAAAAATTGTATTTCTTGTGGAGAAGTCAACATGGTAAAGCAGGAGGAAACTTCTCTCCCTAAATGATAGGAGGAAAGACTAATTTAAAAGTAGTAAACTGACTGAAAGTCGAAGTGTTGTTTTTTTGTATTGTCATTGAGAAAGAAATAGAGAGGTAGGAGGAGCAGAAGTGCTCTGAAAGTTTTGTTCTGGTTCTTAATTTTTTTCCTTCCTTTTAAGTCTGTTAATAAACTTTCTTTATATTGTTTTAAGTTTTAAAGAGCCTGCTTTACCTACTCCTAATCCTTATCTCACAGCAAAATTAAATAAAATCTAGTAAGTGTGCTGGAGTTCAACCAAAAACTCAAGTGAGCGAACTAAAACCACTACAGAGTTGAAGCTTGTTTGGTTCACTCAGGAATATCTTTGAGCCTGCTGTCCATTTCTCTGGACTGCAGCAGGGAAGAAGCTCGTATACAAAGGCTTGCACCCAACTGCTAGCATGGAAAGGGAATAGCTGGAGGAAGTGCTCCCTGCAATCAGCCCACAGAAAAATATGCTTGGCTAACCTCAGGCTGACTTTTAGAGGAGCATCAGGTGAGATAAGGAGGCAAGCAGGGGAGGGTGCAAAAGCATGATCTAGATACCGAGAGGACTTTAGACTATGATAGGAAGGATATAGAGGAGGAAGCTGGGGAGCAACCTGTGCAAATTGGTCAATCTTGCAGGTTTATTCACTTGAGGCAGGAATATTGGTGTGACTTTACCAGTTGTAAGTTACTAGTTATCCAGTAGTGAAAAATCCAGTTCCCTGGCTTAAAGCTGGGTGTGCCTTAGTGAGTCTGGAGAGTTAGGCACATGCCGTTTATCAGAGATTAAAGTAGAATTTCAGAGTTTAACCTGTCCAACAAGGTTCTTTCTGTGCAAACTCTAATGTTCCCTCTTGAAAATGGAAGTTGTGTATCACCAACAATTATTGGTTTTGTTTGTTGGGATTTTTTTTTTAAAATTTAACATTTTAAAATTTAAAAGAAGTGTTCTAGAAACCTTCATAGGAGAGAGTAGGTAAAGCTAAACCAAAACATGTATGTGAAAGAAGCAGCCAAATTTGAAGGTCATAGGCTAAATCCTTGGCACAGTTGGGGAATGAGGAAGGAAATTCAACTCTTTGGATTTCACTTCAGCAATGGGGTCGTTTGCATGAGGGTGTGTGCTGATTCCAATGTCCAGAATAAGCAGCTTGGTCTTCCCTAGTGATTCTTCTTTGTAGCAGGGAATATGTACAATTTGGCTGTCTGCTTTATGCTGTGACTGTGCTGTGCAGAAATCTGCCTTTTTATAATTCAAATATGAAGGTGTAAAATGAAGTTACCAAACACATCATCTGGTTACTGGTCAGGAGATGGGGAGTATTACGTGTTGTTTGGCTTTTCATATTTCCTCTTTTCTTCTTCTACCTTTTCCCATTATCCTGAATAGTTGAGAGTTGGCTGTGCTGAAAAGTCAGATGATTAAGATTTTTCTGAACTGCCTGCAGGTAACTTCAAAGGCTTTGGTTTTTTCCTTTGTGCCTAGTTTAAACTGAACAGTGTAATTGAATTGTGATGCTATCCCTAAATGTTAAAAATACAATTCTGTTTTTAAAAGCTTTCAACTAAACTGGTTTAGCCACAGAAAGTAAGTGGAATGAAGGATTTCTTTCCTCTGCTGTCACTTGGACTTGATTTTTCTGTATTTTTTTTATTTAGCAGCCAAGAGGATGACTTTTTTGCTTTAAAGCTTAACTGTTCTTTGAAAGCGGACAGAATAAGGATACAACAAAACCAGCAACTAAGGGTGAAGGTTAAATCCTCTGAACCACACTGCTTACATTAGATTCCACTTGCAGCATGACCATGAAGCAAGAACAATGCTTGTGCTTAGCTTTTCAAAAGCTATGCTGTGCACACCCATCACTCATGCCACTGCTAAGATCTTTGCTGTGTGCATTCAAGAGTTAGCAAACAATGTCTGAGTATTATTCTGTGAGGGGGAAACCATGTGGATAAAATAGAGATTTCAGATGTGCACAAGGATAGCTAATTTTCTTTTGGTAAGTTTCAAGTATGGTATTTAAAAGCAAGCCAGTAGCATTCCAAACATTCTGAACACTTCCCTAAATAAACTTCGAATGAAGACCTATTTTCCAGCAACAGTGACACAGGACATAACTGTGCCAGGCATTTTGAGCCTGAGATCTTCAGACTGTCCAGTTTCTGGTAGTCTAGAGCATGTCCTGAGCATATGGCCTTCCAAAGAATGCTTTTCCATGTGGAGCTAGGAGTCCTGCTGTGACAAAATAAGAAAAATAAGAAAATAAAGTCATAATCCTGTGAAAATTTACACATGCTTATAAAGGGGTCTTGGATCAAGGGATATGAATTTGCAGCTTCTGAAGGTCTGAAAGATAAATGGCAAAGGTCCTGAAAGAGCTTATCTTAAAGAGAGCTTCTGCCATATTTGAGTATGTCATCTTTGGAAAGGGCGTGTTGTGGTTTAAGAACAAGCAGGAAGTCTGGCCTGGATGGTTTCAGTGGAAGCTGATGCCTGCTTGAGGACTTTATGTGGAAGCAAACTGCTGCTGCTTGTGCAAGCAGGGCTGGCCATGCAACGAGGGGGATTCTTGCTGAAGCATCACTGGGAAGCTTGCTTGATGGCAAGACTTGAAGAAAGAGCTGGAGATGTCTGTAAGCTGGGAGCAATGGGTACTTTTTTGCTTGCTTAGAGCATTCCGTGAGAGGGTGTGTGGCTATTGACTTTGTGCATAGAGAGGATGGTTTATTGTCTTATCCATATTCAGTACGTGTTTTTCAAGGTTCACATTAAAAAGGAAGCAAAAAACTCTCCACCTATATTGACTGATATACTTTTAACAGAGAAGAATCTCCTCCACTCCTTACTGTATTTATGGGCACTGCTGGCTATACTAAATATTATCTTTGAAAACATCTTTGTTTAAACTTAATCCTTACATAACCCTTCAGCCTAGGCTGTGGCATGTGAAATGGGTCTGAAATGTCCTTGCTCTGCATACTTGTGCTACTGTCAGCTTCTGCCTCATTGTTCCTAGTATCCGTTAAAGAAACCAGCCCATTCCTTAGTGCTTTGTGTGCACTTTGATTCTCCCAAACCCCTAAATTGTTAAGCTGTGCCCCTGAGAGTATGTCTCTGACAAATGTGTGTGATCTACACTGTACTCCAGCTAACTTCAGGCAGTGAAGGCCTGAAGAGTTGTTATGAAAGCTGCTTCCCCCTGAGCTGTATGTATAAGGAGTGTGCTGAAACAACAGTCAATTTTCAGAGAATTGAATGTCTGTCTAAACAGCCTCCAAACCAGCACTCCTCTGGGAAAAAAGAATAGTTTCTTATCTAGTCAGAATCTCTCTCCTCTTCTGATTTTGCCAGGGAACGGTCAAGGCTGGGAACAAGTTTTGTAACTTGGCTGAAGCCCAAAGGGAGGATCCTCACAAGTGGTACCTGTGCCCCTTGTCTCCTAACAATCCTGGGGGATTTATGGATGCTGTCACCCACTGAATGGGCTGGCTACCTTGTGTCTCCTTCAAATCCACACTGAACTAAATCAGCATAGTGGGATGTTACTGTAGGCATAGCAGCATCAATTTATAGCATTCCTGGTGTGGCAGCTCTGGGCCTGTGATAGGATACCTGGTAACCTGGGATTCAAGTGACTTTGTAGCTAAAAAGAGATGTAGGAACCATGTCCAGTTTTAGAAGAAAGGTGAGAAACAGTGCTGTGCTTTGGAGCAATCTGTTAGTGAGTCACAAATAAGCAATAATTGATTCCCCCGGAAGATATTCTCAGTTAGGTATTTCTAACTTGTGTGCTGTTCAGAGACCAGAACTGAACTGCTGACTTCAAGGTGCAGTTTTTGGGGGAGGAAAATGCCTCTGGGGAAAGGTAGCACACATCAGGCAGCTCAGCAGACTTTGTGATAATTGCACGCCGTCTTCCTACCTCTCCTGGCTGCTGCTGTGTCACCTGACATGCATTGTTCCAAGGGCAGGGAGGGCCACCTTTAAAAGATACCTTGGCAATACTTTCAGAGGTTGTTATACTAATGAGGCTTCATTAAATTGGAATAGGGAGGACAGACCTTTTTTGGTCTAATCAGAAGGGCATTTGTTGAAGATGGTGCATTGCTTTGTCAGAGCTGTAATTCTGTGTAGAACAGTGACTCTTGGAAGAGAGCAGCCATCTGTTGGCCTGGAGTGTAGGCCAGAGGCTGGCCTCTTCTGATTGACTATGAACTTAGATGCATGCGGGAGGTCTGACTTGAGAGGATGGGGCAGGTGTACAGATTAAGTGGCTTGGCTTTCTTCACATGGAGTATTTTTTTCATTCTGTGGTCTAATTGTTGCTGAAGGAATTCTAGCAGGTGAGTGAAAGTATCCTTATTCTGTTCTGCGTGGTGGGAGTTTGGTGAACAAAGCATTGGCTCCTTATCCGTGGAATACATGAGGGATCTATAGGCTGTGCTACAGGCATAGTGGAATAGAATTGCTCCTCTCCCTCCCCCTCCAAACGAAGCAAGAAACAAAAAGGGTAGATACAGAGTTTATTGTAGCAGCAGCTCCCGACTTGCCACATGACACTTTAAATGTCATCTTGAAATGACATTTCAAGGCAGGGTGTATGCAGACAAAGAATTTTTCATTGATAGAAACTAAAAAGAAAGATCCAAATTTTAAAGATAGCCCTTTTGTGAAGTAAATATGAGCATAGTAGTGACATGGAACTAAGGAAAAACCCTCTTTTCACTAGGATGGCTACCAGGTTTATTGACAAATCTACATATTCCCTCCCATAATGCACCTACTGTTTTGTCAGAGTAATTGGAAATGTGAGTTTGGGGCTGTTTGAGTCGTGTGTTTCTCTAGTCAGTGCTGGTGTATTGCTTTCATCTCAGAAGTACTTAAGGATCTGAAGGTTCTGCTTTCCCCAGCAGTAGGAGTGCTAACCCAGGTGTCCCACTTGTCCTTACAGGGTACAAAAGAGTACAATACCTGCCTCTGCTCTTCTCAGATCTCTTTGAGATTATCCAGCAGTTTTGAATTTCCTTCGGAAGCTTGGCCACATAAAAAACCTAATCCCCCTTCAGTCAGAATACTCATTTAACTGAAGAACCTATGACTGCATGGGATTTTCCTCAAAATTAAAAGTATTCCTGTTGTCAGGTGTAAAAAAACATTCATTTTGGCAAATGTGTTTTCACCTGAGAGCTTTAGATGTGTAATGAATAGCAGGATACAAGTGTTGAAATGTGTTTCCATGTGGGGTTTTTTTGGTTTTTATTTTATTGGTTGATTTGGTTTTTTCCAGGGTGTTTTTTGGTTGGTTGGTGTTTTGTTTGTTGGTGTGTTTACCATTGGAGGCCTTGCAGGTTAAAACATAGTAGGTTGGTGAAATATGTGTTCTGCTGGGTCTTCATTAAAAGTAAGGGTTCAGCTTTGTGCTTTCTCGATTTCCCAGCTGTGCTGGGTGTTTGTGTACAAGGCTGTTTTTGCTGTGACAGTGCCTCATAGGCTGTGGGTGAATCCCTCAGTCCTGAGGTGTGAGCAGTGTCACATCCTGCAGTTTTAATTGCTATCCTCTGTACTGTCAGATCATTATACCTGAGGTTTGCAAGTTGTTTTACATTCCTCGTCATAAGCGTGTGTTTGCCTGCCGGCTGGCTGTCAGCATTGCTGTGCCTCTCCAGGTGACTGAAGAAGCATTTGGTTGATTTATCCTAGCTGTCTAGTGCAGTCTGCTGTGTCTTGGACACCTTCTGAAAAGTGGTGGGGATATGGGAAGACTGGCTCTCTTGAAGAATTTTTGAAACAAATCCTCCAGATGCTATGTCTTCTGGGGCTGTATTGAAAGGAAAAGCTAAAATTAATTGTAAGCTAGGCAGTCTTCACATTTGAAACATTAGACAGTGAGTGAAAAGTTATGGTCTCTCTATAGTACAGCTCCATTTAGTCTTTCCTGTGTAGAAGATTGCTTTTTCTGCTCCTGTTACCTTGTGAATACTTGGTAAGATTCCTAAGTACTAGAACATGTAAAAGGTTTCTCTCCGTTTCTAACTTTCCATTTTCCCTCTCCAGATGTTGTAGGTGTTTTGCTCAATACTTTTTCTTGCTTTGTCTTTGTTTTTTTTTTAGACCAAGGTGCTCCTGATCAACCAGATCTTTCAGAATTTTTTTAAAAAGAAACTTTGGTGGGTAAAAGATGTGCCATGGAATGGTAGCACCAAAGAGCAACACAGGATCATCTCTTGCCTTGACTGGCCATGGGTTATTTCGTCTGCTAGTTATCTTTGCTACCTTTATCTTGGAAGCACAGTCCACAGGTAAGTGTAACCTTTATATATGCTACAGGGAGGGGGAGATGTATAAATTTGGAAGTGGCTGTATATTTTTAGGTGAAAACTGGCGATGGTTGATGTATTTGTACACATCTTTTAGTACTCACAAGAAAAATTCCATCACTACTCGAGCAGAGTGTGAAGTATCTGAACTGAATGAGTCTTGCATATTAGTAAATAAGTGCTTTTCCTTCATCCTGTGGTTTTGATTCCCATGGCTTTTTTTCCCCTCCATTCTCATCCCTTCACTGCAGCTGGGGACACTTGGATTCTCAAGAGCATGGACTGTGTTTTTGTTGAGTGAGATTCTCATGTAGACAGCGTTATCTGTGTGCCCTGTAGCAACTGCTGGTGTGAAGGGGGAGGAGCAGAGATTGAACAGGTTCATCAGCTGTGCAAAAGAGCTGAATACAGTGTTTCCTTGTGTGCTGTCTTCTTACACCTTAACACCTGCTTCCTGCAGCCCTCTATTGGATCCTTTTTTCAGCTTAAGTTTTCCCTCTGCCCTCATCTCTTGATGTTTCTCAGGTGGATAAGTGTTGTGAATAGTCTAAATAGCAGTGGAATTGGATGATATGTAAAATGTCATCAGACATGAGAAATCTGCCTTTTAGAAATGAGTGGAAGATGTGCTGGACACTCAGAAGGTAGTGAGTGATGTGAAGTATGTGCTTGATTACCCAGTATACCCTGAAATATGTCTTTTTTTCTCAGACCAGCCATGATCTAGTTTTTGTCTGTAGAGAGATGCCTGGTCATAGGAGGCATAAGATGGAAGGAGGAACTTTGTATGCTGTTGCAAGAACTTTGAAGAAGTTAATCCCAAAAAGACACATAGATTTGACTTGAGCAGCTGTTGTAACATAGGACATTAGCTTGCCTATGTAAAGAAAACCTCAGTTCTTGACATAACCCTAAAAAGTCCTGTTTATTTGACATGTCATGGTACCTGAGAATGTCATGTGACCAACATTTCTCAGCATCAGTGTGGTAGAGCAGAATAAACATTAGCTGTCAGATGTACTCAAAGTTGAGGTGATCCTGTATGGAAAAGTCTGCTGGTGCTGAAAACTTCTGAAGGAGGAGTTGATTTCCTTTTACTATTCCTGGTTCTTTGAGTTGGGAGAGACTGCTGAAATCAGATATCCCAGGCTTATATGTCTTCCTGAGCTGATTTTGGCCTTGTAGGTAATGAGGGAGTGGGGGGGACACACTTGAGAGCATGACAAATTGTCATGAATAGTTAGTGAGTGTGGGAAAGGGACAAGATCTTTTTGGATCTGGTCTATCCATGTTTTTTTTCCAGCCTTGCTGTTGTTAGTGATAGTGTCAGTGCCTCGTTTCAGAGGTAGGCCTATCAGATACGCCTCCCAGCCTGGGGCACCACTGCCATCTGAAACTCCCATTAGGCACTGCAGCACCTTCAACTGAGACTGTAATGAGTATGCAAATGCCTTGTGCTGCATGGCTTGCTGCATGGGGATAAGCTGCCACAATACTGGCAAGCCTTTTTAATATAATTTCGGAGACATCCAATCACATTACAAAAGCACTAGTTAGGCATGCCAGAAGAACCAAGAGTGATTCTACACTGTGTTTCTCTTTCTGTGTTCTTTTTGCTTCAGGATCTGAAACCAATTGTGAACTGATCAAGGCAGGTCATCACCTAAACAGGATGATAGTGGCTAGGCACGAACCATTGCCTGCAGGGGAAGTGAGAAAACAGAGCGGAGCCAGGATCATAGCAGAGGGCAAGATACTCAGGGGAAAAAGTCCTAGGGAAGGGCTCACTGAGGAGTGCTTCCATGTAAGGTTTTTCTGAGACTGGGAGGTAGCAACCTAAATGCCAATTGCTGGGAGGGATGGGGGTGCTCAGTGATGCATCATGGACCCAGGGAGTTGCACCTGTAGCAGCGTGCCCAGCCATGAGTAACAGTAGTGAGCAAGTCAGCTGAGGAGCAGAGAGCCACATGGAGAAACAGAGTATTGGTGAGGCGCTTGGAAAATCATCTTTCCCTCATATTTGTCCCCCAACCACCTCGCCATCCTCATCTCATCACTTTGCATAGCAAAGTCATTCAGAGCAAACAGAGCAAAACAATGTTAACATGAAGCAAGAGATTGTATTAAATCTCTTGGTTGTAATGCTTATCTTGAAAGTGGGGCCAATGTGACATACTCACAATTGCTACAAAAGCTGAAGATTGTTCTCATAAAAAGACAAGCATGGAGACAATGCCTAGCTCAGCCCTGCATGCGAAAGTAGAGCTTGTGATTCATATGTATAAAACCATATGAGGTATATTGTATTGCAATCATTTTGCTGCTTAGAAATTCTATTGCTTAAGTTCCAGGAAGCTTAGAGATATATTCATGATCTGGGCAGGAAGATGTTCTCTTTGCCATGTGGTTAATGCAGAGAGCAGACTCATTTTCAGTCAGCAAGCATCTGCTCTGTCCTCTGGTAATAAATCGATTTTATTTATGCATGGATTTTTAAGAAAAATCGTCAGCACTTTGTCTCAAGCAATCTATCCAAATATCCTCGAGTGCCATGAGATGAATGTAAGTTGCTTAGTCACTAAACCCACTGCAGAATTTGGGGAAACTGTTCCCATTTCATGGGAAGATAGCCATGAATATGAAAATAACCACTGCACATATTTTAACACAAAACAAATGCAGCATTTGGTAATGGGCAAGCAGTGATGTCAGAAGAGGAGGATTTATGGAAACTTGAGTGCTGCTCAGAAATATTTTTTGAGCTTTATCACTGTTGTAGCATTTTTTGTTGTCTGGCAAGTTCTCCAAGATTAGTTGTGGAAAATAATGAAGTAATGAGCAGGAAAGGAGACTTGGAAAGCTCCTCAGTAATACTGAGGTTTAGCTCTTCATCTGTCTCTTCTGTTTTTTCGAGGGTTCAACTGGAATGTAGCTAAGAGCCAGGATGCTTAGTAGATAGAGGTGGAGAATTTTTGAAGCATTGGAGAGGAGTAATGGCAACCTTTTTATCTGCATTTCCACAGATAATGCTTCTCCATTCTTTCTTTGTTGCTGTGACTTCTGTAATTTTCCCCCCCACTCCCTCCCATCTCTGTCCCTTAAGGCCTTGTGTTTATATCTCATTCACAATGTTCCTTCTGCCTGGCCAGGCTATTTTTGGAAGAATGACAGTGGATCAGATTAAGTTGTTCATTAAAATTTAACATGTAGTCTGTAGAATACTGTGAAAACTTCCTATGATTTATGTTCCAAATGTGTAATCTCTCTTGGATTCATGACTGGCTCTGTCAGAAACCTATCAAAACAGGTGGGGCCTTTCATTACAGATAATAGCATTGCCTGATCCTGGGAAATGCAAGCAGATGTGTTGGTAAAAGTATTAAACATCCTGAATTAAGCAAATATCAATACTCATAAAGGAGAGAGTTTAAATATTAACCTTTAAAAATTAATAGTAATGCAGGCTCGGTGAATCTAAGTCCATTTAAATTTAGACGCAGTCTGATTTTTGTTGACTGCACATGTGAAATGCTGTAAAGTTAGCTCTTTAATTTTTAGGATTGCCATTAAAATGATAAATTGAGCTTGAGTAAACTGAAACGACTTCATTTCTGTGTGTTGTCTCTGACGTAAATGCAGCCAATCTGCTGCTTGCTGTTCTAAGGTCTTTTCAGTGCCAAGGTTATTCGGCACAGAAGCTCTTGGATACTGCTGGTTATTTGTTTGCATTGCACAGAGCAGCTTGTTAGAGTGCACTTCACTCATTGAGCAGATTCAGACTTGTTCCTATTCTTTGGGAATCTGTGCGAAGCAGGGTTTTCCTTTGTCTCTGATTATGCAGCTGAAAGGAAGGTGTTTATGCAGCTAGGGATGAATTCAATGGCCGTGAAAACAAGGACACTATAGCATTGGATGGCCAGACAGAAATGTGGAAGGTGTCATGCATGAACAGATGATCTTGATGCTAACCTGTATACTTCATGTAAGTGTGGGTTTGCAGAAATTACACGGTCAGCCCAAAGCAGTGTGGTGTTCTTCCTGGAGAGAAGCATGAGCATTTTCGAGAGCAATTCTTCTTTCCAGTCCCTGTGGAGAGCTTAATAAGAGCAGAGTGGTATGGAAGAGCGTGGTGAGGAGCTGCAGAATAATAGCCAGGCTGCAAAGGTGGCTAGGAAGCAGATACTGATGGGCTCAGAATTAGACTGTTCAAATAATGATAATAGTATTCACACTGCTACATGCACTGACCCAGGCAGTGTTATTTAAGTAAATGCCTTGAAGGGAGTAACAAGGATCTCAAGAAGCCACATAACTTGTTTAATTTTAACGAGTTCTAGTGGCTGAAGAATGAATTAAAGCTTTGTGATGTTTAGCTAACTGCTGGCTTAAACCATGATAGCATATTAATAATCCTGAATTTTCCTTTTGTCTGTCCTAGGTTGGCTAAGCAAATCCAAAGGACCTGCATGTGAGTAAACTTACATTCACTGCTGTACTGTGAGAAATGAGTGCGATATTTTACTGGTTAATATAAGTGTCTATGAGCTAGGATTCCCATTATACTTTTTGTTGTGTTGGATAGGCTTGAGATTCATCTCTATGCCCCATTTTCATTTTTGACCCTTGTATTTGGGAAAGATGGCTGCCCTCAGTTTAAGAGAAGACGATCAACTTCATATCTTCCACTGTGCTGGAAGGATCCTTGTGCCTTCCACAGCATTTAACTTCAAATGGCTCAAGAAAACAACAAGTCAGAATAAATATTTCATTAAATACAGAGAGATGCTTCTTGTGAGAGTTTTGAGAGGCTGACCAAGTGTTGAGAGGACAGGGAGGACAGGCTGAGGCTGAAAAATCTTTCATTTCCTTTAATCAAGAAAAGTGACCATCTCAGCACAATTCTTGATATATTCCATTGGATACTCCTGCTTTTCATTTCACGTGCTCAGAAAAAATCTAGTTTTTCCAGTGGGCATGTTATGGATATATGCAACTTTGGAAGGAGTTGGGAAGCACATTTGGTTTCCTTATCTCTTCTAAATATATAAAATACAATTTTCTGTACATTTTTGTTAAACTCTGAAATATGATCTGTTTAGTCTGAACTTTCCCCCTCCTCGAAAAAAAAAAAAAAAAGAACACAGGAACAAACCTGAGGGGAATGGATTAATGAAGAAGAATTTAAAGGTGTGGGAGGGGAATTTTACCACCTACCAAATTTTGGTCTTCAGAAAGTGGTGGTTAAGAGAAGTGCTGATGGAATCATCTGAATCCTCTATTTTTGTTCAGTGCCTGAATATTACTCCTGGCAAGAAGAGTGGTATCACGGACATACAGTATTAAGGGGCTTTCAATTCTTGGCTATGGTTCCTAGCAGGAAAATAAGCTGTTTTAGGAACACCTCAAGAGTTGTCTGGTCCAATTCACCGTAACTTCTTGGGTTAGAATGAGAAAGATGGAAATTGGTAGGAGTTTGATTGCAGAGGGACGCAGGAGGGGTGCTGAATGTCATTTGTTCTTCAGGAGAAACTATCTGACAACTGCAGTCCAGGTTCTGACTCATCACCATCCTGGTTTCCCTTGAGGACTGCTGCCCGCTAGGTTGAAGATACAGATTTGTCTTCTTCCTATTTTCATTGAGTCCCTTCCTTTTTATTTGCTTGAGTCAACCATTTGGGAACAGTTTGGTTTTTTCCCTAGTATTACGGGAAAAGTCCTGACAGTGGGATAGAAGAAAGTTTGCTTGTTTATTGCCTTGTGCCAATTCCTTTCCTTCTTCTGTCCCTTTTGAATCCTATACTAGTTCCCAGTGCAGCTGAGGCACTATTTTTTTAGAATATGTGGAATGTTTTTCATCTGTGCAACCCATGTCTACCATTGCTTCTCCAGTCCTTTTGTATAACTGAAGTACCAGAAGTAGTTACCACTTCTGTTTATGGTGCCACCTGATAGTGATTCTGCAGTGGGGATGGCAGAGCAGGAAGTGCATTTGCTGTGGAACTGTGGCAAACTTCAGCCTGGGCTGTTACTGCCAATACTGCTGGAATAGCTGGTGTGTGGTGTGTAAAGCTGTGGATATGACCTCAGCACGCTGGCATGGGTGATAAGGAAGAAACAAATGGTAGGGCAAGGCGGGAAACTGTAGCTTGTTGAGTCTTCAGCTTTTGTGGCTGAATCTGTCAAGGCTCAGCTAAACCTGGCAATCTGTGCCTAGATGAAGACTGCTAAAGCACTGCTGGTAACAAGCTGCCAATAGTCAGGAGTGAAGACAGGATACTAAAGGCACTTGACCAGCAAGCTCAGAAATGTTTGTACCTTTGTGAGAGTAATTGGAACAGGATTGTGGCATTGTCACAAGAGGTTGTACCTGCTTATCTGTGTGTGCTGGTCTGCATATAAAAACACATTTTCCTTTTAGTGAACTGAAACCTCTGGGGAGCATTCATCTTCCCCTGCAAACAGGAATTCCCGAGGCTCTGCTTCTGCAAAGTGTTGCATTGGAGATTGAGGACTGCTTCCAGATGTTG
Organism: Orthonyx spaldingii; assembly: GCA_013397795.1. Lineage (NCBI taxonomy): Eukaryota > Metazoa > Chordata > Aves > Passeriformes > Orthonychidae > Orthonyx > Orthonyx spaldingii. The sequence goes on along the minus strand of VZTJ01003258.1, from coordinate 800,914 downwards.
TTAAAGGGATATGAAGTAACCCCTTAGGTGTGGGGCTGCATAGATGAGTTACAGGATGTGCTAGATGGGTTGGGCTGGAGGGGGCTTGTTGCTAAATGGTTGAAGAATAAAACAAGCTTTTGGCCCAGCCTAGTACAGTGATCCTTTTATTATGGAAGGAGGAGGAGAATTCTGGATTTCCTGTACTGAGAAGACTGCCTAATCTCAAGAGGTTGTGGGGATGCTCCGTCATTGCTTGTGTACTTTGGCTTGGCTGGTGCTGGATGGAGATGCCTCTTGTGTTCTTTCTCTATAGGTCCAATGCTGTGAATGCAAGACTGTGTGTTTATCCACCTGGCATAGTAAGAAGTGTTTCAGTATGAGCAGAAGCCAAAGAATTGAACAGTAGGGTAACAAAAGAGCATCTTAAAATCCTGTGGGCTCAGCATTTTAGATCTAGCCAGTCATCTTAATTCATTTGGGAGAATATTTCTTGTTCGAGAGCAGAAAAAAGCATTGCTGCTGCTTTTGAGATACATCTTTTACTTTGTCAATAAAGGGAAAAACATTATTAAAAATGTTTGAAAAATGATGCCTTGCCATAAAGTGAGATAAGCACCTCTGGTGGATGTTGTCTTGAGTTTTCAACCCACAGACAGGGAAGAAACGTGATAAGCTTTGACACATGTGGAGTCATAATTAGAGAGTCAAAGGCTGCTGCTCCATTTCTGGCTAGAAAGAATATTTTCTATGTCCTGAGAAACATACCAGTGTGGTGTGTAAAGAATTTTGTATCAGACATATTCTTAGGCACTCATAAAACTGTCCAGAAAGAGAATAAAACTTTCTTGTGCTCTTAGCAATTTTATTGTTTAGACAACATTTGTTTTGCTTCTTTTTCAGCAGAGGTGTCAGCTGATGAGACAACAGGTGAAGTTTTTCTGAGTTAGATAGAATATTTTGAACGAATTGGATCTATCTGGAGACTCTGCAGGCATAGAAAAGGACTAGAGGCAAATGGAGGTTTGCAGGAAGGTGGCAGAATAGATTGAATGTGAATTAGGATCAGTAGAGAGTAAGATTCTGGGAAGGAGAGGAGGGGGACAGGAGTGCAGCAAAACAAGGGCACGAATGGTTCTAGAGGTGGAGTTGTGAAAAAGATCCTAGTGGTTTATAAAGCCAATTAGTGGCTTGGTGGTTAAGTAGTGCAAATCCTAAAAGAAGGTAGTGTTTTATTTATGCAAGCAGATTAGAACAGTTGAGAATAGTATGGCCTTGGGAGGGAGAACTCTAGTAGAAATGTATATGTATGTTTATTTTTTACGGGTTAGGTAAGAGTGTCTTAATGCAGGAGGACACCTCTACAACATCAAGGTTTTGAGGCTTTTCTGTAGGCAGCAAGACTGACTTGTGAGACGCTGACAGAGAGTTCAAGAATTTAAAGGTTACAAAGTGTGTGTGCCCTCCAGGGACTGAAGCTTCAGTGCAGGAATCTGAAGGCAGAAGCAGATCAGGATGAAGATGCCAAATACTGGAGCACTGGCTGTGCAGGTCTTTAAGTGCTCTAACATCATGGATGGTGATCTGGGGGGTGAGAAATTGTGAAAGACTATATAGCAGTTTAGTGTGAAAGATGATGTAGGGAGGAGTTTCAAGTGGAAGTTGCTGCCATGTTTAGAGTAGTATCTGACTTTCTCAAAGTTCTGCTTTTCTTAGTTTGTGTTCACTTTAATAGTTAAAAACTGCTTTGCTCTTCCCCCTATCCTGCATTTGTTTGACTGCTTCACCCCTGTAGAGGAACCCTTTTTGTAAAGAAGATAAACCTATTAAAGCTGCCTAACCCTGGATCCTTGTCAACACTCCTTGCTGATGATGATGCCTTCCAGGTGGGGTCTGTATGTCACTGTTTGTGTGGAATGAAATTTTATTAGAGAGGGTAAGTGACTTCTGGTGCTGCCTTTATTCTGGGCCATCAGCATGCTGGAGACTTAGCTTCAGGAGGCCTCACTGATGCTGCAGAGGCCTTTAGAAATGTGCTACTGGCGTGTCATACAAAATTCACAGCCATTGATTTATCTCTGTCATGGAGGAGAGAAATGTGGATTTCTAACAGTTTCCTTCCACCTGTTCCACTTGTAACTTCAGAGCAGCTCTCTTTGAAACTCAGAGCCCTGGGAATGGCCCTGCTGTGTAACCTGTCCCCAGTAGTTCAAGTTTGAGGCCTGCTGGTGTCTTCTTGAAGAGGACCCATACTGTAAGAGTTGTGCTGAGCCATGCTTTGTGCTGCAGCCCATCTTCTCTTTGCACAGGCAAAGTGTGTAAAGTATCTGTAATGCTCTGTATTATCCTAAAGCTGGTACTTCCCTTCTGTCACTGGTCTTGCTTTCCCTAGCAAAAATAACAGTTGAATGCTCCTGGAGAACAACCTTCAGGTTTCATTGTAAGCACTTTCTTTGGTGTAAATGACTTAGGTTGTAAGACATTAAGAAAAGGTAAAAACTTTATCATTTGTGTGTTTAGGTTCAACTGTAACTTTTCTCTCAAATGAGAAAATTATTAATTTTTCATATGCTAAGTTGAAAAATCTGAACATAGTCACAAGCTGCAATGAGTTTTCCTTAGTGAAGTCTTAGTGAAACCCATGAGGGTGGCAAGCTTGGTTTTTTGCAATTTTGTTTTAGTCCTCCAGTTCTTTGTCTTTCCCAGCAAACTAGTCTTACTGCAAATGTTACTGCCATTAGCCCAAAGCAGGGTTGACCTTTGAGCCTTCTCACTTTCCATCTCTTTATTTGCATTTACTTCTCAAATATTTAAATATTGTCTTCTAGTTGACAGTTTGTGCTTTGATGGTCACTGTTTCCTCCATGGCATTTAGTAAGCTAGACTCCACTTTTGGGGCAGTTGAGGGGAGGTGTGCAGTGCTGGGAGAGCTGAGCTCTCTGTTAGTACAGGATCCTGTACCTGGATTTTGTCCCTGGAGTGGGAGTGAAACACATAGAGGCAGATCACAAGACTGGCAGTCGGACACTGTTGGCACACTTGTGGGAGAGGAGGTGTGTGCAGTGGTGGCCAGATCGCTGTCTGCTCACATCAGGCCATGCCTCTGGTGGACAAACACACTGGAAGTGCAGTGTGGGGGCTGTGCTGAAAGAGGTTAGCTTCTCTGAGAGGTTCTGGCTCCTCTTAGCACCCTGGAGAACTGACTGCCTCTTGGCATGTGCCTTCAGCTGTGGAGACTCCTCAAGGCTGGAGCACCTTTTCAAAAATTTTTTGTTTGTTTGTTTTCTTTTTTTTTTCCTGTCAGACCTGCCTTGGTCATGTTTGGTCCCACTTTAACCAGGTCTTTCCAGTCATGAGCTGATCCTATGTATGAGTTGAGTCCTTGGGTAGGGAGTGGTATGACTGCGTGGGGGAAGAGGGACATTGGAGCCTTACACAGGTAAGGCTGCTTTTAGCATCTTTGATTCTTGCTGTTAGTAAAACGAAGAGGGATTGGTATAAGCTGCTAATTAGGGATGTTGTGAAGAGATTCATTCTCTGACTACAGTCAAGGTGAGCAAATTCATAACTATTTTACTGCATACCTCTGGCCAGTTGTCTGATGCAGGTCAGAAGTATTTCATGCTTGGCTGCATTGGCTGCCGTGGAGGGATTTGAGAGGATGAAAATTAATGTCTGTTCTACATCCTCTGACAGCAGGGAAGCATCTTATCATTAAGTCTGTTTCCATCCGCTGAACTCTTGACTTAATTAGTTGCTTCAGATGGAGGAAATTTTTCACCTGACTTTGGTTAGTTAGTAGCACCAAGGGAGGAAGGTGCTTGCAGAATATAAGTTTTTGTGATTTTATTTCTAAAAAGCTGCCACTGAACCCAGGGCTTCAAAGCTGCTTGCCAGCATGCATTGTGCACAAATGAAACCATAGTGGTCTGTCACCTTTCTTCTTTCTCTGGCAGTAGAGGCTGACCTCGTCATTAAATGCAGATGCTTCTCCATAGGTAAGAGTTCAAACACCTAAGCAGGACTGGGATCAGGGGCTCTTATGTATTATTTCGTAGAGTCATAGAATATGCTGAGTTGGAGGGGATCCATCAGGATCGTTGAGTCCAACTCCTGGCCCCGCACAGGACACCCCAAGAATCACACCATGTGCCTGAGAGCATTGTCCAAACGCTTCTTGAACTCTGTCAGGTTTAGTGCTGTGACCACTTTCCTGGGGAGCCTGTTCCAGTGCTCAACCACCCTCTGGGTGAAAACCCTTTTCCTAATTTCCAACCTAAACCTTCCCTGACACAGCTTCATGTCATTTTCTGAAGTCCTGTCATTGGTCACGAGAGTGAAGAGATCGGTGCCTGCACCTCCATTTCCCCTCGTGAGGATGCTGAAGACCACAATGAGGTCTTACCTCAGTCTCTTCCAGGCTGAACAGACCAAGTGTTCTCAGCTGCTCCTCATGTGGCTTCCCCTCCAGACCCTTCACCATCCTTGTGGCCCTCCTTTGGACACTCTCTAATAGCTTAATGCCTTTTTTATATTGTGGTGCCCAAAATGGCACACAGGACTGGAGGTGAGGCCACACCAGTGCAGAGCAGAGCAGGACAATCACCTGCTTTGACTGTGGGGTTAGAGTAGCTTCACCCACTGTCATGGTGAAGTGGGAATTGCTGTAAATGCAGCAGGGTTTGTGAATGGCAAATGTTTCAGTCTGCAGTTTGCTTTTCCAGTTAACCTGCATTTCACTTGGTGTGAAACTTAGCTTGATTTACTTCTCAGGCATTGTGGTGATAATCTCTATTTTCATATAGTGGGAGATTATCTGGGAGTTGGTAGGAAATGGTGAAACACTTTTGCAGTAAATCCTGTAGTATTTACAACAGAATCATCACTTGAAGTTGATTTTCCCTGACTGGTATCAGAGGCAACAAAAACTGAATTGAAAACAAAACTAGAAAGCCCTCTGGTAACCATCTGTCAGTTGTTAAATATCACGTGATGGCAAGATGAAACTTGTAGTGCCTGGTGTGGTCTCCAGTCTCATCACAGCAAATAGTTCCAGTTGCTTTTGCCAGGGAAGTTTACTGCTCTCTGTCCCTTTAGAGTAGCTGTCTCCACGGGAGGAATTTCTTCTCAAGGCTGAGCTGGTTCCCCAGGTGGTAAGGATAGATGTATTTATGTTGATTAGTTTCTTTGAGCCATGCTCTCCTACACTGGTGTATGCTGTGCCCAGTTTAATGACCAGCTGTAGTGATTTTTACTATTGCGCAATTGTTTAGCAGTAGCAAGACAGCAGTCGGGGTCCTCTTGCTTTGTCTTGTTTCAAGTCTTCCCTGAGCCCATCTTTGTCCTGGTGTGTGTGCTCGGAGATCACAAGGCTGCAGCACACGGCTGCTGCGCCCCCGGCCCGCACGCCTGAATTCATCAGCTTGATCTTTGCACTCCGGCTCCCCGGGAGGGTCGGATGGCAGCTGCAGCTCCTGTCAAGCATGATGCCGGGCAGGGAGCTTTGGGAGGGAGAGTTACAAAAGGCCCAGTTTAAATCATCTGTGTAAGGGCACAGCAGAGGCTCTGTCACTCAGGCCCCATGCTTGTTTTCTGGTGCGATGGTTGTAATGACATTAGCATTTCAAAAAGGGGATTACCACAACCCCCGGGTTCTGAGGGGAGAGTATTTTGGCTATTACTTGAAAAGCTGCTTTCTGGTTACCTCTGTCAATTTTTCCCCCTCCTCCCCCCTTGGATCCTGAAGGGTTGATGGTGTCCATGCCATGTTAAAAGTGCGTTGTGTTGTTGTTGCAAGGAAGCTGGTTGTTCATTGGCCTAAATGTGAGCTGGCACATATGAAGTTGTTTCTGATAGCATTCTTTCTTGCTGATTTGGAGTGACTGCCTGAGAATTTCCTGATGGAAAAGTTAAAGGGTCTGTGTTGTGATCATAGCTGTATGCTAGAGAACTATACTGAAGTCATACTTACAGGAAGAAGTTACTTTATACTAGTTTGTCTTGTGTATTTCAACCAAATAAAATGGGCAGCACATGCATCCTATTCATTGTCTGGCTTCAACATCTTGTGGTACGAAAAAACCCCTTCTGTGCCCAGGCACAGGATTTCAGGGTGGTTCCTTGGGAAGTGATTGTATTTTTATAAGGTCTTGTTTAGTAACAAAAATTCTTTTGTGAAACTTAACTCCTGACTCTTGCGGTTCTGTTGCATTACCCTCACCTCTGATCAATATTCAGTTGATTGTTTTTCACTAAGTTCACTTTTCCTTTCTAATGCTACTTGTGCTGGAAACTTGCATTAAGGCTCTAAATATGCTGGACTCTGGTGACAAATCCCTGTGGTTGCTACTTCCTCTCCAGTTCCATTAGCTATAGAAATGGCAGGTCAGGCCAGGCAGGTTGGTCGACTGGTCCCTGGGGAAGAGCGCAAAGGGAATTGCCTTCTTTGCCTGCCAGAGAGAGGCAAGACTACTTTGTGTGACCTCTCCAACCATGTGTGAGTCCTAAAATTATTAGCTGGCACACAGTGTCTGAAACAGGAGCCCCTTGCCTTGACTGAGCACATTTCGAGGGTGTGCAGCAGGAAACACTGGTGGTTGCCTGGAGCCTTGCCTGGAGCAGTACTGCTAGTGCTTGTGTGTATTGTACTGTTGAATAGGTAGGGAAAGGCGTGTTTTGAAGAGACATTATTACATATGTAGGTTGAAGTGTTCACAGGCCTTAATCTTTGTGTGTGCCCTTAAGGACTTCTCTTGTATGTTGACATAGGACGTAGTTCACCAAGTGGCTCTGCAAAGCGGTGCTGATGTGTGGTCGGTGTCCCTTGCTCTGGGTGCCGCTGGGAGCAGGCCCTGCTCCGGTGACTCATAGCTCCTGCACAGCTGCAGCTCTTCCTAAGGGATATGGCAGGCCTGAGCCATAGATAAGCTGTCTCTCTGGGCACCAGGGAGGAGCAGAAGTAGTTTCCTCTGCAAACACAGTACAGGGTATTTGGGGTTCTGAGAAAAGGAGGCATTTAACTTATCTGTATGAAAGCAGGAACTGTGGAAGGCCTTCCAGTAGTGTGGTGGCTGCTGACAACACGTGTGTGTGCTTATTCCGTGTATTTTCAGCTCTGCCCATCTCCAGGCGTGTTCTAATCTGCTTATTTCTGTGGAGGGCACTTCTGTCTATAAATTTCAACAAGAATGGAGTGTCTTAAACACGAGATGTTCAATTGAACCTGCACAGAGGGAAGGTGGAGCTTCTGGGTGCCCTGTGCTGGACAGAAAGCTGCGGTCATTCTGCCTTGTCCTCTCCTTTTTCCTGTTTCTGCAGGTGCACCAACACATACAGCTATGCAAACCTGCCAGCTGTCTCTCCTTGGGAATTTAGTCACTGACTTGCTGTGCAGCCAGCTCTAGTTGTACAGGCTTTTGAATTTGCAGTTCAACTTAGCTCCTGTCCATCTATGTGTGGCTGGTTTTGGGATGTGTGGGTTTCTGCATCCTCTTTTCGAAACTCCTTTTTTGGTAGTGATGATAGAAAGGAAATATTCAGTATCATGGTGGAAACAGGCTGCAGAAAAAGTAAAACTGTAGAGCTGAATACTGTGCACTAAAAGCCTAAGAACTAAAGAATGCAGGAAGCAACAAACAGCCTGGTTTCTGAGAGGCTGATCAAGTTTTAGGTTTACTGTGGGGAAAAGCCTCCTATTTTTTCCAGTTTCAGGGCCATTACTGTTTTAAGGTTTGCAAAAGAAAGATAAAGACAGCAAAAACCAGAATGAGTAAGCACTGGTCATAGTATTTAGTGAGTTAAGAGCATTTGTAATTATTATGGAGTAAGAGGAGGGGAAAAAGCATGAAGGAGAAAGTAGTTTTATTTCCCTTGTTCCCTATTTGGATTAATGAATTTAATTACTTGGAAATAGCTAGTAGCAAACTTGTGGCTTTTTTCAAATGTACTTCTTACAAGACTGCAAATTTTAAAGAAAGAGGCAATTCAGTAAAAATAATTGAAGACATAAGACCTTAACCGCTATATCCCTCATTGCAAGTGCTTTGTGTCAGATGTTGAGAACTGAATTCATTTGCCTCTGATGTATTGAGAGGGGAGAAATCAGGGCAATATACAATGCAATTCTAAATGCAGGGAAGCAAGTATGATACTCATTTTTAAATGATCCTTGTAATAATAAAGTTGTTCTTTCTTTTGTCCCTGTCAGCAAAAAATAGAGACAAATATGGAAAGGAAATGGCTATATGGAGTAATGGGATTCTGTTTAACAAGCAGCAAGAGTGCATGAGGTGGGAGAAGGGTGCCAGGAAAGGGTCTTAGTACAATAAATACAGCATGTGTCCGAAATTACTCACTTCTTGATGGTATAGTTTAGATTCCACTAAATTGTTTGTTCTTTTGTCAGCTTGAACAAGTCTTTATAAAATGACATGACTGCTAAGCAAGTAAATAGCAAAGAAAACCAGCATTGCATCATCTTTAAATTAGGAAGATACCTGGTGGGATGGCTCTGATGTCAGGTACATTACCATCAAATTAAATTTTCCAAAGTGCTGTGTCCCGCTGGTAATCGATTGGGAGAGGATGTCTCAAATCATGGAAACACTGCTGAAAATTTTGCACAGTGTGTTTAACAATCTGAAAGAGTGATTTAGTATTCTGCTGCTTAAATCTGTAGGCAATATATTACTGAAGGAGAGCTGCAAAATTCCCATGACAACTGAGTAACATGAGATTACTCTGAGTAACAGAGCAACTGAGTAATATTTGGAAATCCATGAACAGACACCGAAGCTGGCTTTCTCCAAAGGTTACTTGACCATAAGCAGACTGAGGAAGCATTTGAAAGAAGGCTTAAATCCATTTCTTTAAACAATTTGCAGTGGTGGCAGTCTGTTCTGTGTTGTTTTAGGAAGACAGTGTAGTACCATATGCCTTTCCCTCTTGATGTTGTATGTATCCCCAGACAATACTATCTGCACCTATTGCAAAACCATCCTTCTTGTTCCTCTCGGCCACTGCAGCCTGGAGATCTCCTTGGCTGCGGTATAACCCTGTCTGTGCAGGCATTTTGCACTTCTAGGCAGAAACTCACTACAGTCTGGTTGCTCAAGAGGATTTCCATGTTAAGTTCCCATTGCTATGAACTTTCTTTTGACCATTTTTACTGAGGAGAGCAAGTCACTTAATATGTCTGAATTTTCTATCTGCAGCCACATGACCTTCTCTTAGAATGGACTGTTATGGAAAAACTACTTTTCTGGGAGCTTTTTGCGGAAATCTGTTGCCAGTAGATATGTTAGACTGGGATTAGAAGTTTGGAAGCAGTGGTCTTTGGAACATATAACTGTAGCCCATATAGTTTTGCCTGCCACATGATGACAGCTTCTTACTTTCAATCTGCTCTAATTGTGTTAAAATAAAGCTTTGAAATGTTTCATTGCTTTGCAGTGCAAGCAGTTTCTGTAATTGGCAGAGGAATGTGCCCTTGACTAAGAAGGTATATGATCACAAACTCCCTCTGTAGCAGAGGAATGCTCTTGTTGGAGTGTGTTCTACACACTGGGGCAACTTTCATTGTGATGAGGGATTAAAAAGGACCAGTAAGAGAGAACTTCAAAAAGCACAGCTATTAAGAGGAAAACGTAGGTGCTGTTGGAATCTAAGCCTGGCAGTGTGATTGTTGCAGGGTAGTGTGGGATCAACCAGAGCAGCAAAAGAGATATTGTGATTTGGTTTCTGTTTATGCTGTGAGCTAAAGAGTAAATGTCAACTGTCTGGTTGTCTCTTCTCCCCTGAGAATGAGTGACAGTGGCAGCTTTGATGTGCAATAACTAGGTTGCTGTGATTTGTGTTTACAGCTTTAAGTTTGGATGCTTGTGAGGGCAGGGCTATGAAAGTAGAACATGGCATTTGATGTAAGCAGACACCTCCACCCTACTTTCTGAAAAAGCCATACTGACTGGGAGGAAAAATGGGGGAGAAGAAAGTCCAGTATCATAATCCAGGTGACTTTTCCCATTGCCTAGGAGACTTCTGCTTTCTTTATCCTTGGGCAAGATACAAAAAAAAAAAATCATTGAGAAGAGAAGTGGGTCTGTCTTTTGAGGAACACTCTAGTTTTCCAGACATTAAATACTCTTTCTATTTCTTGGAAAATCACTTTGACTTCTTGTGGGAGTTGACACAGTATAGTAGTGTTTAACTATAAAATAGCCTTTACAATTGCAGCATTAGGTTAAGAACTGAGAATCTATTTTGAGATTTGTTGCTGGGTGACTATGAGAGAACGAAAACTTATATCTTGACAGTGCTAATTCTTGAACATGTATTTTAGCAATAGTTACTTGGAAATGCCTGAATCCTTGGTAAAAAGATCTATGTAATCCAGAGATTTTGGAAAAGGGTTTTTCCTACATGGGTACTAATATATCCCTTGTGAGATTTTAGAAGGCTCTTATATGCATGCATAGAAGGAAGATGGTATTAGCTGGAGGATGTGTTGTCAAACTCCAGTTGTGTTTTCCAATCAGTAAGTAGTGATTTGGGAGGACACAAGAATTCATAAGTTTAGATGGGGCTATTAAGTATTTCATTAATACCCTGATGAAAGATACAGATTATTTATGAGGAAGTCCAGCTGGGAAGTAGGTACTTTTAACACTTCTCCTTTCTTTTCCAAACTTGAGCTACTTTCAGCAGAGGCTAAGCTGTCTCTTAAGAGCATTGTCATCTGCTCTCCATGTCAGCTGCCAGAATATAGCTGTTTTTGTGAGTAGCATCCTCAATACTATGTGTGGCTAAAGTAGCCTTGTCTAAAAAGTTAATAGAAAAGGCAGGAGTGGACAAGGGTCAGAATAAAGAATGGTGCTGCAGGCTGTCTAACATGGTGAGTGCTGTGAAATTGAGCACAACAGTCTTTGGACAGTCTGACTATAACTGGCAAGAGGAAGAAAGTTCTGACAGTGTCAGTGGGATGTATCTGGTAAGAAAGAGTAACTCCTATGTGCTGAGCAAATTGTATGGGGGGTGGAGGAGATTGGAAGAAAGGAAAATTATCAGAAGTTTGCAAGAAGGGTCTGTGGCATATTTATATTGCCTTTTGTCCTGGTAGCTCCCTGCTGCCTGCTGAACGTGGTTCTGTAGTGCCTGTTGCCTTAGTACTAAGACAGTGGGTTTTGTGTTATTTCCTTCCCCTAAAAGCTTCAAATATCCTTTTCCCCAATCACATGGATGAGATGGGGAAACAAATGAGCAAACCCGGGAAAGGTCTGGGTAAAGGAGATGCTGTTTCTGCCTTTAGTATCAGAATGACTTTGTAATACCTGCTGTTGGTCTGTAGGCTTCCTAGATGGTATGTGTTCAAGACACCATGTGTTCCTAGCAAACTTGGCCCAAGTGATCAAATTTGGGTTTGGAGGTCTCAGATTTCTGTTTACATTGTTTCCCTGTAATACTTTTTCTTCCTGATTAAATGCATGTGCTGTTCTGTGAAATTTTCTATATTGGTATGAAAAAGAAATCAGTTACAGAACAGTAACTGATTGATTTAGTAAATGGACCCCTGGTATTTTTCTGGAACTGTATTTTACACTCTGGATGTTAATTTATCAGCATTGAGTAACTTCCCTCCACGCTGTTTTTCCCACTAGTTCTCAGGCATAAGATGTTATTTAAGCATTCTCAAGGAGTCTTCATACACAGTTGGGAGAGTGTGTCTCTCTCTGGGGGGCAGCGTTTTTGCTATTTTTAGCATGGTTTCTTCGAAACTTCCATTTCCTTTGTGTGATAAACTTTGCTAATTGTAAAGAGGTTGAACCATATAGTAAATGGATCTCAAAGTTGCATGGGAATCTTTCACCCCACTACCAAGAAACGTATCAGCACTGTCTGGGCATTTTTGCCAAACCCTCTGGTAGACTGAGCTACTCCGAGTAGCTGCGGAGACATTAGGATGCAGCCTGACACAGAAGTTCTACAGCTCAGAAACAGTTGTTGTAGGGACACTATCTGTGCACTGTTTATTTTCACTGTGTCTGGGGTCTTCATTTTTGTCTACTGGTGAACTCCATCTGGCCATAACTCTTGGTGGTTTATTGCCTCTCTACTGAATCACAATCCAGAAGCTGTGATGAGAGAAATTACAACATCTGCTGCAGGGAGAAAGAAAAACTGCGTTAATTAGTGAATATTTAACTGAGGAAGAAAGACTTCTTCGTTCAGGAATGTTGAATTAGCATGGGAAGTGTTCGGATGTAGACCTGGTGACTGAGAGTCGTCTGAAGTCAGTTGCTTTCACATCTGGCTTAAATTTCAGCTTCATTTCTAGAAGGGTGCAGGGCTCCTGAAGGCCCTGTGCCTTGTCTGCCAGCCTGATGTGGGTGTCTGTTGCCTCAGAATTAACTGAGCCTGAATTGAACCCTCTCTCTGAGGAGTCCTGTGTAGGAAGGGCTTTCTTCAGCTCCCTGTGAAAGTGACCTGGGAACATGCATGAGGGTATGGGGTGCCTTATATGTGGAGAGATGTTGTGTTTTTCTTGAAAGTGTGAGATGATCTGCTTGTGAGCTGCCTCCTCACAGAAGTGGGGCTGGCTGAGTCAGTGCCCAGGGCCTGTAGGTGTCTGATGTCAGGACTGATTGGCAGTAGCCTGGTGAGGGCAAGGAAGGTGTGAGTAAGGCAGGTTCAGCAACTGGTTCTGTAGAGGGAGGCAGCATAACCTCTCCCCTTCCTTGTTTGGGGTGTTTTTTTGCTGGGTTAAGGGAGTATTAGATGGGAGCACTGATACTGGGGAAGAGCTGGGATTTGGATACTTGCTTCCTACCACATATGTTCATGTGATGATGTGGGAGGCAGATCTGGGTCCAGCTGTATGAGGGTGAGGACTCTCCAGGGTGTTCTCAGCATTCTTCTGAGCTCTGGCCCCAGCTCTGAGAAAGCTGGGAATGCTCATGAATTTTTCTCTTTTGTGCTCAGCAGAGCACTTCCTGTGGCATTCAGGCATGCTGCAACAGCTTCCTCTACTGCATTCTTCCCTGGGGATCATCTGAAATATGCCTTTCTGTATAGGAACTTGAAACTGCTTTGTTCTTGCATGATTTGGGAAAGATTATATTGTTTTTAGCTGACAGGCTATAACTTTTCCTACTGTCTTGGTTGCTCTTGCTTACTGTTTCCCTTCCAAAGCCTCAGTCAGGTGGTGGTTGTGAAATCTGTCTGCTGGATCAGTGTCTGTACATATATAGGCTGTGTTGACCTAGGCAGTGGAACAGATTTTATGCTTTAGGGAATCGTGCACCTATAAATAAATAAATCCTTTAAGTAATTATTTTGTGGGTTTTTTTGAATAATCTGGCTCTCCCACCTCATCCTCTTTTTCAGAGGATCACAGGATTAAGCTATTATAATGACATTTTGCAGCATAAAATCAGCTTCTCATTCTGATGGGTCTCTCTGTGATAAGATGGTTCTGCAGCTCTTGAAATCAAATTTGAAATGTTGCCCTGCTGGATTTGACAATTTAGACAAAAAGGAGCAAGTAGCAATGTAGTGGATACTATTATTATCTACTAGCACAGTAGATGTAATAATAGTATTAAACATTGCTGAAACGTGTAAAAACTCCTTGCAGTTAAATGCTTAAAAGGGAATCCCAAATCCTACAACTTAAAGTACCCAACCCAAAGAAAAAAAAAACAAAACACACCTTGCAAACCCCAACTAACCATACTATCTCTTTTATGGAGCTAGGTAGTTGAAACAGGAGTTAAAATTATTGTCTGATGTGAGGGAATGCTGGAGCTGAGCAGGAATTTTCTCATGCATGTTTGGTGGAAGATGGCTGTGAGGAGGAACAGTAAGATTTTAGAAAGGAGGAGAAAAAACTGTAAGAAGCTCAGGAGGGACTTGAAATTGCTTCAACTTGATGCTGTAAATGCTGTCTGGATTACATAGGACAAGAAACAAAATGGTCTCATGTTGTTTTGGTTCTTGTGGTATTCAAAGAAACAGAGTTTGGAACAGCATCTGCAAATCAACTGAATTGTCTGGAAGAACCTGGCCTGGAACAGTCTCTTCTTTTCAATAAGGTGCTCTCCTAGACCTCAAGGAAATGATAATAGTATCAATCAGACTTGGCCTGTTGAAGTCAAGAATGAGCCATGTAAAATGTGGTGATGGAGGTGTGATTCTTGGTACTTTATGTAACCAAAACTCAACTGAGCATTTTCGCACTGTTGTTATCCTGTTAAATGTACATTGCCCCGAGAAATACTCCTGCTGATTTAGCAAGAACTGCTCTGACATGACTGGTGATGCTGTATAGATAAGATGTAGCTGAAGGAAGCTGCTTGAGAATGAGCAAATAAGTGCCTCAGTATAATAAATGAAACTTAATGAAATGTCACAAATAATATTAAAAAAACCAGCTGGCATGCAAGAAGCAGAAGAAGAGGGTAGCACTGCAAGATGGTAATGCAGCATATGCATCCTTAGCCATGTGATAGTCCTTATTTGTGGCAATAAAGGTTCAAGTAAAATTCCTGGCCAGAGAGACCTGTGTGCAAGAACTAGTGGACCATGAAATCCTTCATGTGGGTTGGGTTTTTTTGGTATAGAAAATAAACACGTGAATATTAAAGTAGTCAAAATAATCTGTAAATCTTTGTCATTGAAATTAATTACATTGCTGACAAGAACCCTTAAATCATCACATCAGATGCTCCAAACTAACTGAAACCATCTATTCACAAACGCAGACAGGAAGGCTCTCTGAAGGGGGAAGCTGAGGCAAGGACGCAAAACCTCAAAACCTTAGCTATTAGTGGCGCATATCTCTAGGCCTGGGTCTCTTGTGCATGAGCTCCATCAAAAGCAGCACGGCCAGCAGGTCGGGGAGCTGATTCTGCCCCTCTGCTCCACTCTTCTGAAAGTCCTCTTTCAGAGCTGGAGTACTACATCCAGCTCTACGGTCTCTAACATGAGAAGGACATGGACCTGTTAGGGTCCAGAGGAGACTCTGAAGGTGCTTGGAGGGCTGGAGCACCTCTCCGGTAATACAGGCTGAGAGCTGGAGTTTTTTAGCCTGGAGAAGAGAAGGCTCTGAGGAGACCTCATTGCAACCTTATGATATCTAAAGGGGGCCACAAGAAATCTGGAGAGGGGCTTTGAACAAGGCCATGTAATGACAGGACAATGGGGATGGCTTTAAACTGGAAGAAAGTAGATTTACACTAGGCATTAGGAAGAAATTCTTTACCGTGAGGGTGGTAAGGCACTGGAACAGGTTGCCCAGAGAAGCTGTGGATTCTCCATCCCTGGAAGTATGCAAGGTCAGGTTGGATGGAGCTTTGAGCAACCTGGTCTAGTGGAAGGTGTCCCTGCCCAAGGCAGGGGGTTCGGAACTAGGTGATCTTTAAGGTCCCGTTCATCCCAAACCTTTCTATGATAAGCAACCCCACAATAAGGCATTGTGAGAATCTTTGTTTTGTGACTTTAACTTGGCTTTTTAATTGTTACAGAACAAAGAACCTCTCTAGGTTACCAGGGATTATAAACAAGAAGCAAAGAATATGTACAGTCTTGTACTTCTTACTGCTTAAAAGCAGTGAATTGCAGAGAAACAAGACTGAAGTTTAGTAGTCCTTGAGGAGACCTGATTTCTTTCCTGAAGGTTTTGTTTTGAAAATGATTACGCTGTAGGGTTTGGGGTTGTATGTTTTATAATTTCTTTTTATGTCAAGTGGACAGAATGATATTTAATATTTTCCTATGATTTTATCAGACATCAAGGGCTACAAATGAGTTCTATCTTGGCAGTTGCTACATCTGACCTTTTTTTTTTATTACATGCTTTTTCAGCTGGATATTTTGACATGCCTGTGCTTTGATTGAAGTGGCTATAGTGAAAGTGTCGAAGGACAAATAGTCTTTCAAAGGGTGAGAATTCCTTTTACACATCTTCTCTGAACACTTTTCTTGCCAGCTGTGGAAGGAGCTTGTTTTCTGAACAGTTTCCCAATCCTGGCTTGTTTCAGTTCAGCTATGTTTACCCTGTGGGTGTTTGGGCTGAGGAGCTGCAAAGACAGAAAGGGAGAATTCACATTTTGCTGCTAGGTATGCTTTTGACAATTGCTGTTTCATATCCATTAATTTGCTTAGAGCTGTTGGTAGGGACTGGGAAAATGGAGATGAAAAACCAAACACTTTGAAATAAGTACATCTGTATAGCACGACAGTCTTCTCGAAGAAGGTGGCTGAAAATCTGAATTTTCTATAGACTGCATTTGTATGCATAATAATAAGTTGCCATTTTCTTTCCGTGTACCATTTGATCCTGGCAGACTCTAAGCGGGTGGAATGTGTGGGACTTTGCCTGTTCTGCCAGAGCTGATGATGTCTTCTGTGACTGGTAAATCAAAGTAGCAGCAGCATCCCACCAGACCTTGATGTCTCTTGCTAGTCATGCTCCAGTCACAAAGCAGGCTTACTGATAGCTTCACTGGGTTTCCTCCCTTCCTGCCAAAAAATACTCTCTAATTACTTGTATTGCCAGTAAATAGAGATTACATACTGAGTAGGTGTTAAGTTTTAGTGCAGGTTATACAGGGTCTGACACCACCTTTCCTACTATCACCTCCCTAGCTCTTAAATTGCCCCAACACTGTTAAAGTGTTAGGCAATTCGGAGAGGTGTGTCACAGCAGACACTTCTCAGTAGAAGAACTTCTTACTTTCCTTTGAAGATGAGTTCTTCAGCTTCACTCTGTCTTAGAGTTTTTGAATTATTAGAGTTTGGATTGAGTCTGTATCAGCTGATCCGCTCAAGAAAGTAAAGCTCAGACTGACTGAACTTGAATAAGTGGGAGTCTGTAGGACTGGGGTCTCTGGGAATGGTAGGTTTGCCATGTGCAGTACTTCTGTCACTGTAGTCTGATGTACCTCCCACTTTGCACAGGTTGACTTGAGGAATGTTCAAGTAGGTCTGGGGTTTTTCTTTTTCTGTCCTGATAGACTCTGTAGAGAAGTTGTTTGTGATGCTGAACTTCTCTAAAGCTGGTAGGAAAGATGACTTAATACTTATGGCTAACCTACCACATCTAGAGTGAAAATATGACGTGTGCTTAAGAAAGGCTTTCCAGTGAGACAAGGATAATAAGTCTTTGCAGTTCTGCCCAGTCAGTGGTAGATTGAGTGCTTGTTTTGACAAGCCCTGTGATACAGATGAGTCATTCTTAAAGGATAAACACATCTGCCCCGATACTAGATTCTGTTGTGGTCAGTGGTCCTGAGCAGAGCCAATAGCCAGAAGAGAAATAGCATGGCAGAATGAAAAAGTACTCTCCTGTGTGTGTTGATGTATCAGATTGGGGTTTCAGGATCACTGTCCTTACCCATCTTTCCCTAGTAAAGCTGTCAGTAGATGAATTGCAGAGGAAAACTTCAGTAACCCAGGTCTCTGAGCTTCCCAGTTTGATTTCCACACAGAAGGTGGAACAACATTTAGCACACAGTGCTCTCCTGTGCACAAGCCATTACTAGATCAGCCTTGGCCAAACTTCCAAATTAGTACCTTTTGGATAGGCTGAATCAGAGGCAACAGCTGCTGCTGCTGAAGGGATGAAAAATGAATCAGCTGGAAGGAGTTCATTAGTGAACGAAGGAGCCCTAGCAGGGCAAAGCTTTAAAGTGTGTTGGCTAGAGTATCTAAACTCAAAAATTGTTACTTCAGAGATTCCAGTGAATGCCTCATGAGCAGACTCATGACTGTGCAATGATCTTTGGCAAGTCTCAGAGTAAACTATGGCAGAACTGGGGTTAGAAGGTGGGCATAAACTGGTCTCTAGGGGCAGGGGAAGCTGGTTGTTGTGGTGGTTGGTGGTGTCTGCCTGAGTTCCACCTCATGGTGGAAGGAGAGCCATGGATTCCTACTGCTGTTGGTGCTACCAGCCAAGTGATATGTGTCATCCTGAGCTTGAGTGGCCATACTGGAGTCCACAACAGGGACATATTTTGGGAAACTCTCATAGCATGAACTTGTAAGGCCTTATTGGAAAAAGAAACCTGATTGCTTTACTAGGGTGAAGTTTCAGCGTGGAAGTTTTGTAGTCATATGGAAATCCACAAGCAAGTTAAGCCTCCTGAGGCAATGCTAAATTGAAGGCCTCCTGTCACTTGCTGGTAGAGACAAGTTTTAGTCTACTGTGTCTTTAAGGTATGTTTCCCTGGTGTCCTCCCCTAGTGTCAACAGAAGGACTGTATTCATTTCAGTCAGGGCTTAACAGACCAGTCACCTGTGTCCTATCAAAACCTGGTGTCCAAAATCAGCTTGAACAGCATAGTTGTGCTTTTTCCTCTACTGTCTCATTGTTCTTGCTGAAGCGTGAGATCTTTTTCATGACACCAGAGCCCCATAGTGTGTGTCAGGCTTTTATCCTAAAAAATTCACCTTGGTGTATTGCTAGATTCAAACTGAAAACCACTTAGGAACAGACAAGGAAAAAATGGGGTACATGTGCAGGTTACCCCTGAACTGAGACCAGTTTTAATTTTGTAAGTTTTGAGAAACAGGTAAGTTGGGACAAGATGATAAATCAAAGGTATATGAACTAAGTTCCCGCAGAGCTGTCTGTTTCTTTTTTGTAAGACCATCAAATTATTTGAACAGTTTTTATTATTTTTAAGTAATCTCTTCTTTGTTGCAATATAAAATAAAATTTAGAACTGTAAGAACTGTCAGTGAGAGGAAGAGATGCCCCTGATGAGTGTTAGCTGCTTCTGCCCTGTGTGACAAACACTTTTGGCTTCTTTATATTTCTTAATCATCAGAACTTCAAACAAAAACCCATATGCAATTTTCTTAGAGGGACCCTCTTAATCAAACTTATGAAGGTGGAAGAACCCACTCTTATGAACCCACAAGGCCTACTGGGTTTTGGGTTCAAAAGCAGAATCTGGAACCCTGCTGATTATACAAAGTGTTGTTACAGCACTTGCTTAATTTCTTTCTTGGAACATGTGAAAGTAATTATAGGGTGGTTGGAAGAAGGCACAGGGAGGCTGGAAGCAGCCTTAAAAAACAAGAGCAAAAGAAATGTGGGCCACTTGGAAAGCTGCACTGTGCCCATGGGTGAGACCAAGGTTCTGTATTAAATTGGCTTTTTTGCAGCCACTGTACTGCTGACTCCAACTGCAGTCCAGATGCAAATTGTTTATACTGTCCTGGCAGTATGGGATGCTGTAAAGTACTGGTCAGCTGGTCTTCATCTTTATGGGACATGAGTAAGCTTCATGAGCTTCCACATACATCACCAATAACTTTATTTGTGTATGTGTGCAGCACTAAGATTACTTTATCAGAAGATCTTAA
Organism: Orthonyx spaldingii; assembly: GCA_013397795.1. Lineage (NCBI taxonomy): Eukaryota > Metazoa > Chordata > Aves > Passeriformes > Orthonychidae > Orthonyx > Orthonyx spaldingii. Next base: position 781,573 of record VZTJ01003258.1, on the reverse strand, counting down.
AAGTACTTCTGCAGTTGTTCCCAGTTTGCTTCCTCCTCCTTGTTAATATTTCCGGAATTAATTTATCATCCTGGCTTTGTTTAGAAGCACCAGGTTTTTGTCTTATGATTTGGTGTTATCTTGATGTCCAGAATGCCTGGCACGGATGAGAACCCTGCTGCAGCCAGCCCTGTGCAAACATAACACAGAGCCAACTCTGAAAAACTTGGCAGTGTTAGTCTCGGAGCCTGTCAGGCTGAATCACTCGGGAACGTATGTGAGGGGAGGGGAGCATGTTACAGGTGGGCCTATTACAGGGAAAATAATACAGTTGTCACAGTGAGTAGCACTCTTCTAGGGAGGCAGATGTGCTGTGGCAGTGCAGTTGTGTTTGGTTGCTGCTTTCCATCACAGAAATCTTCCTCTCACAGATGTGGTTTTTGTTAGCCCTGGAATTTGTATCTTGGTTTTCCAACTGCCTAGCATACAGCAAAGTCTGTCCTGTTTTAGAGGGGGAAAGGAACTCGAAAGGTATAACATCTATTTTTCTGCTAAAATATCAGTGACACTGGGAGTTCCTTAACTGAAGCAAGGCTTTCTAAGGGGCAAAGAGCAGTGTGTTTTATATCCAGACAATCTGTAGCACTGTAGAAGCACCAGTGGCAGTTTCATGTAGCCTAAACATTTTGACTCTTGTAGAACATAAATATAATTTGCATTTTTGAGTAAGCTTTGATGCTGATAGTTTTCTTTTTAGGAGATAGATAAACTACTGGGGGAAAAAAACCATATTTCTAATAGAAAGACAGACAAGACCCATAATTAATGTTGCACTAGCAGGCTTCCTCCATGGTTGGCTAATCACAGTTGAGTGTTAATAAGCATAGAGTTTTTTTAAATACTGTTGTAACGTGTTAATTAAGATAATTCATCTCCATGTGTCTCTTGAGTTACCAGATGGCGACTACATTGGTGGAAGGCTGCAATTAGAATCTTTTCTTTCTTGCTTTTTCTTCCCCTGCCCTAAGGGAAAAAAAAAAAAAAAAAAGAAAAAAAAAAAAGCAGCTTTAGTGTGTATGGGATGGCTGTGAGGGGTGCCTGTTACTGTACACATTTTAAGTGCTTGTGTCTAATTATATAAATGCACAGCTATATGATTACATATACAAATCTCTTTGCTTTGGTTCTTCTCATTTACCCACATTATGACATTAAAAAAAAAAATAAGCCTCCTCTTCAGAGTATGCCCTTGCTGGGGAAACTGTAATTTCCCCGTGAAGACTCCAGTCCTGCTCAGTTTGGTCTTCTGTGTTTGACTTCAGAATAAGCAGCATCTGGAGCCAGTCAAGACAGAGAGCGTATTTTTCGGTGTACTTTGGCCTCTGCTTAATACACAGAACCCGAAAGAGGGTTATGTTTTGCAGTGTGTTTTTAGGAAGGCTTAAAATATTTTAGGGGCAGGGTCAGTGAGAAGTGTGTGCACTCACAATGGAGGCCTTTTATTGACTTCTGCCTCCTGTAAGTTAAATATAAAGAGGTGCTTTAGCCTCAGCTGTTGTGACTGGGCCCCGGCAGCAGCTGCTGTATCAGGTTTGCCCCTCTGGGAAATGACCCATCTGCTCATGTGCTAGAGAAAGCCAGAGTGCTGAAAAGGAGAAGATTCAAAATCTGTTCTCCTGCTTCCAATCCCCATCTCCACCCCAGAAATTACAGACCAGTGGAAAACCTGGATATCTGGTAATCTGTATTTTACAGAGTGAATCTTGTCTCCGGCTAGAAACACACCAAGTTCTCAATTGTTGCCAGCTGGCAGAGGATGGCTTCAATCTGGGTTCCTTCTTACATGTTGTATCTGCATCTACTGTATCTCTATAGTTAAAACACACAGGTTATTACACTGGTGGGCAGTAAACAAAAAAACCCCACTAATACCTTGAGCTACCTGAAAAGGGGAGCACAGCATGCTTCACCTCCACCAGGAGGGACCCACTTGTCCTCTAGCGAAAAGGCTTTCTAATGACTGAGCACACATTTGTGTTGGAATTTCACTGTGTGGGCTAAAAAATACTCTGAAGATTCTGGAAGAGGGTAAAATCTCAAATATTATTCCCAGATCAAGGTAATTGTGCTTCTTGGAGCCAGCCTGCCAAAAGAAACCCCGGTCTGTGGCTCTTTGTGTTCAGCACAGACCTGCTGTTCCAAGCAGTGACGTTTGTCCCTGAAATACTTGATGAGCCATTTCCTAGCCTAATATTAATCCAGGCTCTCTGCCTGGGAAGGACAATGCAAGAGCAGAGGGTGCATAGTGGGAAGCTGCTGTGCTGAAAGCTTTTGAGTGCATCCAGGAAAACATGGTTGGTTGGAAACCTGAAGGTATTTAGCACTTAGAAAGGGAGCTGGCACTCTTGCTGGAAAATGTGGATGGAGGTGACTGCTTTTCTATCTACCACTAAAGCACATCCCCTTGTCATTGCTTTCTCAATAGGAAGGAAGGTGTGGGTGGGAAGTGGCAGTGCTGTTGATCAAAGCTTATCAAGCTGCTTTTTCTCTCCAGACCAACTTCCTGGGAAGTGTTTTTTATTGGGTAAAAGATGGTGTTTAGTTGACGTAGCTAGTCTAAAAGGGGTATGAAATGTTAACAGACTTGCTTCTTACTAAAACCTAATTGCTGCTGAGGGAGGGGCTGCCAAAAGTGGCTTCTGCTGTTTATAGGTTGGTTTGTGTGTACAAGGGAAGAGAAGAAAAACAAGGATGTTGCCTCTCTGGATTCACACTGAAAGCAAAGGTGGCCAGTCACTTCCCTCTCTGCAGAAAACTCCTGGAGCCAAACATCAGTCCTGCCTCAGGCAAAAAGAAATCTTGTGTGTGACTGACGGCCCTGGTTTTAGAGGGAAAATTCCTGACTGAAAAAGAAGCTTGTGAAATTTTTTTGTTCTGCGGTCACCCTGTTTGTCCCCTGCTCCCCCTGAGAATGACACAGAGGAGACTTGGGTTAGAGGGACATGACGAGTAGCTCTATGTTCTTTGAATAAAATAGATGTATATATTTTTAAAATATTTTTTCTTCTGAAAGCAGCAAACCACCTTTAGCCTAGACTCTTCACAACTTAGGTGATAAAGTTGTCATGAGAAAAGCAGCTAACTTGGACAGCAAATTTCCTGTCCAATAGTCCCAAAGGGTTATAAAATAAGTGCTTGTTGTTGAAAATGGCACATATGCCATTGCATGTGTGCCTTTAGTTTTGGTGCTTCTTTTCAGGTTTTTTTCTCTCAGTAGTGCATAGTGCGGTTTGAGTTCATCATATGCTAGGTAAGGATCTGTCCTACCTTAGCAAATGTGGAAGTGTTTGAGACAGCTACACTGAAAAACAAAAAAAAAACCCAGCCCCAAACCCAAAGAAACATACCAAAACAAACCAAAAAAAGACCCAAACCAAACAAATTTATTTAAAGTTACTTGCAATGTGTTCTGTTAGGTGTAACCTGAGGTACTGGAGTCTGCAGCACTGGGAAGCTGATGTGTTCCTCTGCTGTTGCTCAAGAAGCTGCTAAGTCAGCTCGGCGCTGTGGCGAAGGACAGTACTGACACTATTATCTGCTTGGATCACATTCATGCTTCTCTGAGTACTGGTGACAGAGGTTGGGAGTATATCCAAGAACTGGGCAAAGGGAGGAGTAAATGCTTTCCTTATTGGCTTACTAAACAGCCAGGAGATTAGCAGAGAGGTCAGGTGGCACTGTGCTGGCAAGAACTGAAACTCTGCAATGAGAGAAAACAATGTCTCTTCTCCTATTAGCAAATATGGCCAGAGCTCTTGTTAGAAAGCAACTGAATGCATTTGCTAAGGCCAAACCAACGTTCAGTATCACCCCTGAGTGGGATCCATGGTCAGCACTCCTCTAGAATTGCCAGACTCTGGAGAAGCTGAAGTGAGCATTCTTGCTGCTCCCTGGCTTGCACTTCTAGCCTGCTGACTGCATCAGGCTGTCACATTTTTATTGTGAAAAAGCATTGTGTAAAGAAAAGATGAAGCCCTGTGTATGAATTTGAATGCAAATAGCAACTGATAAAAACCCCACTATTGCTGCAAGCCCGTTAGGGCAGTAACTGGAAAAGAACTGTGAATCTGGCTCTGTTGTTTTCAGCATAGTATTAAATCTCTACCACAGGTCTGAGATGCTGAAAATGCACAGCCTCTGCAGAAGGCTTCAGATGGAATTGGTGTTTCAGAGCACCCATTTAGCTGTGGCAAGACCCAGATTGAAGGTGGGAGTAGAGAGTGAGGGTTACTCCTCTAGAGTCTGGGGCTGTTTGGAAGGTCCTTGCCAGAAATTAAAATAACTTTTGCAGTTCCCTCAGCTATACTGAGGTGATGCACACACAAATTATCCAAGTCGAAATTTAAAATCTCCGTAGCAAGGACAAGTAACTGGAAGATGGGGATATCTTGTGTTTATTTTGGGTGCTTTTCTAGATATGCTGCTTTTAAGGCTGGTGGCAAGTCCTGTCTGAGAGAATAAAGGTGACGATGTTTTGGAGAACTGGAGACTTGGACAAAGAAGTTCTCCTTGCCACTGTGGCATGTGCTGAAGCACAACTTGTAAGAGAGTGAACAGGCAGTGACTGTGACGAGGAGGAACCCTTCCTATGTGACAGGAGATATGAGAAGAGACAAAAAAGTGGCAGGCCTTGAGGCAAGCCAACCTTTTCTGAGCTACTCCACAGAAATCCTACTGTAGGGGAGTCCAAGTAGTACAAGAAAGTTAGGATGAGGCTTCAGAGGAAACAGCATGAAAGAAATGGCATGGCCTCTATCACCGGGACAATTTAATTGGGTGCTTATGTGTTGTGCTTCACAAAGATGTTTGCTCACCAGGTGAGACCTGCTGACATGAGGCTTGTGACAAGTTTAACCAGACTAGCCAGGGGAATGTTTATCTTGATTAGGAGGGTGGTTTTTATTTGTAGGATGTTTTTCTTCTCCGAGTCTTGATAGTAGCTATTAAATGGAGTAAATATTGTAGATGAAGAAAGAGAAGTATTGAGCTTTGCATCTTCTATTTCCAGTTTTCACCTCACACAAAAGTTGTGGCATGTCTGAAAGGTCAGGAAGTGTTAACAACATCCGAGCAGGGCACATGCTCAGGGCATCCAGCAGAGCAGGTGTAAACGCAAATGGCTTCCAAAGTGCTTCAGCATAGACCTGTACGGCTCCTCTGACACTGCTCTGAGGATAGTCAAACCTGCTGGAGCAATTGTGTAGTCAGTGAGGGATTTACCTGAGGCTGAGTCCAGATTCCTCTTGGAGTTGCTGGGATTTGGGCCTGACTCATGTAAAGAGCAGCTTTAATTTGTCCAAACTGTTCCTGTCCTAGTTTTAATGACCTTTGTGCCCTGCTGTGGAGAAGAAGGAATATTACTGGATGTTGAGTGCAAAACATCCCATTGTTAAGCAATGCTATATGCAATTGTCTGCCCATGTAAGGTGAGCAATGCCATGGCTTGTTCTCCCTCAGTTACAAACCTACAGTTATGCGCTCTAGCAGATCATGATTAGAAGGGAGTTTTGTTTGCTTGGTTGGTTGGTTGGGGGCTTTTTTGTTTAGTTGTTTGTTTTGTTTTTTCTTAATGCATTTTGTTAAGGAGGATTGGGTTTTCATCTCTGTGTAGTCAGACTGCTCAGTAAAACAGGTTAGTGACTGGAAAACAGTTCAGGGGCTTGGTGCAGAAAAGAGGGGTGTAAGACCCCTCGTAGAGTCCATGAATCCTACTAGTTGGGAAAAAAAAAGACAGTGCCAAGCAAGTAAGACTATAGAGAGGTCTTGGACTTCTGCATAGTGTTGTGCCTGTGCAAAGAAGGTTAATACTGGGGAGCTTTTATAATTCTGTGGCAATTATCCAGTCAGATTGAAGTATGATTTAATCTTTTTTTGTATGTGTGAGTGGAGTGTATTGTTCTTCATACTTGCCACAACAAGTCATCCTGCTTGAGCTTTGTAAACCTTCTGCTTATCTGTGAATTTCACTCTCAATGATCAAGGCTCAACTGTGCTCCTATGGTTTATGTTCTGAGCACTTAAACCCCTCACTTTTATGCCAGCACACAACAGACCACATGCTTCCATCTGTGGCATTATATATGACCGTGGCTCGGGTTTGTGTCTTTGTTACATTATGCTGGAAATGCTTTTAGTTCTGCATCAGCTTGTCATTCAGGACCACTGCTCAGCTTCAGCTCAGCCAGGACATGGGAGAACCATTTCATCCTTTGGTGATTAGGTTAATCAGTTTGGCCACCTAACATCTCTTTCTGCATCGAAAAGAAACTGCTTTCAATCTTCTCACAGCTGTCTGTGAATCTGGTGGAAGAGGAAGCAAGTGAGGTTTGCTACTTGAAGCAGAGCCATAGGAAAGGGAGCTGGTGAAGGTACAATGTGATGTCACTCTTACTGCAACAAAAAAGAAGTTCCTTAGTGTTGTGGTGATTATTGCCAAGCTGGTAATAGCTCTTCAAAGAACATCAGAGCAGTTAACCCTCCTTGAAGGAGGACAGTATATTTTCATGTGAACAAAACACAGAAAAATATGGTGCTTATAGGTGATTTGGTGGGAAGCTGGGTGGAGGTACCCACTGGTTTAGGGTTTTTTTTCATTTGTGTTAAAAAATTGTCTGTATATTAAATACCTAGTGATTTGCAATGGCATTTGCAGAAGCTCCAGTACATAACTTAATTTCTGCCTGTCAGTCTGAAAATGACAATTTCTTTACCTCTGAACAGAGTTCAGTGATATTCAAAGTTGTTGGATTTCTATTTCCTTCCTGTTTTCCAGCAGTGTATGCTGGCAGAGAACCAGCTCTCTCAGGAGATGTCATAAACTTCAGTACCTCCTAGAAACAGGGCCTTTGGGAGTATTTTCTCCCTTTGCATACAGTGGAAAAATGCTTAAAACCTATTTTTGTGCATCCTCAAAGCTTGATGAATCAAGATCTTGGCAGTAGCTTTGCAAGCCTAGAATGTCAGTAACCCCCTAGGAAGCCGGTAACTTCTGTAACTTGGCTCTCTTACTCTTCCCTGCCTGGCATGAACATTTGTTTTAAGATGTCTTGCAAGCCCTGGGATACTTCCAAAAACATGTGTTTCAGGGAGAGAAGTGATGAAATTCTTGCATGTATCTTTCTGTTCCCACTACTGAACCATCCTGACACAGCCACGCTCCAGAGTGTTCATAAACAGTTCACACAAGCAGCTCTTCCCATCCGCCTGCACCTCCTGGCCACTAACCACAGCCAGGAGAGGGCTGCTCAGGATGTGCATTCTGGCAGCACTTGGTACCCAGCTTTTTTCACCCCTCAAGTGTCAGTGGTTTATTCTGTGGACAGCAGTAAATGGGATGCTCTGCCTGGTTCTGTTTTGCTGTAAATATACCAGTGCTGAAAACTTGGGGCGTAAGGTTTGCTACTGGGGACATAAAGGGTTGTGCAGAATCAGACTCGTATTTTTCTTCTATTAGCCCCAGTTTAGAGTGCACATATAGAGGCAGTTGAAGAAACCCATTATGGAGAGTGTGAAAGCTGAGGGTAGTGAAAGCTTAGGGAACAAGTTACTGCATTGTCTGGCCCAGGCATTCTGGATGACTCTGTTATGCTGGACTGAGCCCTGGTTTGCAGAGGTGCTGCATTTTGTCAGAGATGCCAGGGAGAGGGAGCTGGTCCAGCAGGGAGCAGAGGTATTTGACTTGCTCAGTTTTTCAGGTACCACCAGTCCATCATCTTACCCATTCAAGCCTTGCCTTCAGCAATTTTCAATGCCATCAACACTGTCCAGTAGACCTCCCCAAAGCTGCGGGTTCTGAGATGCTTTGTTCCCCTGAGGCTGCCTTGCAAAGGACAGCCCAGGATCAGCTCAATCATGTTGAGGGTAGAGAGTGTTGATGTTCTGGCTGCAGATTCAGACCTTTTTTGTCAATTTCCCAGCACACAGGCAGTGTTCTTCCATCACAGTGAAGGTGACATTTTAAAATAGTTGTGCAGTCCTGAATGCTGTGATGACAAATGAAGGTTAGGGGTAGAGGGAAGGGGAAGTGGCTAATTCTGCAATCTCTTCCCTGGAATAGGACAAGTCAGGCAGAACTGCCTGAACACACTTATCAGCCTCTTCTCTCCTTTCCTGGGCCAAGTGGTCTGCGGAGGTGAGGAGGAATCCAGTTTGCAGTTGCACAGCTGTGCATCTCCTGAAGACCTAGCCTGAGAAGGCCAAGTCAGGGTTCTGCAGGTGCCTGATGTGGTGGTATTTCTAAGCCTTTGAGAGTACTATTGCAATGGAAATGAGTGCCTGTTTCTTGTTGGCTGGCTGATTTTTGTACATAACTGAGAAATCTCATCGGTGTAGGTGGCACTTTATGATAGAAGGGGAACCAAAAGTGAGCTGCTTCTGTGTGCAAAAGGGCTCCTAGTGCAGTGGCCAGGCTTATACATGGGCGTAGCTCAGGAGAAACGGGAACAGTGGTACTGAGCTCTTTGCTGCAGTCAGCAGAAAGATGCTGTGCATGACTCCCAAGCAATTCCAGGTACCTGCTGTGGTATAAAAAGGTATAGGGAAGTTGTCCTCTCTGCTCTTGAGTTTTGGCAACTGCTGTGTCAACACTGGCTTTTACCCACAACTCTCCACTGGTACCTAGAGAGGTACATGTTAAACTGTTAAAAATATCTCTGGTGCTCAAATTGGTCCTTGCAATTTAGCAAAAAAACCTCTCCTGGACTTCAGATGAACCAGGGCATTTGTCTATGTGCTTGAATGTGAAATGTGTCATTAGTCTGTTGCTTTGGCCGGTCCCAACTGCCCTGAGATGTTGCACAGGCTCACAGCGAAAGCAAGTTTAGCCTCATGAGGTGCAGGATTAAAACACTGGTTATAAAATTTTTGCAGAAAGAAAAGATAAAACCACAGAAGAGGTAACAGTTAAAACTCATGAGGCACAGGATAGTGGCTTCTCTGAAGCTTATTTAAGAATAAATCTCCCCAAGAACAAAGTCTTCTTGAAAAGCTGCTGCTTAGACCCCTGTTAACCTTTTCTGAAGAAGTAAATTGAATTGCAGTTATAAACCTGGCAGAACTCATACCAGAGCGTTTTTGGCTTCAGTCAGCACTTCATCTCAGGGTTTATTGACATTTAGAAGCACTACCTGTGCTGCATTCTCACATGTGATTAGGTTCAAGGGTCATTTGCACTAAGGCGATGTAGCAAATTTTTCCACAGTGAATGAATCTTAAGTTTTCTTTTTCTTCTTAAGTCTTGCTCAAAATCCAATTACTTGAACTTTGCCTAGCTGTTTGTTGCTGTTTGTCCCACAGTAAGTCGGTCACTTAGAGGTAGAACATGAGAATGTGTGCTCTGGGGTTTAAGGACAGGCCTGGCTCACCATGCTCTGATGGAACACCCTGGGTGGGTTTACTGATTTTCCATGCCCCAAAATATCTCAAGAGGGATCTGTGATGTATTTTCTTTTATGAAGTCTGGGAAGCTGATGTGAATTTTAAGGGAAAAACCAGGATTTCTACATCTTTCAGCCAGGCAGATACACATTGTCAGCGGATGGTATTGGGGCTGTTCTGCAGGGTCATTGTGACCTGCCAGAAGAGAGGAAGTTCTGAGCAAGACAAATATCCTGTTTTCAATGCAGTTTCCTCAATTTTGGTTTGTTGTTTTTATTTGAATGGCTGTTGAAAATTCTGCAAGAAAAGTGCTGGCATGTGCTATGCCTATACCCAGTAGTCAGGGTGATGGAGGTGCAGAAAGGAATGTGAAGCACATTCAGCACTCCAGAGTTCATATAGGTAAACAGAGGGGGTTTTTAAGAAATGTTTTCATAATATACTGGATTCCTTTTTAAAGGTAGACTAGAATATTTGGTCCTGGGAGAAGTCCTCTTCAGATGATCAAGTCCAGCCTGTGATGAAACACCACCATGTAACTACACCATAGCACTAAGTGCCATGTGCTGTTGTTTCTTGAACACTTGCAGGGATGGTGACTTCACCACTTCCCTGTGCAGCGTATTCCAACACCTGACCACCCTTTCAGGGAAGAAATTCTTCCTACTGCAGCAAAGCTCTGTTGCCAGTATCGTTGGTGGCATATCTCTGTAAAATAACCAAAATCTTTGTGCTTTTACAGGCTTCTGGGGTGCCTTATGATGGGGCAGGTCTGCACCTTGACACTGCGTACCCATAGTACAGAGGGGTTTTGGGATTCCTCATTCATTTCAGTAGGTCTCATGCTTTTCCCTGCCTGACTAATAGGAAAGCCTGGTTATTAAGTTCACCCCAGTCTCTAGTGAAACAGCTGTGGGGAAAAGATAGCACTAAGGATTTTCTGGGCCTCTCTCATGTGGTATCTTTGTTGTGTCACTGTTCAAAAATATCACCAGTTTGGTGCCTGCCAACTGGACTGTACTACTGGGATAACAAGCAGTATTTAGCAATCACAGAAACTTATCAGAAGTGTTCTTTGCCATTGTGTAACAGCCTTTCTTCTCGGTTTTAGCAGTTTCTTAATTTAGTGGGTGTTTGTAGGTGGAAGTCTGCCTATGTGTCATATATACTGTGTAAAAGGTGTCTTCCTCTGAGATGTCCTTCATGATGCTTTCTTTTTTTCCAGATTGTCCCCAGCCACCACAACCTGAGAATGGAGGCTATAAATGCCACCCTAGCCCCTGCAACAACCCTCTGACTTCAGGCAGTGTCATAGAGTATCTGTGTGTTGAAGGCTACATGCTGAAAGGAGATTATAAATACTTGACCTGCAAGAATGGAGAGTGGAACCCAGCCATGGAAGTCAGCTGCAGGCTCAGCCCAGGTGAGTGCACCCTGACTCTAGAATTACCCTTGCATTTACTTTTCAGATTATCCTTAAACACTTAGTGTGATGCTGAGGAAGTCCATGTGGCTGCCTCTCATTGCTCCAGCAATTTTGTAAATGCAGCTCACAATCACGACTCTTTCTTAAAAACGTCTCCTCAGTAGCAACCCATCAGATGCAGACTTAGTCTCCCTAATACAAGGAAAAAAGACATGGAAAGGAGTATAGAGTAGGCAACTTGTTACTTATGTGGAGCCTCTTATCTTGAGGCTCTCATTGCAGGAATGGGGGAAGCCCTAACAGAAGCATTTTTCATGCTGTCTGATTTTCCTTGATGGGTTTGACAGTACATCTCCCTCAGTGAGTCTGTCCACATGTGTGTGTGTGTGTAGAGTTGATCTTCCTTGCAATCAGGTTAAGTAACTGTTGGCTTCCTGTGTCAAAAAGCTTGATGGTGCTGCTTTTCAGTGTACTGGCAGGAAAGGACATTGCTGACAAATGATTTCTGCTTCTCTCCAAGTAGAAGTGGACAGCTTTTGTTTTGTGTCTCTCCCAGCTGAACAGGAATTCCTCCATCAAAGCAGGAAAGTAAAAAGGTTTGCAGGAAAATGTTCATCATATAGCTCTTAGTTTGCCTATTACTCTTCTAGTTTTAACAGTGGGTATATTGGATAAACGGAGAACTCGCTCCCCTCTTCCAGGTGGGCTTGTTGATACAACCTTACTACTCAGTCATCCTGAGCCAGCAGGATGTACACTTTGGAATTAAGTCTCATAATACCTAAAGCAAAATGTGTCAGCTAATTGGAAGGAAACAGAAAAGAAAAAAAGTACCTTCATCAAGCTCTTTATGGAGCTCACTGCATACCTGTGACCTCTGAAACATCCTGTCCTGTCCCAAAGACACTGTCTTTTCAGTGTCTCTGCCACTCAGATAGCTCCTTCCTATGATTTATAAGGAAGGATCTGCGACTTTACTTGGCAGCAACTAAATCCTGAAGAGGCTTTTCAAATTCAGCATAAGTTTCCTTTCCGTAGTGATCCCCCTTCCCCTTGCTGCACCCAGGCTGGAGAACAAAGCTGTGCTATTGCGCGTAGTGTTCCATGAATGACATTCCTGCATGGTGGCACTTGGTCTAGCTGAAGGATTGGGTTGTGATGAGCAGAAATCCCTCAGATTTCTTTAGCATCTTGAAGGATCAGTGACAGTATCAAAAATGTGGTGCCTCAAAAGTCTGAGCCAATGAAAAAGTCATTGCTTTCACAACACAAGCTGTGAATCAACTGTTCGGGGTCAGATAGCTGAGTCTTAACTAGTGGGTCTCTTTCACAAGGCTAAAAGGAGGAGAAGGAGGTGGGAGACTCTAGAAAGGCAGTCGGTCTTAAAATGATTGGTAAGGGTAAGTTCCTACCTGCTCCATACAGAATAAATTAAGTCCCTAGCAGTTACCACGTTTTGTGCAGCTCTGAGGCTGTCAGCCCCGTAGCCTTTTGGCAGTTTATTGTATGAGTTAGCGACATCTTTTTGGCATACGAGATGGTGAATGTTCTGGAGTGCACCCTGGATAGGGAGCAGTTTGACAGCATCATGTACTGATGCTGAAAATGGAGCATCTCTATTTGCCCACCGTTATTCCTATTAGTGCCCTGAGAAATGCTGAAAGTTAAAATCCTTACTCAACCCTTTTTGCCATAGGGAAAAACGTGCCAGTCACTGTTTTTTTCTTGGGGAGAAGTCAAGCCACTTTTAAAAATTTCAAAGAAACAAGTTCAAAACAACTAAATCAGTAGGTTTGACCCCAAGAGATGATGCAGAAAATTGCCAACTAGGTTTCCATCTTAAATGCCTGGTTTGGGCATAGATTTCAGGCTGTAGGCTTAGAAATAGTGATCCTCCAGCTTTTTCTTTTTCTGTTTACCTGTTGTTCTTCCTCTCATCCCTCATTGCATGTGTCCTGAATTCCCTCTGCAATCTGAGTTCTGTGCTCCTGAAGAATGTGTTGGATGTAGCAAAGAGGAACTGAGGAATTGCATAAATCAAAATGTGCAATTGGCAGTAGTATTTGCTGATGGGTAGGTGAGGCTTTTCAGATCTCTACCAAAGACACAAATTAGGGACAGAAACAACACATACAGACAGTTATTTCCCCATGGGAGGAGAAAGGACTATGTAGCCTTCTAGGCATGGTATGCTGTGCTCAGCAATACCACCTCCAAGCCATTCTCTCTCCGCTCCCAGTTTATTTCTGCACAAGTCCTTTAAAAGCCAAATTGGTTTCCATACAGGCACACAGCACAGCTGCAGAAGGGTAGGAAAGAAGAATATGGACAGGGCACATGTATCTGTCACTGAAAACTCAGCACCCTGAAGCAACATCTGCCTTCCCTCTCTGTCCTCTGGCATATGTTTGAGTGAGAGAGAAACTTAATATCTTCTGTGTCTTAATTATAAGAAGTGTATAATAATACCCAGCCAGTTGACACTTCCACCCCTCTTTGCAAGGCTGTTACATTAGTTGAGAAAAAATGTCTTTTGGAACTTTTTCTATTGTTTGGCCTAAAATATGCTGCTTATTGTGCTAGACAATTATTGGCCTTGCTGGTGACATCAGGACATTCTTTTGCTCAGGCAGATCTATATATAACATGACCCTTACCACCATCCGTCAGTTCCCATGGCCTGCTTGCACTGCTTTTCTGTTTGCTCTGTATTTTTCCAAAAGACCCTTCTATGTGCCTGTTTTACTTTAGGTTCCCTTTACAGCTGATGGAGAGGTGTCAGCTTGAGCTGTGAACTGAGATAGGTGGTGTGCCTTGAATGTATGGGAAACGGGCTCCTTACACATGCACCCAGGTGTAAGTCCTGAGGAGCAGTGTGGATGTTTTTCCTTCTCTATGGCAGTTACTGAAGGGAGTGGATCATTTTACCTTGCGTTCCCCTTGATTTTGTAGAAAAGGACTCTCCTCCGACCATTGGAGTGCCCACGCTGTCCATAGTCGCCTCCACAGCGAGCTCTGTTGCCCTGATTCTGCTGTTGGTTGTGCTGTTTGTGCTGCTGCAGCCAAAGCTGAAGTCGTTCCATCATAGCAGGTAAGTGTAACTGGGCTTTGGACGGGCTCAGAGGCAACCTGGTTCTTTGCAGTAGAAATCCATTCAGGTAGATGGGTTAGACCTTTGTTTTGGAGCAATTTAGCTCCTCGTTTGTCTGTTCATCTTTTCATTGCCTCAGTGACATCTCTGCCCCATACTACTGATCCAGCACTTCTCTGAAATGGTAGTTTGTGATACCCACCTGCAGTCCCCATTCTTATGTGCCACCCAAGGAGTGACTTCCTTGTGCTTTTGCCTTGGCTTTGAATGGAAAAAGTTGTGATCCTTACTAGCCTGGCTAGAGATCAATTTCCTGCCTCTTCTAGCCTTGGATAGCTACCAAAGTCTGTATATATGTAGGGTGTCTGGGTGTATATATGTGCATCCTTCCCAGACTGCCTGAGGTCCTGTGGAGCTGAATTTAGGTAGTACTGCTCTTTAGATACACGTGCAAGTCTGCCATCCTCCTCTGCTGCAGGAGGAGAAGCCTCCTGGCCTGGGTTTGTGGGTGAGAGGAGGGACCCGGCCATAACACTGCTGCCAGCTGAGGCAGACACTCCAGCAGTGGGGAGGTTGAGAGGTGGGGCACTGGTGGAGCCCTCTTCTGAAAAGACTCAAACTACTAGAAAAGAAAAATTTACTCTCGGGCCTTATGAGGCCTGGTGATTCATGCTGTGCCAGAACTGTCTTCCCCACTCTGCCAGAGGTCATTTGGCCAGCAGCAGAGGCAGTGGAACAGACAGTGCTGTGTGTTGTGGAATATAGCAGTGCATCAGGCTAGAATCAACAGCGCTCTTTGCCAAGAGCAGGGAGCTGAGTCATGACCTTTGTCAAATTTAGCTATGGAGGTAAGTGAGGGGGGAAGCATTGTAACCTTTTCAGATCTTGCTGCTAAATCTATTGGGTGCCGTGAATTACAGTCCCTGCTCGTGTTTAATGGCAATTTGCAGTAAGGCTGCAAGACTGGGCTTGCTTGACCTTGTTAAGCCACCATTCAAGTTTCTGTCTGTTCTCCCCCAAACGGTGAGAATTAGAGTTCTGCTATGGGAGGTTACTGGAGTTCTTGGTAACATGTATATAATAAAATAAATACTCAACTTGATTTTTTTTTTTCCTCCCCCCTCTTTGTTTCTTTTTTTTTGAGGCGAGACCAAGGTGTGTCTGGAGATCAGGTCTCTATTATGGTGGATGGTGTCCAGGTGGCCTTGCCATCCTATGAAGAAGCAGTGTATGGCAGCACAGGGAATTGCATTCCACCCGCAGACTCCCGAGTGCAGATCGTGCTCTCGGAGGGAGCTGGACAGAATGGACCCAGAGAGATGCAGCAGCCGGACCAAGGGGCTCACAATAGCTTTGAAAGAGAAGATGAAGCCCCTGGACATTCTGGACTGTGTGAAGCCAGTGGCTCTCAGCGCTCTGAAACTGTTCTTGTGCATCAGGCTGCTACCTCTTCCTGGGTAGCTGGCATGGCTAGCAGTAGACCTGTACAAAAAGAGGTCCAAGATTCAGAAAGCAGTGACATACAGAGCCTTTTATCACTCACTTCCTCTGAGGAATACACAGATGGTAAGTGACTTGTGCAAGGAGCACTAAATGAGACCCTTTTAAGAGACGGTTCTGCAGTTGACAATCTAGGATGAAAATGGCAAGGGATGCCCCTATGTGTGTCTGCCACTGGAGCAGCTTTTGAGAAGATCCAGTCTCCACAGCATATTTCACCTCTTAAACATGTAAACAGTATTTAATACCTTCTTCTGAAGAACTTGATGTTCTCAGACTGGGGGCCTAGGGCAGTCTGAGTAAGATTGCCTACTGCTTACTCTTGTTTTAGCAAAGGATTTTCAGCATCCATCAAAAAGATTTCCAGCCTTCAGCATCACAGTGCAAAAGCAGTAAAATAATTGTGTTTGTGGAAACTAAGTTGGTGGGAGTGGGAGGACATGCTTGAAATACAAACCGTTTTTGATGTTTGGGCTGCTTCATTTTTAGACTATTTTAGTAAGCAGCTTCCTGCCATAGAGCATTCAGTGCTGCAGCCTTATTCTCCAAAAAGACCTAAGAGAGATGTGCTTGAACTTACTGTAGAGGGCAGAGGGGCAAGTCTGTTGAACAGTCAAAACATCTTTTATTCCTCCCTTCTGTGCTGTCCTGAAGGAGTGACTTTGCAATGCCAGAGCTGATATGAAGGTGTAGCTTAAGGTTGCTTCTGCAGGGACTGCTGTGTCTTAGGCAAGAAATGTAATTGGCTTGTAGATAGCTCAGGGCAGAACTTCCCCTTTCCATGGTATTAAGAAGTATTTCGTGCTAGGAGGGTAATGCAGGACCAGATAGACACCCAAAGTGGTGATGGAATCTCTGTCCTTGGAGTTTTTTGAGGCTGGAGCTTGTGATGGTCCCACTTGCAGGGGCAGGTTGGAGCAGAGTCCTCCAGAGTTCCTTTCTGCTGTGATGTAATGAGAGGGAGATCATTGCATTGTCATGTTATGGAAGTGGGAGCCTGTCTTGCTTAGCAATTTTTAGTAAAAAATAGTAATTTTTCTGGTGTGTGTTGAACTGCAGAAGTTTCACTACTTTTTCTTTTTTTTTCTCTCCCCACCATTCAGATATTCCATTATTGAAGGAAGCATGAGGTCTGCTGTGTTTGTCTAGTCTTCTCCATCTTGGATTTCTTCCTCCTCTCCTCTCCCTGCCTTTGGGACAGAAGCACTCTGTGCAGTCTTCCCCATCCTCGCAAGCCGTACCCTGGATACCTCCAAGAAGAGATGCCCTCAGCTGAAGATCCAAAGGATGTCGCCAGGTTGCCTCCTGGATGCACCAGTGGAGTTGGTGCAGCGCTGGCTTCCCCATTCCATCAGCATCAGGGGCTCAAGGAACAGAGTGGATTTGAGCTCTCCTCTCCTCTTCCCCAGCCAGATGTTTGACAGCAGTCTCTGAAGAGCTGCTCTTTTCTTGTGCCTTTCTCCTCCTCACACTGGCTTGTTGCAGCTTATCAGCCTTTCTAGCCCTTCTGCTGCCCAGAGAGCAGGGGCTAAACCCGCTTGCTCGCTGGGTGCAGACACAGTTTAAATATACATATATATGTTATATAGGCTCTTCTTCCAGCATCCTCTTAGTGACAGGGCAGGACAAAACGCCACACTGGGACTGCAGGGGGGCTTGGGAGGGATGGCAGTTAAGGGGCAGCTTCGGATGTCTCAAAGCACCCCAGATGAGATGGGCTGTGTGACAACTTATCTGTGCAGGAACAGTTCACTGAGAATTGCTTAAGCACTGAAGGCTGAGAAGTCCAACATGTAGGAGTGCCCTCTGCCCCATCTCTGCAGGAGTCCATTCCTGAAAATGACTTTTGTCTCCTCCTTCTTCCTCCACCAGTGCAGCCCACTGGAAGAGGTTCAGGGGTTTGAAAATATCAAGAGAAAAAAAATGCCTGTAGGTAGTGAATTCCTAGTGCCATTGGTGCAATCCCAAATTCCTTTCCCAGCCACAGCAGGTACTTGAATCCTGGGTAGCTGCCATCTCAGAGGCTGATGTGTCTTCCTAGCTTCATAAAGCAAAGGGTCTGCTGTTCTAACCTGGTGGGCTCCACAGAGAAGGGCTCCTCCCTTGTGGCTGGGGGTAAGCAGTGTTTGTAAAGCTTCTCCTAAGCACAGTGCCAGCCTGCTGCTGTGACGCAAGGTCGAGTACACTGACAGCAGTGCTGGAGGACACCACAGCTCAGTCCTGAAGTTTTGAGGATTGTTTCAAGTTCGGGTAGTAGGGAAGAGAAAATTCAGAAATATGTGTACCTCTGCCTGCCACAGTTATCTACAGCAGTTCAGACTGTCTGTATTGGGACTCTATATCTGCAGGAAGTCACATTTGTCTGGGGTAGGTGGTCCAATCCAAGTGCTATGGTCGTTGTAGGGTTCCTCACTGATGTCTGGATGCTGTTCCATGGGATTGGTTTCAGCAAGAAGAGTTGTCTTCTTAGATGTACGTACCTTGTCATAACTGTCCTGAAGTAACCAGGGAAGTGTTTGCCCTGTGAGAAGCTGCTAAATTTTTGAGTTGAAGGAGCAAAATGTCATGGCCTTACACATTGTGTGGTAATGTACAGGTAAACAGGGATGCTGTCTTTGCTGCTTTGCTTTTGGTTTATGATCCTCACTATCCTCATCCTCGTTGCTACAGTAAAAAACCATTACAGCACTTGACAAAAGTGATACAACATCTTTATATATAAAATCACTGTGGCTTAGCTCCAGTTCTTTGAAATGGGAATTGGCCATAGTATCCAGCTAAGTATATGCTATTCCTTTTCCTGAATAACTGTTAAATCCCAGGACACATGGAACAGTGTGTGCTTGTGGATGGAAGAATCCTTTTTTCCCTATCCTTGTTATAGAGGGATGTTAATTTAAAAATACAGTGTTTTAAACATCCTTCCCTGTTGCTCACATTACCGTGCATTAACACAAGAATTTGATAAATCCCATTTGGGTGGTTTAGGTATTTTTTGTTCAGTTTGGATGGTGAAAATCCTGTGTCATTTTACAGTGGGCTGTGGTGTCTCAGCTTCAAGCACTGTAGAGGACAAATGTTGTTTACACATCTGCTATTGGAATTTTTAAAAATAAGCATGGGAACGATTGTATTTAGCTTTTTGACTGTTGGAAATGGTCTAAGCTTAAGTAAATTCTCATTCATTCGTTTATCAGAGCTGATGGAGGAGTTGAGCAAATGTAGTGGTAAGAGAGTGTGGAGGAAAGTCTGTGTGACTTCTTTCCTGCTGCCTAACAAGCTCAGAGCAGGAGTTGCTTTTTATGCATTTAAGGTCCTGTCTGCTCAAACTGACCCTCAGCAATTCAAGGTATAGAAGTTGGGAATGTGTTGCCTTCCTGCAAGGGGCCGTGCTAGTGCCGGGTTGGTGGGAGAAGCTGGAAGCTGGTCCCAAGACCTGACCTTGCTCTGGATGAGCACCTGCACCACCAGCAGAAAACACATCCTCTGTGGCCTGGCCTCCTCTCTGCTGTTATAAAACAAGCAGCTGCCAGCTTGGGAGAGAAAATTCAGTTTGGCTGGGGAAGAAAAGGAAGCAAGCCCTACAAAGAGGGAGTGTTTTAATTTCACAGAATCACACAGAATTAACTAGGTTGGAAAAGACCTTTGAGACCATTAAGTCCAACTCTAGGTCGAACGCCACCTTGTCAACAAGACCATGGCACTGAGTGCCACATCCAGTCTTTTCTTAAACACCTCCAGGGATGGTGACTCCACCACCTCCCTGGGCAGCCCATTCCAATGCCCAATCACTCTTTATGTGAAGAATTTCTTCCTAATACCCAGCCTAAACTTCTTCTGACACAGCTTAGGACTGTGTTCTCTTGTCCTGTTGCGGGTTGCCTGGGAGAGCCGACTGCGCCCCACCTGCTACAGCCTTGTTTCAGGGAGTTGGTGGAGAGTGATAGGGCTCCCTGAGCCTCCTCTCCTCCAGGCTGAACAACCCCAGTTCCCTCAGCCACCTCATAGGATTTGTGTTCCAGACCTTTCCCCAGCTGTGTTGCCCTTGTCTGGATGCATTCAAGCATCTCCATGTCCTTCCTAAATTGGGGGGCCCAGAACAGAACACAGCACTCGAGGTGTGGCCTCAGCAGTGCTGAGTACAGGGGGACAATCAGTGCCCTGGTCCTGCTGGCCACACTGCTCCTGATCCAGGCCAGGATGGCATTGGCCTTCTTGGCCATGTGGACACACCTGGCTCATATTCCGTGTGCCATCAGTCAGTACTCCCTGGTCCTTTTCTGCCTGGCTGCTGTCCAGCCACACTGTCCCCAGCCTGTAGTGCTGCAGGGGGTTGTTGTGGCCAAAGTGCAGGACTCGGCACTTGGTCTTGTTAAACCTCATATTGCTGGATTCTCTAAAAATTGTTGGAAATGGCTTTACTAACAAGTGGGGGAAATGCAGAGGTGGAGGAGGGAAATATGCAAGTGTAGCTATTGTGATCAGGTATAAACAGGCAGCTTCCGTTCGCTTGTTGAGGGTAAGCCAGCAGCTTCCAGGCCAGTCTCTGTGATGGCTGGTAATCCCATCTGATGATTCCATCAGATCATCAGTAGAAGAGCTCTATTCCCTGCAGCAAATCTTGTGGGAACAGGTCCCAAGGATCTGTGTGAGCCAGAACATGGAGCACAGTTTAGGGGCATCACAGTGCTCTTGTCCACATCCTCAGCTTTAGAGTTAATTTTCATATAAAATGAGGTAAAATGGTGGGGGAGGAACCCAAAAGATGTCTGACAACTTTTTCAAGGGGGAGAGAGAGCAAGGTCTCACTTTACTGGTTATCAAGTGATTATTATTCATTCATGTTTGTTTTAATTCTGCAGAGGCTGAAGGACTGAGAAGTCTTTGGGTAGAGATACAGGAAAACCTACTTTGCACAGTCCTGTCTTTACTTACAGGAGCAAGGCCTGAAGCCTATAAAGATCCCTCAGATGTGATCTCCGCTCTGCCTCAGGAGTGTTCATTATCTCTGAGCTAAGAGTGTGTTCTCTCTGGACTTTGCCATAAGTAGAGGCAGCCTGGATCTCAGTGCTGTGGATGGGAAGCATAGAGGCTCAGCCTTGCAAGATATAATACAGTAAATGGGTTTTTTCCTTTTTTTTTTTTTTTCCCTGATGGGGCCACAGTCTCCATACCTTTGCTTCCCCCACCTATGTCTGGCAGAAGATTTCAAAGGGAGGCATTTTTTCTTATTTAACACTCCCAACATAATCATCTCATAATCAGCTCTGTCATACATGCTGGATCTTGTGATATTCAAGAACATTAAAATTATTTCATTATATTGAGAAAAAAATAGCACTTATTTTAAAGGTTTCCATTATTTTCGGAGTCTGATAGTCAGGGCGGGGGCAAGGGCATTTCAGAAATTCAGGATATTATGTGCAATAGAAAAACTTCCTTGCTCCTTTCCAGTTTCATAGTTTTTTTAAAAAATAAATGCAACTTATTGCAGTGTTTACAGCCCAAGCACTGTAGAACTGGACCAGCCTGAGAGAACCAGGACATGAAGCTGGCAATGACCCATGGGCAATTGGGCCAGTCTCCTGTCAGGGTCTGCATCATGAAGCTCACCTCAAATGATGAGCCAGCTTGGACTGTGTCAGAGCCTCCTGCAGCCTTGAAGGATGTCAGCAGCACTGGTGAGAGAGGGGTTTGTGTGTTCTGGTTTTAAATAGCTTGTGCCTCCCCATCATTAACTGCAGAAGAGGTAAAAAGTCAGGAGAGATGTGCTGTAGCATGTGAGCCTCTGGAGTTGTTGCTGAGTTAAAACATAACAAGTTTGGGAGGGAGAAGAGCTTAATGCATTTAATCCTTAACTACCAGAGAAGTTGCTGGGTAGCAGAATGTGTACTCAGCAAGCAGAGTGCTTTTCACCCCTTGGACATCTCCGCTGAGGTTTCTCCTTGTCCTTTCAGCTCGGTGTGGTGAATTGCTTACTGCATCTGGAGTCTTAATTTGGCCTTTCACTGTGTGGAGAAGTCAGGTGTGTTATCTGTTCCACATACTTTGGGAAGAAGCATCCTAAGATGCTCCCAGAGGTGGATGACTTGGGTCAATACTGAGGAGTGGGACTAAGAGAGCAACTGGCTCAGCCATTGGAAATAATCTGGGATGGTTAAGTCATTTGCAGCACAGAAAAGGGAACACAAGGAGGAGTGTAAGGAAGAGCTGAAAACAGAGGTTTACTGCAGGCTAATGAGCTAATGCAATCATGACCAGGTTGTAAGGAAGCTTGTGCTTTGTTAGATGATTTAGCATACACCAGCAGGCTTGCTGTATAAAAAAAAAATTAATGTACAACTGGTTGGACACACTGAGCTGTCCTTGCTGACCTTTTTAGAACATACTTGCAAAATGTGGTTTTACTGTTCTGATAGCAATTTAAAAAAATCTGCCTTGTTACTCTATCCAGATAACTATTTAAATAATTTTCACTTTGGTTTTTTGTATATAAATGCAATAAATCCCATTCATTTTGCACACCCTGCCTCACCCCGCCCTCACCCTTCAGTCCTTACCAGGGAACAGCAGATTGAATTTGCTCTATGTGAAAGCCTTTGTTTGCAGAAGAACTTCATTAGAAAACAGTTTTTCTCTATGATATGCTTTGAAAATGCAAAGAGGTTTCCTAGAGCAGGCTTTGTTTTAAGGTGTATTTTTATACAAGAAGTAAGCCTTTTTCCAGTCCTAGCACACCAGGACAGAACATGCCACTTCCCACACTTCAGGGCCCTGTGTTCAGCACTGCTTTCAAACTCAACCCTCTGCAGATGATGTTCAGATTTATGTACCCACCAGAAAATGTTGTATTGATGCTCTGCATATGCTTTCTGTAAGCTATGTTTTTGCTTCTCTCCGAGAACAGACAGAGGCAACTGAGTTGTGCTGGGAAATGTTTTAGTTCAGATTCTCAAAGTTGCTTCCTTCCAAAAGAAAACAAAGTGAAGTTGTCTGTGAAGCAGATATCCTATGATGAGGTGGGTAGACTGCTGGTAGTTGCTGATGCAAGTGCAAGGGAAGCTTGATTGCCTTTCTGCATTAATCTTTTCTTTCCTGTATGTGTTTTCTTTTTATCTGAATTGCACCACTATGGAAATATTTGCAGAATGGTACTCCATATATATGTGGGATTTAAAACCATAACTGATGCTGTGCAGGATGTCACTCAATCGGTTTTATTTTGCTTTATTTTATATGTATTTTCTGGTATCCTGTACATTGCAGTGGGTGTGAAGATAGTATTTTAATATTTGTACAAAGTTTAATTTAATTGTTCTATGTATATAGCTGCATTTCTAAATTAAAAAAAAATTCTTTTGAAGTGAAGCTATAATTTCTTGTGGTTCTTTTTTTTTTTTTTTTTTTTTAAACTACTTAGGCCTTGTGGCCTACTACTGCGAAAATGGGGCTCTGTGGCCTGTGCATGCCTTCCTGCACCAGACAGTTGGCACGAGGGAGCTGTTAGCCTCCAGGAATTGTTTGTCATTACTGTTTTTCACTGGGCAATTGTCCCCTGCCACAGCAGTTCTGGAGCCAGGAATGTGCCCTTCTTGACACGTTGGAAATTATTTGTCACCTCTGGTTTGTAGTGGCAATGAGAAATGGCTGTGGGAGACGAGCCTGAGGGAAGCCAGCCTGAGGTGGGTGGTCTGGGCAACCTTCCTTGACAGTTGGCCCTTTGGCTGAAGGGCAGATAGGCCAGGGCACATAGGAACATCTCTGCTTCCAGAAAAGCAGCCTCGCCACAAAGCCTGACCTCGCCACAAAGCCTCTTTGAGAAACTTGCTCGGGAAAGGGGATAGATGGGCTACTGCCCTCAGCAGGCGGCCTGCCAGCCGGCGCACTGCACCGCTTGGCTCCCAGGCAGGATGTTCTGTACACGTGGATTTTCCAGGAAAACAAAGCCGTGCGCACAGCGGTCCCCGAACAGCCACTGCTTTAACCATGTCGCAGGACGGAGTGCCTGGGTCCCCGTTCCGTGCCGCGGGCCGCAGCGCCACCATGGGAAAGCTTTGCCGTCGGGTACTGGAGCTCTGCCCCCGCCGGGACCCTCCCCTGCACTAACAGCTCCCCTGGCCGCTGACTTGTTTTTAAGGGTGTCGTGAGGATGCAGATTCCCCCTCCCGAAAGCAGAATGGCAGCAGGTTACGTGCCAACAAGCCCCGTGCTTCACAAAGCGTTTGCACACTCCTCCTCACCTGCCAGGGCCATGCAAGAGGGTCCCTTACGGTGCTGTCACTGCAGAGGGCAGGCTCTGGCCAGGACACACTGCCAGCCCCCATTCCTCATGGGCTGTGGTACTTGGCAAAACTGAATCGCCTCTCTTGGCACCAGCTGGGGTGCAGGGGAAGGGATGGGAAAGCACACACAATGGACTTCCCAATTCTGTTTGCTTTTTCAGGACAATGATGTTTACCAGCAAACTCCTCACCTTCAGCGAGACACAGGCAGAGCTGAGCAGCCCTGAGGGTACCCTGGTATAAGGTGACAGTTCTTTGACAGCTCTTTGTCATGTGGCCCATGCTGAGCCTGTGGTGCGTCTGTGGGACATAGCTCAGGCTTTTCATATTACACCCATGAGAAAAAAATAGAATTTGGGGCAAGAGGGCACAGACTGGTGCCAGTATTCAAGGCACAAACACCCTGGACTCCTTGTCCGGACATGCCCCTCTGATCTGGCAGCTCTTTTAGTGGTTGGTGTTTGAGATTACGCCAAGTTTAGCAGCTCTGCATGGCATGCAGGGTTTATCTTCCAGACCCATGTATCTCAATGAGGCAGGGAGAGCCACTTCATGGGACAGACATGCTCTCCCTTGTCCCCACATGTGTAAAAACACAGCACCCAGCAGCTCGGGCAGCCAAGCATCACTGGGCATGGAGCTGATGCTCTCAGGGAAGGAGGGGGAAGCTATTGTGGGCCGGAGCATCCTCTGGATACTGGAGAGCACCAGGGAGACCTGTCCTATTCATTGGGTTCAGTGGCAGCTGGGGGTGGGAGAACAGGTGGGAGAGCTGGCAGTGGCGGTGCGCGACCTTCCTGACAGCTCAGTGGCAGCTGGGGATGCTGTTGGCTGGACTGGGCAGAGCTGCTGGCTGCTTTGCTGGATTTGCTTCCGCTCTGGCTCTGCCCGTTAGGCAGATCCTCCACTAAGAAGGGCTAACATGCTACCCATAATTAGAAGGTATATAATGTTCATCTTTAAACCCACATTTAAAGCCTCCTCATGTTGAGAAGATCAGGGGCCAGATTTGGGAGTAACAGAGTTTTCCTAGGAAGCCAGCTCCTGATGGGAGTCGGAAGTGGAAGCCTGGTACCCAAGGGTGCAGATACACTGAGTTTCCCATTTCATGCTCTTCCCCCTGGGTGCTGCAGGGCAGTGTAGGGCTTCCCGGGGGTGACAGGACTCCAAACTTGCACAAACAACTTTCCTCCATCTCCATGAGCCTTCTGCACAGGATGACAGAAATGTCTTTGTAACAGCTGTTTCCTGGAGATTTATCATCCTGGGTTCAGCTCTGCAGATAGAGTTGTTACCATCCTACAGTCTGTGTTCCCCTCATAAATGTAACCTGCTCCACATAATTGCTTCTTCCAGGAAACTTTAAAATAGTTGATTTGTTAGTGAAACTGTTCAGTATTTCCCTCATGCCCCCCTGGTGCTTTTTTCAACAGCTTTACAAATACCTGGGAATTTTATCTTTGTGGCATCTCCGTGGGTGGGAAGGCCCACACTGCCCTTGTTGATGGAGAGGGGAAAAAACAAAGCACAGATGATGGAGAGGGGAAAAGACAAAGCACAGAAAACTGAAGTAACCTTCTCCAGGTCATACCAGAGGCTGTGTTGCAGGAAGGGAAGCAAATGCTTTTAATGACACCTTGCCCATGTCTTCTTCCAGACCTCTGCTTTGGCTGTGAGCTCCTGTTTGCTCTGCACGTGGTGACCGAGGGACAGCCCCTTTATTCCAGCCAGGCTGTGCCTGAAGGGAATGACTGAAATGGCAATTCAGAAATATTGATTGTCCTCATCGTGGAAGCCTAATGCCAAGGATAACACCTGCTACATAATCACTCTCTTCTCACTCTGCCCTGTGGCTAATGGGTTTAAGATAAACCAGCCAGGGCCCTGCCCTGGAGTATCAAATGGAGGTCCTGCTGTTCCCAGCCTAAGAAAGGTCAGTGAGGACTCTGGCAGAGTCATGCAGGAAGGTTGCCTTTCTTCTTTGCTGAATTTTGGCAACAAAATTAGGAATTTCAGAACAAGGTGGTAAAAATACAATGAAGTATGGGAGGGGTCTGGGTGCAGGGGCATGTGGTGCTGTACCTCCAAGGTGCTAGAATAAGGTTTTCTTGCTTCCTAGTGCAATAGGGGAAAAAGTGTGTTGCTGTTTTGGTTGGTTTATAAGTTAATGGGCTGGTCCTGGTCCCAGTGAGTTAAGAAGCAAGGATTAATACCTTGTAGCTTCCCCATGCAGTTAACAAAGATATTTATGAGAGATTCAGGGATACTGAATGTTTCTTTCTTTCTTTGCTTCTCCCTCTGTTCTGCATTTGTATGAAGTCATCTTCACTTTATATCTGGAATTACTTTTGGTAGTTTTTGAGGATGCCAATCACTGTCGCATTTTGACCCTTCCCCCAGGAGCACAAACCCACCAGCAGCATCTTATTGTTAACCTGAAGCCAAGGGGGTAAGGAAGAGATGTAAATGGGGGAAGGGAAAGCACTCTTCCCAGTGTCTCTCCAGCAGTGTCAAGGGTGACACTGCAACCCAAATATGATCTTTTGGGGCATAGGGGAGATGCTTTGCCACTCAGGTTAATGACTGAGTTAATAAATTCTCCAAACATTATGCCCTTCTGGGCAATTGATGCAGTTTCCTTTGAAATTTTCAAAAACCCAAAGTATGATTTTTTTGCTTTGTAAAGTCCAAAACATCTTTCTTGTTTTATTGGGTTCCATAACTAAGAAAAAGAAGTTATTTATAACTTTTATGTGTTGCCTTTTTAGTCTGGTGAGGGAGCAGGGGAATATTACTGCTTGAGGGGGATTCCTGCCCTCCCCTTCTTCTCAAAGAAAGCCTGTCTTGTTTTAACTGTTTTCCTTCTGCCCGTCTCCATAGAAAATATAAGGGATATGGGATCTGGTATTCATTATAAGCTCCCAACAGAGTAAGATCAATGAAACTTTAAATAAAGCAGCTGTGAGCCAGTGTGTTATTTAGCTGTTGAAGTTAAAAACGTGCTTAACAAAAATGGAGCATAATCATTTGGTGAGGGTCTTTATTCCCTCTTTCAGAAGCTTGCGTGATATTGTCTTGTGGCTGGTGCTTCACAGTCACCCAAGGCAGATCTTGCCTGAATTTTCATCTGTGTGCCTACCTAGCTACTAGAGCACGGAGCCTAGATCATGAAGCACCCAGTTATTCCATAGCCATGGCTACTTTTACCTTTGAAATCAGGGGTGTCAGTTTAAGCATAAAACCACCCTTTTCTTCCTTGGATGTGAGAAGGATTTGGTAAAACAAAAAAACTGTCTTTTCTTTAAATAGGGAATGATTTTTTTTATACTCTTCTTTATTACTTTTTTCTTCCTTTTTTGTTCTAGCTTTGGGAAAAAAAAAATAGGACTGAAGCCCCAGTGCAGCTATCAGGAACACTTCAAGTTTCCCTGTGTACACAGTTTGGCCACTTTTTGATCACTGTGCACACAGTGTGTTACACTTTGAGTGCAGAGCCCAGCAGTATTTTCCCCTCTCCTCTGCCATGAAGCTGCCTGCCACAGCCAGTGCTTTATGTCCACATTTCCATCTCAGTTGGACAGTGGACCTAGGGTCATGGGGAGCATTTTTCACCAGACAGGGAGTTCATTTTCCTTCCTCTCAGCAGCACAGCCCAGAGCAGCAAAGGTTGATGAGGCCAGCCTTGTAACATGAACTCAGCCCAGCCTGAACAAAAGGCCTCTGAGCTTCCAGGAGACACCTCTCCACCAACAGGTGAGAAGGAGAGGTGGGAGGCACCTGTGGGAGCAGCAACATATTTAAGCATCATGATATTTATTATTTTTATCAGTTGTCTTGCAGGTGAGTCTAAGATATGGGAAAAACAAAGCAAGGTCACACAAGAGCAATGAAATGATCAGAGGGTGGAAGGACTTAAAAGATGAAAAGGGATAGATATGTGTATCTCAGCTGTGCAGGGACAGCTAAGGAAGGTTGTTATTACTATCCAAAGAGAACAGTCCCCAGGGAGGAAAAAGGAGTCTTTATCCTGCTTCAAGGGCTTGTAACTCAATGTGACAGGAGAATTTCTGAAACATAAATATGGGTTAAACAGACAAAAAATCAAGTGCCTTGTGATGTCATTTCTTAAACTGAAGTGGCTTCTTGCTCTCACAGAGAGCAGCAGAAGCCCAGGCTCTTGGCTTGTCTGTACACTGGGGAGGGGATGTATTTTCCGGTGGAAGGGCAGGGGGTGGTGGTGAGGAGACAGGGCAAGTAATGAAGAATGGACTGACTTGCCAGGCTCCTTGCCTTCCAGCTCTCTGCCTGTCCGAAACAGCCTGTGCCTGCTGCTTCCCCTCATTGCCATTCAGTGCCTGAATTTGACAGTAGTCACAAAAGAGAACTCTTCTGCTTGTGTATATGCTAGGAACTAGCAAACTGGGGATGTTGGAGGGTCATGTAGCAGTATCAGACCCTTGGAAAAGCTGTTGTGGCATTATTTAATGCACTGTGCAGCTCAGGGGTTGCATGAGGGAAGCCATAGCTGGTTTAGAGCTGCAGAAACTATGCCAAATAGAAGAGAGATCTGCACAATCATGTCTTTTGTTTTAGGCAGACACATATTCAGAACATTGTGATGGCCAATCGCTTGACTCTAGAGCAAGAGGTGGAATATGTGCCTGGATGACTGTGCTTTGCAGCCTGGCACGCACTGCTACTCACTGCACACTGATGTCAGGGTTCTGAGATTACCTTGGTTCCAGCTGACCCTCATACCTAATATTGGCCTTTAAAGTCTACACAGAGAGTAGCAGGGTTCAGACGAATCCCTATGCATAACAAATAAGAGATGAACCACTACAGAGGTCTTCCCCTGAGCCATCCAGCTGTTGCACCCTGGGAACTGTCCCACCTCACTTCCATATTTGCTGGTGCTGATCACTCCTTAATGCCTGCAGATGAGGGTGCTTTGTGACACCAGACACCCCCTTGCTCATGGAGGGCTTTTCGCAGACAGAGTCTATGTCTGAGGATAATATAAGCCAAAACCTCCTGGATTTTCTCTTACATTTAGACAACCTTTCCAGCACTTGTGGCTACAAGGGAAATATTCAGGCAATTAATTGTCTTTTTGAGGGCTTGGCTGGCTGGCATTATGGGTTTGTGTTAGGGTGAATTCCAGTGTCCTCACTAATTATTCTAGCTCTGTGTTGTTATATTGGCACATAGATCGTGGGATAGTTTAAAGCTCAAGGGCCTGATGTTACATGGTGGCACGGTCCCCATCAGGAAAAGAGCACTTCAGAGATAAAATCTCTGGTGTGGATATGGTGAGACATGGATCTAGTTAGTACTCCTCTGACAGCAGAGCCCTGTCAAGGAGGAGGAGTGATAGTTCTGGTTCAAAAAACCAGACAAAATAATTGTTATTAGAGTAGCCCTGAAAGTTGAGTTGGTCAAACAGGAGGAGAGAGAACAGCAAGTAGGAGAAGCAGGGAGCAGAAGCCTCCAGAAACAGGTGTGTCACTGAATTGACTGTAGCATCAAATCACATCTATAGAAAGATCATGTATACCTGTACCTTTAGGCAATATGAAAAGAAAGACCTCTGTATTGGTACAAGTACTTTCTAAGAGTTATAATGCTTATATATACACACTTTTTCAAAGTGGCATAAAAATTCCATGCAAGTTATGCCTAATTCCTGGATGGTTAAACAGTCACTGAAATTCAGTTTGCTTTCCAGCAACATCTATCAGTAGGCTGGAGGAACCAGGATGTCATATATACATATATATATATATATATATGTAAGATTTTTCCTTTATACTTTGTGTTTTAATCTATGTAATGTGACATCTATTTTAAACAGTCTCTTGTGATTACAGCTTAGTGACAGTTTTCCTGGACTGTGCAAATGTGTGGTAGAATGTTTTAACGTTGTTTTTCCTCAGTCTAACAGTTGCCTAAAAATAAGAAATAAACCCACCAATGATGGAGCATGTACTATCCTCCCTAGACTTGAAAAGCATGTGAAAAGAGGGTGAGATGAACACAAGACATTACAGCATTGATAACACTCCAGCCTTCCACAAAGGTTTGACCTCTACTCCTTAAAGTTAGCACAAAGCAATATATACTGCTCTTCATGAACGGTGGTGAGGAAACTGAAGTTATTGTTAAATCTTACCTTACTGTCACTGTGCCATTCACTTCATAACTCAGCCCTTAAATATCACACCCTCTGTTCTTGTCTTCAGAGTGTTTGAAACTCTTCCCAGCCTGATTCATCTGTATGTTTTAATACTGGATGCTCTAATCTGTTTAACAAATTATTAATGCAGGTGTTGAATGATCCCATGCTAAGAAGAGATCACTGATTCCCCAAAGGATTTGTCTCAAGGTTTGTCAAGGAGCTATTTTGGGTGCAAACTCTGAAAAAGTTGTACTTTCAGCTACTATGAATTTTACTTTGGCATTTTCCTATTTGCTTAAAAAATGGACCAAAATATTTATTATGGTCAGGGTTAACACATCTCTATTTTCCCCCTTTGGCTGATAACTTAGTTATTCCAGTAAGGAGTATTGTATTAATGTGAAACAGCTTGATCTTGACAGCCTGCCCTGTTGGCATGAGCAGCTGACCAGCTTACTGAATGAAAGTATGTAAAAATTGATGATTTAATCTTTTGTTCCACTGCCTTTCTGACCTTTGGAGTCTGCCAATTGAAAAATCACTGCACCACGAGGAAATCAGGCATTTGGTATGGTGCTAGAGATTTCTAAGGAATGGCTCATTAGTTACTTCATGGAATTTAAGGATTAAAAGTGTTGTTTGTTTGAGAAAAGGTAAGCTTTCTTCATCCTATTCTTCCCTTATTATGACCTATGTTCTTCATACTCTGTTCAAAGTGAGTACTATGTCTCAATTAAGCAAAAGGTGAAGATGACATGCTCAGTGTTTGCAATCTGCCCTCTGCTGAAAACAAAAGCTGTTGCCAATGTTAGTCCGTAGGTCTTTGTACACAAAGAAGGTGGTTTGCCAAAACAAAGACACAGTGTGATTTAAGCTGCTTCAAAATGTCATGGCAGACCATGGCCATGACTGCAGTTGTTGTGTTTGGGGGTAGCTCTAACTCAAAGTTAAATCAGAAAGGGGCTTAGGTGGCTTTCAGGAAAGGTCTGAAAGGGACAGACAAGGAAGGACACGTGATCCTGCAGATGATCTCCTGAAGGTTACCCTCTGAAGGTTTATAAATAGCTTTGACCCCGTAAGGTGTTTTTGTAGCAGTCTACAGCTCACTCTCACAGTGTTGTGAGATTTCCTCTCGTGTTCACACTCAGTGTCTAAAACTAAACACACTGAGCTGGTGTTAACTTGTTCTGATCATTCAAATATTAACCTGAGGAAAAAATATTCTTTTCCACTTTGTACCTGTAATCTTCATGCTGGACCAGGTTCCAGATGCCCATCTGCAGCTGCCATAAATTTGCATAAAAGCTAACCTAAACCTTGTTGCATTTATAGATAATGTAAAAAATGTGATGGTGCATAATGCCTTGTCATTATTAAATTTCTACTGGGATATGATGTGGTGTGATAGTGCACTATTCTGTTGTCAATCGACCTTGACTGCTTCACACAGTGAAAAACTGCAGGGACATGGGCAGTGCCTGCTCCATATCCTAGAGAAGAGGGGATGATCAGTTCCTGCTTCTGCTCCTTTTTCCTGAGCCACAGCAATGGAAGATTCACAGACTCACCTGAACTAAAAGGTAAAGTCTGCGACTTCAGTGTTGAGCTACCGATCCCCCTGTACCTAAGGTACCTCCAGGACTAGCTAAATACTGCTGCTGAGCTACAGGTAATGGGATGTTAATTATTATGTTTGGCTAGAAAAGATGAGTGTGAGGAACTGTTATCCAGGGGGTTCTGGCAGGAGGCAGCTGAAACAAGGCTGGTAAGGCTGTGAGGGTCTGTCTGGACTGTGGAGGAGCAGCCCTCAGTCAGGCTGCCTAACTCTACTAACTGCTCAGTGATACAGCCCCAGGGCAGCACATTTCCCCTTGAATTACAGTCTGCTGAAAAAACGGTTCTGCTTGCTAAATCTACTTCTGGGTGGTGGACAAGGGCTCTCAGCCTGACACTAACATATAAGAAATCTATACTTTTAGATTTGAGCAATTTGTAAAGCTTAGCTTTCCTGGAAGGTGAAAAAACAGAAAAAACCCAGTGACAAAGTTATTTCTGAATGTGTTATTCTATTATTTTTAGGTCAATTTCCATTTTCTTTCTCCATCCAAATATTTTGAAAAAAAAGCAATTGGTGCTCAAAGATTAAATTCTCTATTCAGTTTGTGCCATCTACTTGAGACTTTTGTGAAGCAGTTCTTGAAGCCTCATTGCTGCTACATCTAAGAGCTACATTTATCTAGCAGTAACAGAAACATGTTAGTCATATTAGTCATGGAGCTTTGCAGAAAAAAAACCAAAAACAGAGAATGCATAGGTAACTAAGAGTACAGGAAAAGAGAAAATAAAGAATGGTAGAGGAGATTAACATGGATACCCATAATGGAAGAAGTAACAAATATATTCACCAGTAGAAGGAGAGGATGCAAGCTACATTTCTGCTTCTGCTCAAGAAGTCTTGCAGAACTGGGCAAGTGCTGAGTCTCTGACTACAAGGCTTTATACAGCAGCTTCACTGTGGATCTGTGGGACAGCAGTTTTTGTAAAGGGTCTTCAGCAAAGGTAGGCAGAGTCTCCATATTGGAGTCTCTCTTTTTTCCTTTCTCACTCCTTTTTTTCCCTGTTTCTTCCTCCTCCCTGGTTTAAAACTGTCTGTAGGGTGAGGCCATATAAACTTTTTGTATCCAGAGCATCCTGCAGCAAGTTATGCCAGAGGTCTACTATCAGTTGGTGAAAAACCATCTCCTTTTGTATGTTTTGACTTGGACATTATTAGTTTCATTTGATTACTTTTTTTTTTTTTTTTTTTTTTAAATTTGGAAAGGATAGCAAAGAGTTAATCCCTATCAACTGTTTTCCACAAGCAGTACCAGACATTAATGGTATCTGGCTGAGACTTTGTTTCAATTTTCATTTAATCTTCTGCTGCCTTCACTTCCAAATATTAACTGTATTTACCTAGTTACCTTGATGAATAAACTACAAGGATTTTAGCCTGCTTGTGTGGCTCTCAACAACCAGAATTGCAGGAATGTAGGAGTGTGGACACTACTGGGCTAGCCAGCAGCAATAACATTAACAAGTCCTAGATGGTCTTCAGACAACCTAAAGCCAAAGGGAGAAATTGTCCTGCCTGTTTATATAAAACTCGAGAAACTGGGTAGGAAACAGACGTGCTTGCTGATGACCCCCACATGAGAAATCCATGTGAGTAAAAGAGTGTGTGACCTTTATGCTGGTAACAGACCCAGGTAACACAGGAATGTTCTAAAGAGTGATTGTTGTCTCCTGGCTCTCCTCCTGACTTCTGATGCTTTTCAGCCAGTGTTCAGATAATGACATGCAGGGACATTACTGCTTTGCAGTAACAAGGGCAAGGCTTTTTAGGCTGCAGTTTTGCACTGCTAAAATGAGCAGCTCATCCTTAAAGGGCTGCTCCTGCCCCTTCCTCTCTTCTCTGTTCAGTGCTAACCCTGTGTTTATCCCACTACAAGCTGGTTTTCATGGAGTTAAACCTTCAGAAATCTGCCTGCTGCCTTTTCCAGTACTAGTTTTTGCTGTTTGAGCTTTGTGTACCAGCTCACTCTGCAGACAGGAGAGTCCTGGTGTTGACAGGAACAGAACTGCCTGTTCCCATGGCACCTGTTAAAGCGCTGTAACTCATTACAAAATTAGCACCGTTAAATGTTAGATGACACATCTGAATGTATCTTCCTGTCACTTCCTCAGCAGGCAAAGGTTATGATCCACAGGGATAATCACAAGCATTGTCTTTCCTTGCTCAAAGTCCTCCCTGTACTGCAGATTCTCCCGTCTGTGCATCATCCTGGCTTTTCTCACAGACGCAGGCTCTGCCCAGGACGGAAATGTGCTGCTTTGGAACCCAAGAGAGAAGCAAGGATGCTGACAGTGCCCTTGCCAAACCTTTAGCTACACTGTAGCCTTTCTCGTCACTGCATGCAGCACAAATAACTTTCCCGTTTTTGGGACTCTGCATGCTGTTGCAGTTTGAGGAGTGAGTGTGGGGGCAGTCTTATAAAGCTATGATGTCAGCACCATCACGTGCTGTATTGTTCCAAGGAGACTTATGTCCGTGACTAAGCATGAAAAAGAGAAATTCATCCCATCGAAGTCATTAATAACAGACCTTGGATGTAACAAAGATGTTCCACAAGGGGAAGGGGCAGGGGGTGGGACTCAGGGCAGCATGGGACTCCAGGTGACAAGTGAGGAAAATGCTATTGAAAGGATCATACTGTAATTATCAAAACGCATCAAAAGGGGCAGCCTGGTGCAGCTGTACCTGCTGGCTTTTTGTGTAAAGTCAGCTGATCCAGCAGTGCACAAATCTGGCAAGGACGGTCACAGAACTGCAGCTTCCATCTGTACTGGAAAACTACTGGGTGTATCTCCAACTTCCAGATGTCTTCTAAATTTCAAATACCCCTTGGGATGATCTGTTGCCTTTAGTGCAACCACCTAGAAGCAAAGCTCTGATAAATTCTGCAGAGTTATGTAAAATGGAGACGAAGCTCAGCTCTCTTATGTTGTCATTACACACTCGGTTCCTGATGAGCGACTTAAGCCGATCAGGAACTCCGTACATATTTTCCTCCCCTCATTCTTTTCTCATCAGGGCCCAGAAACGCCAGACGTGCACGCAAGCCCTTGCCCGCACAGAAGAGCCGCACAGCTTTTAGCCTGTTTTGTACTGGCTGAGTAAAAGAGCCCCGATGATTGCGCTTCACCTCCCGGCTCAGCTTTGCCGGCCTGGGCGTTCCTGGAGGCCCGTATTGTTTATCCCCCGCTGTTGCCCCACGGCGGCTCCCAGCTGAGGGCCCGGCCGCCCCTCGGTGCTGACCTGGATTCCCCGGGGAGGGGCGTGCCCGCCGCCTCCGCCAATGCCCGCGCGGGGCGGCGCTGAGCCGCGGGGCCGCCTCCATTTCGCGGCGCAGCGCCTCTGTTGCGCAGCAGTCGGAGCCGTCTGTCGCCCTGAGAGGACGCGTCCGCCCGACCGCCGCCCGCCCGCCGCAGCGCGCCGCCCGCCCGGCTCGGCCTGCTCCGAGACCCACAGCCCAGGTTCGTCAAAGCTCCGGGGGCTTCCCTGCAGAGGGGGCGCCGGGGAAGCGCAGCGGGGCGCGTGCGGCGCGGGGCGCTT
>VZTJ01003258.1:719195-746283 GCA_013397795.1 Orthonyx spaldingii | reverse complement strand
ACCGGGCGGGGCCTGCCTGACGCGCCTGTCCCCGCAGCAGCGCCCGCCGCGCACACACAGCCATGAGCGGCTGCCGCGTCTTCATCGGGAGGCTCAACCCGGCCGCCAGGGAGAAGGATGTGGAGAGGTTCTTCAAGGGCTACGGCCGCATCCGCGACATCGACCTGAAGAGGGGCTTCGGATTCGTGGTGAGTGAGCCCCCTCTCCACCCCCCAGTGATCGCTCGCATTTGAGGTTTACGAAGGTACTTTTGAAAAAAATCTATCAACGCGCCCATGAAGGCACACCATGTGACAAATAGGCAACTGATCTTCATTGGAATGTAATAGCTTGTTCTTGTTGTGTTGCTTTTGCAGGAGTTTGAGGATCCGAGGGATGCAGACGATGCTGTCTATGAATTGGATGGAAAAGAGCTTTGCAGTGAGAGGTGAGGGGTCCTATGTCATGGCTATTCAAGCCTGGACATCTAAAATAAGAGTCAATTTTAACTTGAATTGTGTTCTCAGTACTGTTCAGACTATTTTGTGTTTGCTTGGTTCTTTTTATTTTTTTTTCTGAGCACTGTAATTGTATATAAAAGAAGGAAAACGTAAAACCATGCGTTTTGTTATGTTTTTCTTTTCCCAGGGTGACAATTGAGCATGCCAGAGCACGCTCAAGGGGCCGAGGCAGAGGGAGGTACTCTGACCGGTTCAGTAGCCGCCGCCCGCGCAGTGACAGGAGGTACGTGCAGCTTTGAACCAGTGCAGTTAAAAAAAGAACGCTTTGGGCCCATCCCAAAGAACGTGAGCTGGAACAAGCTATTAAAAGGTGTTATTTGCCTTTTAAGTCATTTGATGTGGCAGTAGGGTAGTGAGGATTACAGAACTTCTCAGATATGCCTGTCATCCTTGCCCTCCCTCCCCTAAGTACTTAATGCCTGCCCTAGATTGGTTGGGGTGTTATGTATTTCAGGTTGTAGTACTGAAGATGATATGCTGATACCAGCTCTTGGTAACCAACCTTCGTTAATATTAAGATGGTTATGTTTCATTTACTAATGAAAACCTGAATTGTTTATTTCAAAACAGAAATGCCCCACCGCTAAGAACAGAAAATCGCCTCATAGTGGAAAATCTGTCTTCCCGAGTCAGCTGGCAGGTTTGTTGAAACACGATTAACTTTTTGACTTCATTTAATGGGTATGTAATGTAATGTAATTATTTTGTAAAGTAATTAATTAAATTAAAACCTAATTTATTAAAATGTTTATGTAATTAATATGATTTTTAGTAATGTAACTTAAATTTCGAATGAAAGCTAGTTAACGTTAATTCATAATAGTAATAAATTTATATGTTTGAGGATATATATTTATTTTTTTTCTTGTTTTTAAAATCCATTTTAACCACATATTAAACCCTTTATTTGCCAGCCTATCTGTGTCGTTGGCCTTATGACGAGGAGTGCCTGTGGGTTATCCTAATCGTTCTGTCTTGGTCACTCTTGGTCGGGCCTGGTTGACTTTCCAGTCAGCTCCTACAATGTCACTTGGCCACCTCTAGATCTGTGTTTGCCGGTCTAGACGTAATCGATGCACTCCTTAAAGTGCCACATTGCAGCGGTCCCAGAGCGTTAACGAGATCTGATTCCTAAGTTGAGAGCTGTTCTTCCTGTAACGCTTCCGAATAACGAGGTCCTGGTCGAAAAGAGTTGAAAGATTCGAAGTTAGGTGGTCGTTGGAATCCTGATCGCAGTAAAGTGGTCCTTGGTGACATCAAGCATAGAGAATGTCTGGATCCATCCATAGTCTCCTGATAGGGAGGGCAGTGCGATTAATGGCTTCCATCGACTGGGTAGTGTTCGGCAAGTGGGTGGCGAAGAGCCAGTCGGGCATATGTCATGACGGTATCTCCGGTCGCTTAATGCAGTTTGCTGCTTGGCTAGCCTAGGGAAATGTTAATAAAGGTAAAGTAAACTATATTTTTAATGACATATGGGGCACAAAATAATTGGTGTTATGTAAATGTAATTCTCTATTCATATAAAACTTATAATGTAAATGGCGACTGAAATAGTCCAAAAATATATGGGTAGTATTTCAAAGTCAATCGAATATATATGAAAATGTGCTTTTTTATTTCTTTCTCTCTCTCTTTTTCTTTCTCTTTGTTATTTAACCTATAAAATCATTGTAGACTAATATTTACCTTAATGTTAAGACACTTCATTAGCATTTTGCTTAAAGCAATGTGCTTTTCTCATTTATTTCGTGCCCTGATACAGATCGTGGTACAGATAATGCAATTTTGGTAGAATACAAGTGTGGCAGTTGCCATGTTTGTGATTTATCTAACAACTTCTCTTTCAGTAGTCATAAGTTTCTTTTGTTTGCTTTAAATTATTTTTGTATAGATAAGTGTTAATTTCACTTCTTTGCATAACATAAGTGGTCTTGTGTTAGGATCTCAAAGACTTCATGAGACAAGCCGGGGAAGTAACCTTTGCAGATGCACACAGACCTAAGTTAAATGAAGGGTAAGCCTATGAAGTGATCTCTTGAAAGCTGTAGAGTAACTTGTATATGTAATATTTGGGGAGGGAAGCTGATTACTTTTGATGTCAGCAGCTGTTCATTGCTTAATTTTTTTGAAACCTTTTGAAATTGCATGTGGGAAATATTTGGGGAGGGGAATTTTTCGTGCTTCAGTAATGACAAGGGATAATTGCATTGAGCAGTGTAGGTTTTGGGGTGTTGTTTGTTTGGTTTGGGGTATTCGGTTTTTTCTCAGGGCACATTTTGCTTGTACTGGTAACTACAACTTGTAATAGTGAGCTTTGTGTTTGGGGATTTTTTTTTTTTCCATAGGGTGGTTGAGTTTGCCTCTTACAGTGATTTAAAGAATGCAATCGAGAAGCTTTCTGGTAAAGAAATTAATGGAAGGAAAATCAAACTAATTGAAGGCAGCAAAAGGCACAGGTATGGATTTCTACTCCCTTCCATAATGCTTAAATGTGCACTGAGAAACTGTGCGGTCAGTGACCCAACAGCTGAGGTGGAGAGTGGGTTGTCTGGTGAGGCACCTGAGGTTCCGTGGCTGACCCTGGTGCTCTCTGTTCCCCTCAGTAGGTCCCGGAGCAGGTCGCGGTCACGCAGCAGGAGCTCCTCCGGGTCTCGCAGCCGCTCCCGTTCCCGCAGCCGCAAGTCCTACAGCCGGTCACGGAGTAGGAGCCACAGCAAGTCTCGATCAGTTAGCAGATCTCCGCTGCCGAGCAAGAGCCAGAAACGTGGTTCTTCCAGTAGATCCAAATCCCCGTCATCCGTGGATCGGCAGAGGTCTAGATCAAGGTCCAGATCTGTTGACAGTGGCAACTGAACTATAAATAACTTGCCCTGGGGGCCCTTTTTTAAACCATACTTGCTAAACTTGTGGTAAGTATGTGACTTTCTGTGGGAAAGGGTTTGGATGGGGAAGGGGGGAGGGAAGGGGGAACTTTGTAGATGTGGACCATGGTGGGAAGGGTTATTGACTAATTGTATTAAATGTTTTTTGATAACCCTTTTCTTGCTCACATTTTTTTGTGAATGTCTGAAGTGTATAGTTTGTGTATATTGGCAGAGCTCTTTATAACTAAAGCAGACAAATGTTTTTGTACT
Organism: Orthonyx spaldingii; assembly: GCA_013397795.1. Classification (NCBI taxonomy): domain Eukaryota; kingdom Metazoa; phylum Chordata; class Aves; order Passeriformes; family Orthonychidae; genus Orthonyx; species Orthonyx spaldingii. The sequence goes on along the minus strand of VZTJ01003258.1, from coordinate 742,646 downwards.
CTAAAGTCATCTGAACACTTAATTCTCAGTATATTCAACTGTGAATAGCAACTCAAAAACATTAGTTTAATATCTCAGACTAACAGCTTTAGACATCTAAGAGCTCTATATGTGCTGTACATAAAGCTTTATTTCAGAGGGTATTTTTTTGTGCTTTTGAGACGTTGTTTCAGCTAAAGGTCAGCAGATTAAGTGCTGATCGGTACTAGTAATAAAACTTTATTTTAAAATATTTTCATTTAATATGACTTGCACTACACTAAGAAGATGCCCATTTCACTGCCCTGTGGTAATAATATTCTATAAAGCACTCTTTTATTTCTTGATACCTAAGAATGAAATAGCTCAAATAAAGTATGAAGAAACATTTCTGCTTCTAGTTTGTTTCTTAGTGTTCATACAATAGTGGTGACTGTGTTAAAATATTCCTTGGCAATGGAGCCGTGGCAAAATGCTAACTTTTGGGCAGGGTGGAGAATTAGTGTCCTTTTAAATACATCATGTGATGTCCTTGGATGTCTGTGCCTTCTGAAATAACATCAATAAGCAGGCTGTCATAGTTCATAGCAAAAAGTGGAGTGGATGAGTCATTTAGCTTTTAATCACTTGGGATAATAAGTGTGGAATGTTGAAGACAGATGTAGTCGGCATGCTTCATTAGAGTGTGTGTGCACGTGCATATGAGAACATTGAGGTGTAGATAAACCATTTTTGTAGGCATTGGTCCTTGTTCTGGGGAAGAGGGATTTACAAGTTCGTGGGTGGGAGTACGGCAGCAGTGGTAGCCAAAGGTTTTGTGTTTGTGCCTTCCAGTGGCAGCAGTCCTCTGCAGTGCCTGTATTTCTCAAGCCCTCACCCCCAAGAGAACTTTAGAATTTAATTTTTAAAAGAATGTGTTTTCTTATAAAGTGCTTTACAAAGCTATTCTAGTGATCTGTTGAAACCTTTAAAAAGATCTTCATAGCCTAGGCTAGGTTATGGATAGGTCATAGGAAGTGCAAGGTTGTTTCTCTCAGAGCGAGGTCTGGCCTTGTGGGAGGTCGGGCTCTGGCCTCTGCTGCCCTCTCTCCCTGCTGCTGCAGAGTTCCTGGGGGCTAAGCTAGGGAAGGAGGAGGAGCTCTTGTACTGTGTGAGGCTGTCTGTTGAGGTGGCAGTGTATTGACTGCGAGGTGCTCCTCAGAGCTGGCATTGGGAGGGGGAGGATCCACAATTAACTGGATCGTTACCAGTCAGCTCTGGGGCATGGGAGGCTTCATTCTCAGAGCCTTAGTGGTGTAGATGCTGGATCACCCCAAGAGGTGTGGAACAAGGGGGTGTTAACTTCCAAAGGTAAAGGCAGCATTCACACTCATCAGGGTGGAAGGTCAGCTGTCTTGAGATTTCAAGTCAGTTGATCCTACTTACTTGGGTGATGATGGGCATCTGTGCCCAAGTGGGACTTGGCTTCAACTGGAACCCAGGTAACTGAAGGCACTTGATGTGATGAAAGGGGTCATACACTTGTCTGTCTCAGGCTAAATGTGAAGTATTATCTGCTCCATAAGTAGTTGTTCTGAATTCTGTTTCTAGATCGCACCACTGACTTGCCTTGCAAGCAGCATGTCTACATTTTCCCTGGGGGAGCTGGCTGTTGTGATGATGAGCTTCCTGTTAAAAACAAACTGCCAGGCTTTGCAGTATGGAGACTTACGTTGATTCCTGGCCAGAAATTATTCTGTGTTTATTAAGTGTAGGTTCTTGATACAAACCTGTTTATTCTTAGTTAAGATTAACTACTTTGGGTTACAAGGCATAGATTGGACATTGGAGGTGTTGATGCCAGTCTTTTCTGGTCCTGTGTGTGCAGGTGGTGTGTAGAACAGGTGTGGTGTTGAGTTCACTGACTGCTACAAAAGAAGGCACATTGAAAGTTCATCTGGTTTGGGAGGTACAGCTTGCTGGGCCCAAACTCAGCATACAAAGGCAGTTTGTGTAGCCACGATCATGGTTTGTGTGGCCTCTGCTGTGTGGGATCAGTAGTGCCACATAGTACCCATCGCAGGATGGGAGCAGCCAACAACCCATGGGCTGCTTGGCTGTGCATTGGGTCTCACTGGCTTCTGCACAGAGAAACTTCTCAGAGCTCATGCTGGGTCTGTTAAGAGAAATTACATCAATCTGCAGTGGTATCATCAGGATCTGCTTCCATCATGTGCCAGCAGGACAGTTACAGGTAAGTGAAATTAAAAAAGGGAACTGATGTGGGCAGTGATTTTCTTACGGGCAAAACTGGGACAGTCACTTGGCAGCATGTTCTTCAGCTGTCCCAAAGGGTTGTCACAATGACTTTGAAGTCACTGGAAGTCTCCTTTCTGGGCTGACAGAGTGAGGCTTAGTCTGGAGCAAGGTCTTCAGGGAATCACTGGGTGCAGACAGCTCTGTGGCTGGTGGGAAATGAGCATATAAGTCTGACAATAGCTGGAGACCTATGAGCTGGCTGCAGAAGGTGGAGCTTGGAGGGTTGTGAGAGCAGCTGCTGCAGAATTCATATATTGTTTTCCTGGTTTCCCACTGTTTTTGCAATGTCTTGACACTGATTTAATTTCTTGAGCACTAATTGTGTCCACACCTGCACAGATCACTTTTGCTGCATCTGAAGAAAGATAAAGATGTGAGACTAGGCGGTTCTGAAACCAGGTTAGGGAAAGGTTGTGACAGCTACTAAAGGTTGTGGGATTACTGGGTGATTTAAAACAAGAGGAAGGAACTTTTGTTATACTAGTCTTGCCAGTACCTGTACGGCTACTTCCAGTATCAACTGCTTTGCACTGAACACACACCCGAGGATCCAAATGAGTGTGTTTTTCCCCCCATTAATTTATCCTTCAGCATAGCTATAAGACGTGGTAAAGTGGTCCAGAAGCAGCTCTGTAGCAGCTGCTCTGCTGCATCTCTGTCCCAAGGCATTGGAGAAAGCTGGACTGGCAGCATCAGAGGGCTGACGGGTGAAAGATCTTATTCAGCAGTGCATCCTTCAGCCATCTGCAGTCAGTCAGCTGAGCTCTGGCATTAGGGACCTGCTGGAGTTGGAGAAGAGTCTACCTCACACCTATACCAATAGTATATATATATACATTTTTAAAGAAGTTTCAGTCTCTACGTACTTTCTAGCAAAAGATCCAAATGTTTCCTTCCTTCAGCTGCAGTATTTGGCAGTTCTGTCCTCTTCTCCCTCGCTCCACTTCAAAAGTCACGCCCTTCAGGGAATCACTTAATAGCTTGCAGCAAAGCTGGGATTTGTTGCATTAAAGAATATGTAATGTTTTTGTGTAGTTTGAGCCACAAGCAAACATCCCTGTTCTTTACACGTGCTCAGTGCAAGTCATGACTTCTGCAGGGTGTCCACTGGAGCTTAAAGCACCAGACTGTGAAAACCTGAGCACTGATAGTTTCAATAGCTGTACGAAACATTCTGCTGATGCAAGAAGTTCATGAAATTCCTAAGGTCTTCAGTTACCTCTGAATTTTTGACTCTGATTTGAATTTAATGTATTGGGTATGTAATCCCGAGTTAAAGAGGGACTGGATTCTTTCTGCCTTTATAAAGCATCGATTCATTGGTAGTTATATTGTAAGCATGTATGGCTTAGTTTGGAAAGTATAAGAAATAAAGGAGCAAAGCTGTACTTGCCATGGGCTTTCTTTATTCTGTCATGGATCCGAAACACCAGGATGAGCAGAAATCCCTCTCCAAGCTGGAACAGCAAGTAGAGTAGTGGAAGGAAGTACAGGGGGCCAATGATCTCTGGAGCGAAGGCAACCTTGAGGATAGCTGAGCAAAGCTGTACGTTCTGGCAGCCAGTTTCCATGCACACTGTCCGCCTGCTCCTGAAGGAGAAGTTAAACAGATTACAGATTTAAATTGCTTTCAAACAACTGAAAAAGAACCCTGCCCGCCTTGCTGGTGTGTTTGCCTGTGGCTGAAAGTTGTTGCATTGGGAACAATACTGCAATCCCTGGAAGGTTTTGTCTCCTGCTCCCTTAGCAATGGGCAGAGACAGATCATGTTGCAAGTGTGAACCTTGTTCATAAAGGTATTGGAGGCCTTATGTCCTGCTCTGGACTGCAGCTTCCTGCAGGGAAGGAATCTCTGTCTGAGGTGGTAAGAGTCCACTATATGAAGGTATAAAATAGGACTATCAGGATTTCTACCTGGTTTAGGTAGAATGAGGAACAGAACAAGGAGCAGGTTTTATATGCCAGGTTTTCATTCTAAATTCCTCGGGCTGCAGCGGAATGCACTGACTGGTTTGGGGTAGTAACCAGCTGGGGCATAATTGTGTCTCTTGGGGTTTGAGCTCTGTTGGTATTTCTCAGTTCTTTGGAGTTTGGGTTTTTTGGGTTTGGGGTTTTTTTTTTTTTGGTGCTAATAATTCTCTTCCCCCAGCTTCATTACCAAGAGCAGAGGTTGGTAATCTGTTTAGCAGGTCACAAATGAGATGGAGAAGGTTAAACTGGAGGGAGAGGACAGCTCACGCCCTCTGAAGGAGAAGGCAGCTGTTCAGAAGGTAGAAAATGAGTCAGATGACTCTGCCACCTTGCTGAACTCCACGTTTGTTTAGCCAAAACCATCCATCTACTTGTTCAGTGAACTGTCCCATGGCCTGTGTCAAAAAAACCTGCTTAGCTATTCCTCCCCTCTCAGATAAGCCAAGCAGAGGTTAAAGTCATTTCTCTTCCCACTCAAGATATGGGAGTTACGCTTGGGACCAGATTGTACTGTGTCTGGTTGTATTCCTAGGTCCTGTTTTGGGTGACTGGGATCAGAGTTCTACAGCTGTACATCCCTAGTGAAATCCATGTTTTCACCATTGCTGCACAAAGCAGAGCTGCCATAACTCTCTGTTCCTGATGAGTGAGTGAGGGGAGGGAGGTGTGGAAGAACATACCGGTCATCAAGCTTGAAGGCTGCAGAGACAGCGTAGCCCAGCAGGAATCCAGTAAGAGGCATTAAGGCAGAAGATCCCAGGAGGGATGGTGAGAAGACAACCATGATACAGCTTCCCATATTGGCCACAGACAGAATAATTATAGCAGCAGATGACAGTAGAAGCATAACCATCCTTGCCTAAAATAAAAGTGATGGAGATGTGGACAAGAGAGAAATCCCCAGCAAAATTTGCCTCAGCTGTTAGAAGCAGCTGTACCCAGTTCCCTGTCCATCACATGTAAAGGACACAGAGGGCATAAGTGCCTTTTGTGGATATAAATGTTATCAGTAATCAACAAGAGCCTATCCTGGGCTATTACCGAGAGAGACTTTAAATAACCAAATACCTTTCTGGTTTATATGCAAAATTACTGGTCTGGAAAGCTGCTTGTTTCTCAGGCATTGCTACAAGCCTCTGTCCAGGTCCCTTTGTGGCTCTAGTCCACCCCAAGCAGGTGCTGAGGAAGCCACTTTACTCACAGGTAGAACCTAGTGGAGTTCTTGAGTTAGACAATGGTGTGTGTGGTTGTCTGGATTTCTGTTTTGCTGTTTAAATGCCTGATGGATAAAGGAGGCAGGGACATAATTCCAGGCATAAATGGGCACTTGGTGATCTAGTGGCTTCTGTTGGATAGGTATCTCAATGACCTAAGTAGCAACTTTGTGATTTGATTTTTGCCTTGTGCTAGACCTCTGAGAACAGTGGGGTGGTTTTCATTAGTTTTAGGATGATTGTTGTTTTAGTTGGTTTTTATCTGGATTCTGCTTTAGTTACAGCAGTAGTTGGGGGCAGTGCCTATGAGGTTTATTAGTGCTGATATAGCAAAAAAAACCCCCAAAGTTAAAACTGAAGCAAAGGAGAGCAATGTAGGAAGTTAGCTACAAAACACCTGCCTGGAAAAAACGGAGGACTTCTCCTTGGGCAAATATTTTAACCATTAAAGTGGTGAAATGGATGTCTTGAGCTCTATACTCGACCCTGTCATTGATTTGTGGCATGTCTTAAAGAAATTAATGTGTCTGTGATTCTATTTTTGAAAACTTCCTCAAGGCCCTTGATTGAAAGGTGACTAGCACAGGATAGTTCTTACCTTGGTGATAAAGCCAGTGTACTGTGGTTTCTTCTCATTCAAGATGATGCCAATGGCACAGGGGATTAGTGTCAGCACCAGGGAGGTGATTATTCCTTTGTAAGGTACCTTGCCCTCCAAATCACTCTCGTATAGTCCTCCCGAGTAAAGGTACAGGAGCAGTGGCATTAATCCAATTGCCAGGACCATTGAGCATGCAGTCATTACAACACTGAGATGAAGAAAGGACCCCTCAGTAGAAGAACACCACTTCTTAAAAATAGAGTACGCTAATCTGATTACTTGCCTGGACAGATGATTTTAATATAAGACTGTACCTTGCTTTTTCCCAACTTGTCAGTGAGACCTCCCCAACATCTCTGTCAGGTTGTAGAAGGATGTGATATGAATGGAGAAGGGAGAATACTCAAGTTTTATACAAGCTGAGAAAGGACCCTTGTCATGGGTACAGCTCACATTTCAGAAATTCACAGCTGTAAAAAAGTAGTACTTTGTATTTTCATGCTGGATCTTGTTTTATCGATAGGGTTTGTTGGAGAGTGGTGTTCTGCTAGTTCAATATTTCTCACTGATGCAGCCTTTTCAGGCAGCACGATCAGTTTACACAGAACTGCATGGATAGATACAGCATATGTATGCTCTGTGTACTGCTATATGGGGATGAAAAAGTGTTCCTGCATCCATGTCATCAAGAGCAGCACGCCAATGATTCAGAGAAAGTTACAAAGTCCCATGGTAAAACAGGGACAAATTAACTTATTGAGTAATATGGGTGCTTTAAAAATATTTTGGACTTAGGATTTCAGTCTTTGTCCAGCTTCTTGGGGCATCCTAATATTGATTAAATTAGTTTCTGAACCAGTCATATGACTAGACAATGAACAGCTACGTAGCTTTCCTTACCTGAGGTTCATGTCCCCTCTCAGTTCCAGGCTAAATATATTGGACAGGTTTCCTCCAGGGCAGCAGCCACAGATGAGGATGGCCAGGGATTCTGAGGTGCCCAGCTGGAAGAGCTTGCCCAATATGAATGCTGTCAAGGGCATGATGCTGTACTGAGCCATTATGGCTATTGCCACACCTTTAGGCCTCCTGAGGTGAGTTGTGATCTTGGCTATCTCCATTGTACATCCCAGAGACACCATGATGATGAGGAGGACCACAATAAGGATTATATTCAGGGCTGTGTCTGTAGCCTGCTGTCCAAATGAAAAGGGTGGTGCCACACTGGTCAGGGAGGTGCTGCTCTGCGTGCAACCTGGGCTCCAAAGTTCTGGGCTATCAAAAGCTCCCTTGGTCTTGTTCATCCTCCTGAGAGGTTAGGAGGTCTCTTCTTCTGTAAATGGCTGGGAAGGTGAGGGAAGGATTGATTCAAAAGTGCAAATAATATTAAATTAATGCAAGCAAAATATGAGCTCTCTTTCAGGACACGACTCTTACCCTTCAGCAGCTGTTGAAACACAAATCTGTGTTTAGAGCAATCAGCTATGAACCCCATTCACTTCGAAAATATCCTGTGCAGTTTGTCTGTCTTCTGCTCTGGTCCTCCACCTCTTCCAGCATCCACTCTCACAATGAGACAGCTGGGGAGAGCAAGAGGGAGACCGTTCAAGGTGGGTAGAGAAGACAGGTAAAGATGCATGCTTCATACAAAAGAAAATGAACCAGAGCTCCTCTCATCCACAAGATACTGCTGAGGCCAATGCTTGAAAACATGATGCATCCAGGGTACTTTGTTTTTAATGAGATTATAAAATACTTATTCTTCTGGCCATAAATAAATCTTTTGATAGCAAGGTCCAGGAAGAAATTACTCTGTGGATGAGTAATTTGTCTAGTAAATGCTTCATGTCTCTTTTCCTGATGTGTTAAGTCTGACACTGTCCAGAAATTTTTTGGTTGCATATAGGAATTAATTCTCTGAGCCTTACCAACACTGAAAATATTATTCCCTCCCTGCTGCTGAGAAAAGGTTCTGCATGGTAGGAACCTCAACTGACCTGTGCAGTGCAAGGCTGGGCTCAATGAACACAGCAGTGTTGCATTCAGGACCTGGGGTGTTCTGCACTGTGATCCATCCCGGGTTGCACACATCACACAAACTCACCAAGCAAAGCCAAACGAGCAGCTGTTACCCACCCCAGACTGGTACCTGCCGTGTGCTCTCAGTACAAGGCTGCACGGCATGACACTCACTCAGTGCTCTGGTGTGCAGGGAAGCAGGGCCCAGGCAGCTGGTGCTGGGAAGAGGGACTGGAAAGGTGGTTGATCCTCCAGCTTCTGCAAGGGTGACTGCTGCTTATCCTGCCCCTGCTCCCTGTCCCTGGCTGTGACAGGGCATGTGCCATTCCCTACATATGCCCTGCTGGGGAATGGCACATTGCCTGCCTTGCCCTCAGGTGCCATGCTTCCTGATCCCTCGGCAGGTTTTCCCTTCATTTAAGGCATTTATTGCCTTCAGATTGACCTGAACCATCCCCTAGGTCAAGAGAGGGACTCTAGAAACAGACAGAGCTGAGCATATTAAACTAGAGCAAAATGGATGCTGTTACCTTAGCGCCCGTGGATGTGGTTGCAGGAAGCTTTGGCAGATCACCTGCTGCTCTGTCCTTTCCTGGCTGAGCTGGGTGAGCGATAGTACTCTTCAGTCCTTCTGCTTCAAGAAAATCTCCCTTGGTAAAATCCAGTCCTCTGCTTGTGGTGTATAAAGCCTGGGTCTAAAAGAGCCTCACAGATAGGGAAATTGTTGTTATATGGTCGTTGTACTAACAGGACTGGGGAAGGGATTTTAACCAGGGAGATTTGCTGCACTATGGTTGAGCTCTAATTCCTTTGCTGAAGGGCATTATAATGCTCCAGTAACATGTCCATTGCTTCTATTCATCTGGGAGCTCAGCAGGCTCAGCCTCTGCAGCCCTATTGCTCTGGAAACTGCTGGAGGCAGGCAGGAATGTCAGAGCTGTTCTCCATGTGCCTCCCCACTTGCTCTTGCTTTGGTTGGGAACTTTGTTTTCCAGGCTGGCAGCCAGGCCGGAAAAGCACCAACAGCTCAGGAGGCCAGCACAGGCATCCCACATCGGGTGGGAAGGAGCAGTGCCTGTGGCTCCCAGTAGCTCTGCACACCCATGGCTTCTCCTACACCTTGTGTGCACCACACCACCATTCCTGAGAATAAGGGTCCCTTCAGCAAGTCACCACCTCTGCCTTGAGCCCCCTGTGTCACTTGTGGTGGCAGAGTAGTGCTGGGCGCTGGCTGAGCAGGTGGGGCAAGGTGGCCTGCAGCACTGCGTGCATTTCGAGTTTCTGTGGGCATTTGCAAGACTACCAGGCATAAGCAAGGCCTGCCCAAGTAGCACATGGGTGAGATCTGTAAGAATTAAGAGAAAGTGCAGGAGCAAAGCCCACAGCAATTCCTTATCTCTTTCTATCCCTCTTTTCAGGATTTCTTTTTCCCCCTGTGAATCCTCAGCCTTCCTAAAGAAAAGCTTGTTTTTCACTGTGTTTGCCTTTTAGCTGTGTGCTGAATTCTGTAAGAAATGCCAAAAGAGTCAAACAATTCAGTGGTTATAAAGTGTCACCGTCTCGGCAGCACCCCCTCTTCCCCTAAACTCAGTGCAGCTCAGGTTTTTAAAATGACAGTGTTCTAACACTCACCCTTTGTTTTTGCAGGGCTGTAGAAGAATGTTTCAATGACTCTAATAATTTAAAAAATGCCTGCTAGTTGTTCATTGTTCAAGCGTTCCTGCTGGTTCCTCGCAGTTAATGGCGGAAACGCCACAGGAGCCAAGGAAGAGACTGGCTGAGGAACGCGGAATAAATTAGAATCATTATTTCACCCTGGACTGGATGTCATGCTTGGACATCCAGTTATTTGACATGGGCACCAGACCTGGGAGTTTGCATTCCAGAGTGGCCGAAGAGCTGCATCGCAGCTGTAAAGCTGCTGATCCCTGCGGTGGGACCTGGGAGGTGGGATGGCTGAAGGGGTGGTCGGAAGAAGGAGCGTGCTCCCATTCCGGAGGGCAGTGGGCGCTTCAGGGGCACGCTGCTGACCTGGTGCCTGAATCATCTGCCTTGGTTCAGAGGATGCCTTGGCCTTGCAGAAGCCGTCTGTTTACTCCCTGGGCAAAGCGTGCCTTTTCCTTCCTTCGGCCACTTCCTGGAAGGGCTCGGATCCTAAAAGGTAAGCTTCCAGCTGCTGTTCGGGTGCTGCCCGCCTTTCCGCCGTGATCTGAGGGGTGCTGCAGCGGCCGGGCCCCGGCTGCCCGGAGCGCGGCGGGCCCAGCGCGGCCGGTGCCGCTGGAGGGCAGTGGTCGCATGCCCAGCGCCGCGCTGCTCGCCCAGCACAACACGCCGCCCAAAACACACCGCAGACCGCTCAGATCGCCTGCACCAAGGAAGATATTCCCAAATTCAGCGGCACGGTCTATTGCAGCAGGCGTCAAGGGATGCTTACAAGCAGGAGGCATTGAAGGAGGTATTTAGAAAAGAATAAGAAAATGAATACAACTTTGCAGACTTCCTGTTGGAGCTCAAAATGAGCTGTGTTGTGAACTTTTTTTTTTAAGGAGTTAGTGCTTCATGCTTTCATAATGCAGCTTCATAAATTCGTTTGATAAATACAAAATGATTTATGTGCCCCTTTCAGTGGTGGGGAGCTGAAGTCCAATTTCTTAGTGTGCAGCTGGGATCATCATCTCTTCTGCGTTTTTACAGAATTTAACATAACCTGAGCTCAGTCCAGTGGTTGCCCAAAGGCCCTATTTCAGCAGATGTGCCCAACAGGAGCAGCGGTGCTTGATTTATGTCAGATTTCACACTGTTGGCCCACAATACAAGACATGACTTTGACTTCTGGTGTCCACATTTTGCTCAGGTAAAGTTTGTGAAAACAGTGAGAACTGTACAGTTGTGTGCTTGGCTAATCAATTTGCTCATTTCTGTATGATTCTCAGGCAATTTGCCCACCACAGCCCTGTGCACACACAGGGACTATGCTGGAGTGGGGATGGAACAAGGAGAGCTTCTGCAGAGACAATCATGATTTGTCATGACTTGTTCCAGCTGTGGCTGAGGGCTTTGTCCCAGCTAGAGACCCAGGGTGGACTCAGCAATGTCAGCCAGACCATGTTCCAGTTGGTCAGCAGTGAAAAAGAAGCTTGTTCTGATGCCTCTTCTCTGTGTTAGGGAGATTATGTTAAATGTGAGTTTGCTGGCTGGGTTGGCATTGTTTATACCTTGAGCAGTGTAGGAAACTCTGTAGAAACAAATGCTGCTCCCAAGAGTGTGAGGTGCTTCAGTCATTTAGACCAACATTTCCATGATTCAGTACACTGAATCTTCCTCTGAATTTCTAGAGCGAGGCTTTCCAGCAGCATTGGGAAGTACCAAAGGGCCTTTGTAGGTGGGAAGAGTCCTACCCCATCCTGCCAGTTGTGTTACTACCCTAAGGGATTTTAAGTTACTCCAGACAGAGAGCTCTGGAGAAGAGTGATGTTTATGGTAGGCAAGCACAGGTTGCCATGGATTTCTGGCTGCTGTGATAGATTCTCTGTGTCCTTAAGGAACCTGTAGCAGTGGGCAATGTGGTGATACATGGGAAAGACTATATTTTCCCTTGGTGGGAAGCAAGCTGCAGGCCTGGGGCAGAAACCACCCTGCTGATGGGTTAAGGGGAGCACTGGGGGCACTCCATGTTCCCAGACACAGAGGGTGTTTCTGGTTTTCCTTCCTCTGCCTGCAGGAAGGGTGTCAGTGTGGTGTTGAAGCAGGTTCATCTCAAGGACAGATTTTTTGTGAAAAACTCTACAGAAGGAAGCGTGTTCATGTCTGTGATGCTTATTTGTCTCTGTAGGAAGAGGTATTTTTATTGTTCAATGTAGTTAGTTATTTGCGATGTAATTAGTGGGTCTAGTTAATCTTGAAAGTTTCTTTAGGGACCAGATGTCAAAGACAGCTTTAGAAAAATTTGACAGCTTCAGTTTTCTTGCAACTTTGATAAAATGCTGCCAGCACGATATTCCCTAAACCTGTCTCCAATCTGTATAGCCTTGACTATTGCTCGTAGCTTCACAGGAGAAATGAACCTTGTCTACTGTTCTTTTGACCTCTGCAGGGTGGTAACTAAACAGAAAATGCTGTGTTCTCTCTGGGTCACGTGAGAAGCTCCTTGGCATGAGCTTGTGAGAGCTGGTCTGGGTAGCAGAAGGTTACCCAGTCGCTTGCCTAACTTCCAGCTGTGGATGCTATTCACCTACAAAAGGCGTCTCGAGCTGAGGTGTGTGCTTCTTTTTTATCAAAGCTTATATTTTAAATTATTTCATTCAGTAGATTGTGCCCAAGGTCTAACGTCATAGCTTTAAACTGCTCAATTAGTGACATGAACTAGTTCTTCTTCCTACATAATGAATATGAAGATTTAATACAGGACATGGTTAGGAAAGTGGAAAGTAAGAAATAAGGTGTTCAGGAATAGCCAAGGATTAATGAAAGAGTCCAAGACCTTATGCAAACCCCTGGGGACATCCAGGGAGTCTATGACAAGGTAGACTCATCACCCATTTTTTCCCCTCCTGCTACTGCCCAAGCTCCCCTATGAAAAGCAGCCAAATTAACTTTATAAGTGAGAGAAATTTCCATGTCAAGGAGTATGCATGGAAACTACCACCAGAGTTAATCTTAGAAATGAGTGCCCAGGTGGCTGTGTGGGAGACCTCTAAAATCATGAGGAGGAAAAATCTCTTTTTTTGGAAAACAGAAAGAAGAAACAATTTAAGTAATGCAGTCCAAAATAGAACTATGTTTAAAAGCATACCCGACCTTGTAGGACCAAGCTGACCCTTTGGAGTTACAGGGCTAATAAGGAAGAAAATGTTGCTGCTATTGTGGAGCCCACGGCTTTGCTTGGTTCTTGTCTGCCCCTTCAGGCATCCTGGCATCACTGACACATGGAAATAACCTTGTCTCTCTTCTTTCCTGCACTTGTGGTTACTCATGGACTTTGCAGGAAATCTGTAGACTGTGTGTATTAGGAGGTCAGACTTCTCTCTCTCACTCCCAAAGGTGTTAGGATGTTCAAGAAGAGGACATGTTAGTTTGCATAGCGGCAAATGACCCCTTGAGAGGCAGAAATGGCTGCAGCAGCCACACAGCACATTTTCATGAGGCTCAGGAATGAAACGCCATTGACAGGATGGTTGGAGTCACTCTAGATCTTGCTCCCTGCTCTGTTGCCATCATCTGTGTGGGAAAAGCAGTTGGGACATCTTCTGAAAGGATTTGAGCTTAATAAGAGATAAGGGTTTTCTTCTAAGCCTTCTTCTGTTTGCAGCATGCATAGAAAGGCTGGTGTGAAAGCCTAGCTCCCACAGGACACTCACTGGGGTGTCCTGAGTGTGCCAGCCCAAGGGAGAGCTCCAAGTGGGCATGGAGGATAGCAGGGATTCACAAGGCAGCACCATACCTGAAGTGGGGCACCTGAAACCACATTCCAAGGGACGTTTGAAGCCTGGGTAGTCCTGGACTGCTGGCCAAGCTCTTGTGATCCACAACCCATCAGTGGAGAATAAATAAGTAAATAAGTATCTGTGTGTACAGCAGCACTGGGATATGGTGTTGTCTTTATTTACAGCGTAAGTTCTGTGAGTGCTCAGTGCTGTGGCTATGTCTTTTAGTTTGGATTTGTGCACTCCATTTACTTTATCCCATTTTTCTTCAACTTGTACTTGTTGTGACTGGACCCTAACTCAGTCTGAAGAGGCAGGATATGCAGAGTTTATGGTGTTCACTTGCAGGGGAAGAGAGCTGGACCTATTTCCTTACTTAACATCCTGCTGTAGGAAGCAGACAAGCCAATTTGTGCCTCTCTTCCACCATCCTGCTAAAGCCCTGTTACCTCCTGTCTGAACTGAGCTATTGGCCTTTCTGCATGGTGCAGATGTGACACAGAAATTTCCAGAGAACTGTTGAAAAACCTTTGCTAATTTGTGTACTTTACCCATCTGCCATCTTTGGCAGCTCCTTAGGCCCATGTGGGCTGAGGCCTGCCTAGAACAGCAGCCTCTGGGTGGCTGGATCCCAGTTTGGGTGCTGAACATATTTCTGGTCCTCATGAATGTTTTGCAGAGTTTCTGAGCTGGTGGAAATCTCGTGTATTAGGCACTGCTGTGTTATTGGTATTCCTCTGGTCAGCCCCTGTCCTTGGGGCTTGTCCAGACACCCAGGCAATGGCAAGCCAAACCCAGCAGTGCAGTGCTTTTGTCTTGCTATAATTAATTAGAGTAGGACACAATTATTAGCAGCATGTTTTTGTTTCCATTTGTTCATTCTGACAGCAACCAAAGGAAGCCATTATCTCTACAAGAGGATGTTTCAGCATGTGTTATGGTAAATAAAGCTAACAGGATCAGTGCAAAGGAGAGGATCACATTCTCTTAAGGACAACAATCGATAATCAGGCTCTTACATGCCAGATCCTTTCAAGAGGCATGAGAGTGAGTTCACACTCAGATCAGCCTTTAATCTTGGAGGATCACTGACCTCTTTACTGGCTGATATATTTCCCACAGTCTACCTGCCCTGTAACACAGGTTTCCCTATAAGACATGTGGCAGTTCTTTCAGCACCTTTAGACACAAAGAAAATAAGTTGATGGCACCCATCTGCCTCTTTTGGCCAGGACATTTCTGTATGGATCAGGCTAAAGATGGAGGGTCAGGTCTGGGCTTCACACTGGATAATGTTTTACAACCTTCCATGCTCCATGAGCATCAGCAACACTGAGCATACAGTATGGCCCTTGAAACTGTGTGCTTCTCTGGCCCCTAAGCCAGGGATAGCAGCCTCACTTTTAACTTTCTTCAGCACTTGACTGCAGGCAACATTATTATTGGAAGCAAAATGACACTGAAGACCTGTTCTTCATGCTAACAAATAAAGTACTTAAGCAATGTGATGTTGGTTAAAACATCTTCTTAATTTTTTTTTTTGTGCAACCCTGGAGAAAAATGATGAGATGTATACTGCATGGTGCTCATTGTTGAGATCTCCAGTGTTTCCTATACTCCTCATTTTAGTGTAAGTCTTCTGATTTTTGCTGTTTGGCCCAAAGCTGTGGGCATTAGGTGAGCTACTCAGTTTTACTTTATAAAAAAAAAGAAGTTTGTAGCCCTCAGGGATTTGCATAAAAGTTTGAAAATGTGATCATAAACTTCAGGAAACCAGAGTGCAAGTAGGAAAAGCTCAAATGTTTATAATTTTCTTTAAAAAACAGAACAAAATGCCATGCAGTTTTAAAGTTGTGATTCTCTGGAGCCTGATGCCTAATTTTTGAGTATGTGGGGTTGGCAGTGCTGGAAAGGATGCTTTTCTCTGCCCAGATCATATTTTTCTGCTGGGAATGTTAGTTACTGGCTTTAACTGTTTCTGCACCTTTTTCTTGGCCAGCCTCTCCTAAAGCTGAGGAGCCTCCCCCATCTCTGGGAGCTTGGAAGGGCAGCCAGAGGTGGTGACAGTGGCCAGGATCATCCCAGTGGCAGAGGCTGGGCTGCCCTGCCTGATTGTGTCTGGCCACATCCTTCAGAGCTGCTGGGCAGCAAAGCCTCTCCAAGGTCTTGCAGCCCGCTGTCCTGGTGGGGAAGATCCGGGGAGCTCACCTGGGGCAGCAGCACCCCTTGTCCCCCGTGCAGTTGCAGCCAAGGTGTGTGAACAGCTTGGCTTGGAGGATTGTTCCCCACCTGCAAAGCTTGCTGTAGGGATGTGATCTTCCCCGAGGGCTCATGAAGGGCAGAGGCTCTTTCCTCCAGCCAGGGGCTTGTTTGCATGGCTGGTGACTCCTGTGAGCAGGGCCCCAGTGTGACTCTGCTCTTGGCAGGGCACAGAAAGGCACGGTGCCTTCCCAGAAATCCTGCAGGGACACAGCAACACTGCTGGGCTCTTCCCTCTGCTTCTCCCTTCCCAAGCCACCTCCCTTGGACACCGCTCTTTCATATTTTTAGAAAGCACAGTTGATGTTTTTCAGTGCTGGCTTTGCATGTCAGCAGCCATTGCACAATGAGCTCTCAGGGGCCATTTATTTCGCAAGCAAGGGTCGTACCCTGTGACAGTGTTTTCTGCCACCTTGTCAAGAGCACTCTGGGCTCTAGTTGCTTCAAAATGGCAGCTATTGTTCAGTGTCCCGTGCCATTCTTGAAACCAGGCCTCCCCCAGACGTGTTTTAATAGCTTTTCTCTGTGATCTGTTTATCCCCACATGCTTTCAGGGACGTGGGGAAGGGCTCATTCCTATTTTAGGGACCAATGCACCAACATGCTGCAAGCAGCCCCTTTCTCTGTCTCCCAGCTTTCTGAGGTAGTCCTAATTTAATCTAGCAGGAGTCCCTTGCAGAGCTGGAGGGTCTAGAGGTTGGCCATGCTCACTGTACCAAGGTCTGTGCTACATGGGCACGGGCCAGCCCATCCTATACAGGATGATGCCTGCAATAGGGAAGTTATGCTTTGGCCTGCTCAACCAAAGATTTGAATTTATAAAAAATAAAATATCAGCCCTCTGGATAAAGGAGTGCAACAATGAGCAGCGCTTAGTTTCACAGCTAGAGGATTACCATGGATACCAGGGGAGCCATTTATTACCTTTAGTAAGAGAATTGGCAAGACAAGTAGAAAACTTCAGAGGCTAGAGACTGGCTGGGCAAAGTCCAGATGCCCTCCCTCACTTGGGAGGCAGGGCTTGGGGACTCTGTGTGTTAATATGGTGCACCCATATTAATGTTGCATATCCATCATTTCCCACAAAAATTTATTACAGAGAGCTTGTTTCTCCACCCTCCTATTGTAAGTACCTGTGGGTCATGTGGTTCCTGTGGAACCACCCTTTGCTAACCTGTGCCATCTCCAACTTACAATAACCCTAATCTTTTAGGGCTCTCACTATTTTCACATTTTCCCAGCTGGGCCGAGCACCCTTCTAAATTGTCAGCCTGATGTCACTCACACGGACAAATTTCCCTGAGAAATACAGTTGTAACTATCTCAATTACAAGAACCCTTGAAATCATAAATGTCTCCAAAGTCGTGAAGAATGCCCCGGTCTGGGACTGCAATGATCCTGCCTCCCTAAATTTTTCCCATTATATCTTCCTGAATTTGCCTGCATCTGATACTTGAGCTGGAATGATGTATTCCATTTCATATGTACTTCCAGCATGTGCACATCTGCATGGCACATTATCTGCTTCCCCTGACATTGAGCCCACGCTTCCAGACTATACCAGGATTCCTTTCTCCCACTAATGCTTCTCCCTAGGCAAATATCTCTTTTGGTTTGTGGTGTTTCTCCTTATATTTGCTCATCCACCTTGAAAATAAGCTCTCCATAACTCAGGATATTATTTCTGTTTGTTTTGGGCTTGTTCAGGGTTTTGCTAGCAAAGAGGGCACAATTCTTGCAGGTTCTTAGGACAACGTGCTTTATTTCAGGCACAAGCAAACCCGTTGCACTAAGCATGCGCAAGTGGCTGTGTAGCGCTGCATTCACCTACAGAGGTATATAAAGGGTAATGATAATGTTGCCCAGAAGCCTAACACATCAAAGGCCAAGGAGCAGTTAAAATGTATTATGAGCTGTTGGCAGTGATTGTGGGGGGTATTCGTGTGTTGCTGATTTGAACGGCCCGAGTAAATGAAAACCCTCTGGATTAATTGGTACACCAAAGAGATTTGGAGGAAAATGGAGGCTGATGGAAAATGACCAACAAGGGAAAACACAGATAGCTGGATGTGTTGACCTGCTGTGAGGCACTGCTGATTCACTTGCAGCTCCCTACTGTGCCCAGGGAAGCCAGGCAGAGCTGGGGGTGCCCTGCCAGCAGGTCACCCAGCACTTTGGTGGGAGCAGACTGAACCCCACAGGCAGCATCTGCAGCGCTGCTATTTCAGCACAGCCCAGTGGGTAGTTAGAGGTGAGACTTACCAGGTGTCTTGTGACACCTGGACACCACAGGACAAGAGTTTAATAACTTTTAATGATGTGGGGTGCTGGGGAAGGGAGAGGAGGCTGTGTGGTGCCTGGTGTCACAGAGCAACTGAAGCTGGGAACTTCAAAATGGATTTGCACAGAGGCTGCTGGCTGAATCAGATGACAATCAGAATTGAATGACATGCTCCCATCTTTAACAAGGATACTCATATTCCAACTACTGTTTTGTGGTTTATTATTAATGCTTCAATTTTACAAAAATGGCATCTAACCTAAGTGTTACACTGGCAGCCATACAAAATCCAATCATACCAGCTTGCTCACATGCTAATTGAACAGCTGGAGCAGGAGCACTTGACGCAGCACCAGGTAAGTCATGCCCTTGCAGACCACCTCCCTGGTGGCTGGGGCAGGCTGCTCTTGCCGAGGATAGTGGGCAACTGGGACTGACTTGGGCATCTTTCATATGTCCACACTGGGGCTGCAAAAGAGGGTCCTTGTCTTCTTTCTGATCAGCAGCTGTGTTCACCAATGGGTTTCTAAAAGAATTGTGCCAAAGCCAACCTGCCACAGCTTGTGGTGGTATCAGTGATCTCTCATCTGGACATCACATGGTTCGTTCTGCCGAGTACTTCCTGTGTCTTGTCATGGTCTTACCTACTCATCTCTGACTCTGGTAGAGACACTTTTTTACTGCTAGTCTTGACTAGACACCTCCCAGTTTGGATGGCTTTCTTTTCTGTTCTACCAGTTCCTCCTGCAAACTTGGGAGTTTGTGTCATTCATGTACTCAACTCCACGCTTTTCATATTTCTCTCTTGCAGACTTGAGGAATCCTTGTCATGGGAAGAAAAGCACAGAAGGTGATATGCTTCTGCTCACCTGGTGATTTACAAGGTCTCTTCTCTCAGTATCATTTCAGTGCATGGAAGAGGGGAAGAAAGAGGCTGCTCTAACTGGCAGGTTCTCCCAACCACATGTCCTTCTGACAGCTCTGTGGGTGTGACGGGGATTGAAGGTAAAACAACACAATTGCAGAGGGGTCTTTATCCAATATAGTTGTAAGAAAAACAGTCGAGTAAAGCTGGCAGAAAGATGGAGGAGGAAAGCGCATTGCTGTATGCACAGGTAGGATTGCTCCTCTCCCCAAGACTTTGACCCAAGTCTGCCAGGCTCCCATCTTGGCCCAGCTCTGCAGCCTCTGTCACTACCCATCCCACTGTCCTTCTGCTGGCAATCTCCTCTTCTGTGGGTGTCACAGGAAAAATCTTGCCTTCTGCTTGTGTCTGGGGGCATTGTAGCAGGGTGGGAGAAGCAGCAGTCTTCTCCACATTTTTAATATAGTGAGGTCGTGAGAACAAGCATCACCAACTTATTTCTGACATGATTCTGTAAAATTCCTTGCTTCTCCCATAAATCCGAGACACATAGAAAGAATCTGTTTTCAGTCTTGAAGCTGAAGACAAGCATTAATTTTAAAATCTATTTTTAAAGCAAATAGCATTGTAATTTATAATGTTAAGCTGAAGTTTTTGAAGTGCTCTCATTTTTGGAAAAAAGAGAACACTTCATTTTTTGGTGACTAATGATGAAGTTTTTTATAAAGGTGACTGAGCGTAGCACAAAGAGTCCTAAATGTATTTATTAGCTTATTAAACATAATTAATTGAATCTGGTTGCTAATGGCTATGACTTTGCAAATGAAAAGCACTTTTGGTTAGCTAGACAGTTTCTTATCAAAGAACAAAAATCCAACATTAAAACATATGCAGCTTACTAAATAATCATGTTATTTGTCAGGTAAGCAGAAGTATCATCACTAAAGTGCTCCCAAAAGTGCCAAATCGGGTAATATACATAATTAGGCCCCATTTGATTAGATATGTGCCCATGGTAACAGCCACACTCAAGATCCATGTATTAGTACAATCTTGAAATAATCTTCAAGGGGGATGATGGCAACATCTGAAGCTTCACCGAGGAGACTTTTGGAACATAACCTACATACTAATTTTCTCTGTTCCTGTGGTTATTCTTTACTTTATATTATTATCTTCTATTTTTAAAACAATGCATGCCTTGGTTCTCAAAGGTGATATACTGCTTCCACGAAGTGTCACTACACTTTTATCCCTACAAGGAAGATCTCTTACTCATCTGCATCATATTTTAAAGCCTAAAACCTTCCTATATTTAGGGCTGAAACCCAGCAATGGGCAAGGGTGCTGCAAGCTGCTTCTAGGAGGTGGCAACAATCATCATCTGGAAGGCTGCCCATCTCAGATCCACTCTCGTTTTGCACCCTGGGACAGCCCTGTGGTGGATAAAGTCTTTTAAAAGCATGTTCTTTTAAGCTTTTGCAGAAACCTTGTGCAGAAACCGCAAGGTCTCAGCAAGAAACTGATTTTGCATGAGATAGAAGCCTCAGAGAGCCTGTAAGCCCTGAGCTACTGCCAACCCACAGGGAACGAGTCCAGAGGGTACTGTTTGGGCAACAGTGGAACCCAAGAGAGTGTTTAGCTGTAGATGCAATATGAATTGTCCCTTCAGTTTGTTTTTACTTGCTTAGAGGGTGAATGAGTTTGGAAGTGTTGGAGAGAATGAGAGAATTAGCAGAACGAATTATTATTATGCGTTATTTATACAAAAAGAGAGAAATATATCTCCTGCAACACTGTATGTCCAGGGATGAAGAGGGGTGCTGCTTTTGCAGAAATGCTGGCTGGGAAATACTTAAAAGAAGCTTTTTTTCCCTCAGTAAGGAAGAGACCAAGGTACAGAAAATTTCCCCAGGTGAAGGTACCGGGGAAGGACTGGTCTATAGCAAGGAAACCTAGGCAATGGGTGTTGAGAGTCTGGCAGGAGAGAAGCATTGAGGCTCAGTCCTGGCCAGTTTGGTCTAGAGGGCTAAGGTGTATGTGGCTAATCTGGTCATGTCAGCTATCCCACCAGTGCAAGAGAACCACAGTGTACCCCTTACAGTGTCCTCACCTTATAGGAACAAGACAGGACCTGGCACCAGGGGACTCTGAAGATATGTCAGGGAGCGGAAGTCAATGTTGAAAGACTGGGACAAATAAACTTACGAAGATGTTTTAGAATGTCTTTTAGCTTTTTGGAAGAAGAAGGCTATCCTAAGCAAATGGAAAACAGAACAGCTAAAAAACTTTGGCGGGCAGAGAGAGAGCACAGGGGAAGATTTTATTCCCTGGTTTAGCTGTTACTCGGCACAGAGAATGGGAGCACTTTCTCTCAGGGGTCAGTGGCACAGCCAGCCATACTTGTAGCCTTCAGCTGGACACCAAGAACACTGTAGTGGTGTCCATACAAAGTTGTCAAGCTGTTACTGGATGCAGTATTGGGATTACACTTGCTGAGGTGAAAGTAGATACGTGGATCCACCTTGGGCATGCAGTGCATGATTATGAGCATGTCATCTTTCTCCATACTATCATGTTCTTAGGTATGCTCAGGGGAGAGAATCCTCAGCAATAATTAACATCACAGGTCCAATTATACTGAAGTTGTGAAATTCCTACACCCTTCCCTCGTTTCTTTAAGTACGTGCTGTTTTTAACACTGGTTCCCAAAACAGGAGATTATTCAAACCAGTTTCTTGTTATTCACATCAGCACCAAACTATGAGGTCTGAAATTAGTCAGCCCAAACCCTGGGTCCGCCCTGGATGAGAGCAGGAGGGCTGTAAACTGGGTTGTGTGTGAGCCCTGTGGTGATGGTAGTGATGGCTGTGCCAGCGCTAAACAGCCTGTTTTTAAGGTATCTTGTGGACAGCCCCTCCCTGGGTTTGACATCACACTTGTACTGGATATTCCCAGGCACATGGGACCTCCTACAGACTGAAGGACATTCTCTGGTCATGGGGCTGGAGGCCTGGCAGCTTGGTGGTGGTGAAATCAGCCCTGAGAGAGTCCTGGGTGTGCCACTGAAAGGTACAGTGGATGTGCTGTGTGTGGGAGTGAGAGTGTTCACACACACATACAGATATAGGCAGTATTGGTCTCTCCTGTGATAAATGGCTCTAAGTAGAGCTTTGAAATTTTGAATTTCTGTTTTTCAGAACAAACTGGGGCAAAAAATAGGAAAAATTGTTTCCTGGAATTACAACAGTCATGTTCAGAAATGTTTCTGTGTTCTGTTTTGACATTTTTTTTGGATCAAAGTGAAGCATTTTGACATTTCTGAGGTAGGAATGTTTTGTTTCAATTTGTTGAACTGACATGAAATGTTTAGTTTCAAGTCTGCTTAACATTAAAGTAGGCAGTGCCTTTCTTTGGGTTTGGGTCCCATTCTGTCCTCTGGGCTGTGCTCCCTGGGAGCTCTGCCCAGCTCCCATAAAGTTTGGGCAAGGTCCACATTGTTCTCAGTGACTGCTCAGCCACAAGCCCCATGCCCAGGAAAAAAGAGAGGCCTTTTCGGGAAAGTTCCTTTTCATGTTGAACTCAACTGAAATGAAAAAATTTGTGGCAGTTGAAGCAAAGTGCTCTGTTCCAGTTCACTGCCACAAAACATCATTTCTTGTCAGCAGCATCCCTGTCTTCCCATAGGCACTTTTTGTGTTGCAGAAACTGTTTTCTGATCAAAAAAGATCTCCCAGTGAGTGACCACATAGGTGTAGATGTGATCTACACCAATAAGCTCTGGGAGGAGCAGGCTGGACCCCTGGACTTAGTGGAGGAGCTGCCCTTTGGTGCTGGTTGAGCAGATTTCCCAATAAGCTAAAGATCTTAAAGACCCCCATTTGCTGGCCTGGGGGCTAGCTGAGGCTGGGGCAGCCTCTGGCTCGTTGGTGCCCAAGGGAGGTGAGGGGACTGCAACAGGGACAGGAGCGTCTCCTGGGAAATTCAGCAGACTCTGCTCTTTTCTGCAGGTGGCTCTGGGGTCTTCCTGGGATTTCCGATTAAATTTACATAAAAGTCAATTCAGAAGTTGCTTTGGTTCATTCTCATCAGCTCTATATAGGACCAGGCAGGTCCTACTACTTACTGTGAGGGATAATTGAACCCCTTGCCCTCCCCCTTTCCTGGTCAACAGCTTCAAAAGATCTCTGATTTTGCTCACCAATCAAGCAATCTCATTTGCAAAACAACTGCAAGGGCCCTGCAAAAGCAGAAGGACAGCTCCTTTGTTAAATAGTGCCTTTTGGTGACACAAAGGAATCATAAAGGTGATGGAGCTGCAGCCTGCACAGCCACGTTTCCTGGACTGTGCAGGCTGGCTTCCCTCCCCCTCCCGGCTGTAATTTCAGACCCCGAGTCTAAGGATTATGCAAGGTTCGAGCCCAGGGAGAACAAGGTGCACTGCAACTATTCTTAGCTCCAAAAATTATCCCTGGCTTTGCTTTGAAATCTGAACCAGGGTTAATTTCTCTCCCCCTTCCCCCCCCCCCCCCCCCCCCTC